>OX465302.1:1373207-1528207 GCA_949987585.1 Pipistrellus pygmaeus | reverse complement strand
TGGGCTGAGGCGAATTAGGGTGGCCCCGCGTCCGCCCCGTCCCTCACCCCACACCCCTGGCTCAGGGTGGCCAAGGGCTTTGGAGCCACCTCCCTCCAGCTTCCTCTCCCCTAAAGCGTGACCCCCCTGCCTGTGCTCTCCCCCCACCCAGCATCTCCAGGTGCCCAGGAGGCCAGACCCAGGGCTGGGAACAGTGTGTGTGTGGGGGGGGGAGGGGCATGGCTGGCCCCGGAGGGAGGGAAGGGGGCGGACGGGCGCCCAGTGTGGGTCCCGGGCTGGACTCCGCGCCGCGCTCCCTCCGGGAAGACCAGGCCCGAGACCCAGAAACCCTGCGCGCTGGCACCTCCGGTTTCACTTTCTCTTCGTGGCCTCCTCCGCCTCCCACCCGCGCGCTTTGAAGTGAGAGGGACGGGGATGGGCGCGCGGCCAGGCCGCCCCGCCCCCGGGCCGCGTCCCCCCGCCAGACGGTGCGGCCCCCACCCCCCGGAGCGGGACGGGGAGCCAGCTGCCGGGCGGGGCGGTGAGTCAGGGCCGCCCCCGCAGGGCGCGTCCGCAGGACCGGCGCGAGGACCCGCCGCGGCCCACGGGCCGGGGAGCCGCCCGGAGGAACCGGTCGGGCCGGCGCCGGGCGCATTCCGGGAGGGGGAGGCGCCGGCCTCCGCTTAAAAGGCGCCGCGCCGGCCTCTCTCTGCGGCACCGGCACCGGCGCACCGGGCCGCGCGCAGGGTCTCCGGGCTGCGGGCTCCGCGGAGGACGGGCGGATGGCCGGCCCGAGGCTGGGCTCCCCGGCCGGGCCAGGTGGCTGTGGGCGCCCGGAGCGCAGGAGGTGCGGGCGGCGGCCTCTCTCCACAGCGCAGCGCGCCGGGGCCAGTGGTTCTCAACAGTTCAACAGTCTGTGCGCAATTGTGAAATGTTTAGGACCACTAGCCCCGGCGGGCCCGGCGGCACCGACACCGACACCGACACCGACACCGACGGGGCGTCCCGCCGGCTCATCGCAGAGACCGGGGCGCGCGGACCGGGAGGAGCCGCCCAAGGCCCGCCAGCCCCGAGCTCTGCGCGCCCTGGCCGGGGGGCGCCTGCCGCTGGGGGCGGCGGGACTGGGGGTGCCCGGCGCTGGGACCGCTGGACCGGGGCCCGCCTGGCGCTGCGGCCGCCCCGTCTTCCCGCTCCTGGCGCGCAGCCGGCCGGGAGCCGCCACCGCCGCCCTCAGCGCCGGGAGGGCCCCACCCTTCTCGCAACTCCACAGGTTTCCCAGCCGCGACCTGGCGGTGGGCCCCGCGGAGGGAGGGCTCGCCCCGCTCCTGCTTCCCGAGCTGGGGAGGTGCGCCCTGCCCTCCCGGAGCCAGCGGGGTGCGCCCTGCCCTCCTGGAGCTGGCGGGGTGCGGGGTGTGCTCTGCCCCCTGGAGCCTGCGGGGTGCGGGGTGCGCTCTGCTCTCCCGGAGCCGGCGGGGTGCGGGGTGCGCCCTGCCCTCCCGGAGCCGGCGGGGTGCGGGGTGCGCTCTGCCCCCTGGAGCCGGCGGGGTGCGGGGTGCGCTCTGCCCTCCCGGAGCCGGCGGGGTGCGGGGTGCGCTCTGCCCCCTGGAGCCGGCGGGGTGCGGGGTGCGTCCTGCCCTCCCGGAGCTGGCGGGGTGCGGGGTGCGCCCTGCCCTCCCGGAGCCGGCGGGGTGCGGGGTGCGCTCTGCCCCCTGGAGCCGGCGGGGTGCGGGGTGCGTCCTGCCCTCCCGGAGCTGGCGGGGTGCGGGGTGCGCCCTGCCCTCCCGGAGCTGGCGGGGTGCGGGGTGCGCTCTGCCCTCCGGGAGCCGGCGGGGTGCGCTCTGCCCTCCCCTCGGGGAGCTGGCCAACCCCAGGCGCTGGGAGCAGCTGGGATTGTGCAGTCGGAGCCCGCACTGCCCGGGGGCCTGGGGCGCTCAGGGTCCGGTGAGCGGAGTGAATGAGGGTTCCTGGGACAGGGACTGGGGTGCGGAGGAGGGTGGGCACCTGCGCCCTCAGTGGCCGGGATCCTGGGGAGCAGGTGGTCTGGGAGCCTCGGGGGCTGTTGGGGCCGGGCCGCTGTGTCCGCTGGATGTGCACGTTGTGATCCACGAAAATAAACTCACCCAACACTGAACCGCGTCCTGGGCCGCAGTCCTTCCTCCCCCTGGGCATCGCCATGTGGAGTTTCCTCTCCCTTCTCATCCCAGGACCAGACCGCCTGGCTCCGCCCTGCCTCTGGCCTCGGGCTCCGGAGGCCCCCACCCTGCCCCAGCGTCCCTCCGCAGGGCGGGGCTCCGGGACTCCGCGGACCTGCTCTGCCTCCCTGAGTCAGGCCCTCCTCCCCCTTCCGCTTGGAGCTGCTGCCCCAGGGAGCAGGCGGGGAGGGCACCCTGCCCCCAGGCCCCACAGCCCACTCCACCTGCTCCCGGCCCCCCCAGGCCTCCGGCTGCTCCCCTCAGCCTGGCTGGGGCCCTGGTCCTGGGAGGGAGGAGGGTTAGGGTTAGGGTGGGAGGACTGAGGACCGCCCCCCGGGGGAGAGTCCGGGGGTTCACATCCAGCCCTGCTGCCTAGGAGCAGGTGGCTGGCCAGCCTCCTCCCCTGGGCACCCCCTCTGGTTAAGGGGAGCGGCACCCACCTTGCGGGGCCCCTGGAGGGTCCACGGTGAGGCAGCCCGACCCCCCGCCGCCGGCCTGGGCGCGAGCTCACGCTTGTCGGGGACCGCATCGCCTCGAGGTGGGAGGGCTGGTGGGGGGAAGCCAGGGCAATGGGGTGGTGCCTCAAAAGTGCCCCCCCCCCCAGTACCGGGGCCTCTGGCAGCTCCTGCTCGGCAAGCACAGCCCAGTCCTTCTGGTTTCGGCCCCTGTGCCCAGCTCCTCCGCTCCTTCACCTGCAGAGGGGAGTCCGCGCCCCTCTTAGTGCTGGAGCCCCGGGAGCGAGCACACGGCCCCCGGGCTGCTGGTGCGGGACTCTGTCCGGTGCACCTGCCAGTCCTCCCCCTCGCGGTCCCGCCAGGCCCCGGGGAGCCGAGCTGAGCGACGGAGGGCCACGGAGATGGGGCTGAACACGCCGTGAGCTACAGCCCGGCCCAGGGGACACGCACCTCGCTCCTGGGACCGCTTGTCTTTTCCGCGGAGAAATAAACTCTTTCCTTCCCAAGTGGGCTCTGTGTGCCACTGCCCCACCTGCAGGCTCCGAGCCAGCGCCCCCCAGCCGCTGCGGGGCGCTTCACCCGGAGGCCGGCGAGGAGCCGGAGCCAGCTGAGGCCGGGCTAGGGAGGCCTCTGCCCCAAGTCCAGGGTGACAGCCTGAGGCCGAGACCTCGCTGAGGTGCTAGACCTGAGCCAGAGCACAGGGCGGGAGGGAGGGACACAGCCCCGGCCTGGGCCTCTGGGGGCGCCTGCATCCTGCGGGCCCTCTGCCCTCAGCCGAGGAGCCCCCAGCAGGCACAGCCTCCATCCAGTCTTTCCTTCGCCTCTATCCAGTTCCAGGTCCCTGTCTGAGCCCCCCGCGGGCACAGGTCCCTGCCCGAACCCCCCGCGGGCACAGGTCCCTGCCCAAGTCCTCCTGCACGGGCTGCCGCCACTGTGGTCCAGTTGCCGCTGTGGGAGGGAACGGGGAGCTCCTCTCTTTCTCCACCCCCCAAGTGACATGTGAACCCCAAGAAACAGGCCTGTCCACTGGGAGGGGCTCCGGGCCAGGGGGACCTGGCTGAGCTTCTGCTGTGGTTTGAGAGGCTTTGGGGACACGGAGGGGGGACAGAGGAACATGGATGGGACACGGATGGGTGAACACAATGAGGGACACGGATAGGAGTACGTGGATGGGGAGACACAGATGGGGGAACACAAATGAGGGAAACAGATGGGGGACATGGTAGGGATACATGAATGGGGGACACGGATGGGGGGTCATGGATGGGGTAACACAGATGGGGGCACAGTTGGGGGACATGGATAAGGGTACATGGATGGGGTAACACAGATGGGGACATGGATGGGGGACACGGATAGGGGTACATGGATGGGGAACATATGAGGGACACAGTTGGGGACATGTCCAGGTGAAGTTTCCTGGATCCTTCACCCAGTCTTTGGGGAAGACCCTGCTCCTCCTTCCTCCAGTTCACAGCCGAGTGAGGGACATGGCAAGGTGCAAGTGTTACAGCGTGAACTGATGACACTTGACGTGAAGCCTCGTGCAGTCTAGAAGCCAGCAGACACACCACCAGAGGGCTACCCTGGCTCTCTGTGGCCCTCTGGTGCCTGTCCCTGAGTTCCTGCCCTGAGGCCCCGCCCCAGGGCCCCGCCCCAGGGCCCCGCCCCTGAGGCCCCGCCCCAGGGCCCCGCCCCTGAGGCCCCGCCCCAGGGCCCCGCCCCTGAGGCCCCGCCCCGCCCCTGAAGTTGCTTTTCCACTGGGAGGTTTTCGGCTGCGCATTCGGCGTCTCTAACAGAGGCAGGCGCTCAGGCTGCTTCTGCTCAGTTGAGTTGTGGCAGTTCATAGCTTCCCAGGAATCAGCTAAGCTAAGCTGTCAGCTGTACTGGCATAAAAATCCATTATTGCCCCCTGGCCTGACTCAGTGGGTGAGCGCCGACCTATGAACCAAGAGGTCACGGTTCGATTCTCGGTCAGGACACATGTCTGGGTGGCAGGCTCCATCCCCAGTGTGGGGCGTGCAGGAGGCAGCAGCTCTGTGATTCTCTCTCATCACTGATGTTTCTCTCTCTCTCTCTCTCTCTCCCTTCCTCTCTGACATCAAGAAAAAACTCCACGAGAATCTTTTTAACATCTGTAGACACTCTCTGTGGCCATGTTCCATCTTATTCTTTTTTAAAAAATTGATTGATGAGAGAGAGAGAGAGGGAGGGAGGGAGAAGAGGGACCATGGACTGGCTGCTCCCCGCGACCTCTGAGGCAGGAGGTCGGGAGGAAAGTGGAGGCCAAGGCCGTCTGGGGTAGTGACAAGGTTGCGATGCAGCTGCCCTGGGGGCTTTTCCAGAGCTTTCCGGACCTCAGCCTCAGGCCAGGGGCCCGGGGAACCCTGTGGGACCCTGGCCCCTATGTGTCCCTCCCCTCTGCTTGGTGCCTGTTCTCAAGCTGGCGGCTGAGCCCAGGATGTGGGTGGGTAGAGGCAGAGGCACAGGTGCCAGAGCGGAGCAGGAAGGCAGGGGGGTGGGGGGTGGGCCCAGGCCTGTGGGGAGGGGTGGACACAGGGAGGGTGTGGAAGGGGTGCTGGGGAGGCCACGGGGCTGGCGGGGCCTCTGGCACCATCTCCCTCTCGGGGCCTCAGTTTCCCTGCCTGCAGGAGAGGGAAGCGGAGCCAGGTGATGGCTTAGGTATAATACTTTCCTTCCACCAGAGACTGTGGCCCCGGGGCGCCACCTGCTGGCTGCGCTCGGAAGTGTTCCCCAGACCCCATGTGGCTGTGTAAGCACAGATGGGACCCAGGGATCCTGGCTCCCCCTGTCTGACCCCAGGGGGCTGGGAGGAGGGGTCTGCTCCTGCTGTCTGCCCGCCTTCCTGCCCGCTTTCCTTAGAGGATCACTGACGCCCGGGAGTCTGGGCGCCTGGGGGTGCGTCTAACAGGAGACCGAGGACTTGGGGACGCGGGTCTGGGGGCCTTGCTGGAAGAGGTGGCACCGGCTTTGACCTGAGGCTGGAGGAGGCCAGCTGTGAGGGAGAAGCCCAGGCGATCTGTCAGGACTTGGGGGTTGGGCATGGCGGGCGTGGGGGCGACGGGCCCTGAGAGCTGGAGGTGCCCCGGGGCGCCCTGGCGGGCAGGCTGGGACAGCACACTGCCACCTTCTTCAATACTCCCCTGGCTGCAGTGCGGAGGCCGGACGCCAGGAGGTGGCAGTGGGCGCAGAGCCCCGGGCGGGGGCTCCGCAGGAAGGAGGTGGGGGGTCGGCTGGAGGCCTGAGCAGCGCAGGCTGAGCGGAGGTCTGACTGCGGACACACCCGCAAGGGGCAGGGGGTCCTGGGGGTAGAAGGCGGGGCGGTGAGAGCAGTGGGAGCCAAGGCGGGCTGGGGCGATCCACAGAGCGAACGAAGGAGTGAATGAAGGAGGGCCCCCCCACCCCGCTTCCCGAAGCCCGGCCTCCTCCCGGGCGCTGGCCGAGGTGCTGAAACCGCGGCGCCCGCGACTCTGAGCCTGGGCCTGGGCCTCCGGCGCGAGGAGCTGGTCCGGGTGGGCAGCAGGCAGGAGGGCAGTGGGCTGGCTGAGTGACCCATCTCCAGAGGCCGGCCTGGCCCTGCTGGCCCCTCTCTCTCCCCCCGGGACAACCCTTTCCCTCAGGGACTGAGGGCTGACCATCCTCTGCACCTGCCCCGGCCCTTTGGAAGCTCCCAGGTCACACCCTTCAGGCTGGCGCCCAGGAGAGAGGACGCAGCAGAACCAGGGGTGGTAGCCTCGGGGCAGAGCCTGGGGTGAGTCTCGCAAGTTACTCCCTCACTCCGTGCCTCAGTTTCCTCATCTGTAAAATGGGGCTCAGGGTAATAGCCCTGGCGGATGGGACTGCCCGGCAGCAGATGCCCTTGAAGGAGGATTGGTGTGGTGACACCTGCGCTCAGCGCTGCGGGGTGGGGGCAGGGGCACAGCCTGAGCAGGGTGGCTTCCCTCCGAGGCTCGCCGGGCTGTGGCCGCCGGCTGCTCCCCTAGGCACCCTACCCCACCCTCCAGGAGCGGTGTGAGGGGCCTGGTGAGCGACAGCCCTGGGAGCACCTTAAGATGAGGGCGAAGGTGGCCATGCCCAGTGTGGTCCTGGCTCGGGGCCTCGGGCACTCACTGTGCGGCAGCCTGGGCACGCCGAGCCTCCCTAGCTCCTCCCCAGACCCTCCTGCCGTTCTGTTAGACACCGCAGCACGGCGGGAAGGAAGGTCCCCCCAGCCCCGCCCCCCTCTCCCCTCTCCCCGGGGCAGGGCTCTCTCGGGCTCCGAGTCGCTGCCGGCGAGGGGCCGGTCATGGGCACATTGTGTTTGGGGCGACTTTGCAGAGCCCTGGTGCTTCTTTAAATTCCTCACCCGCGGTTATTTGAGATCCCCACTGGTTTTTAGAGAGCGTGGGAGAGAGAGGGGAAGACAGAGAAATATCGATGTGAGAGAAACACAGCGATGGGCTGCCTCCTGCATGCGCCCAGCCAGGGTCTGGGCCGGGAGGAGCCTGCACCGGAGGTCCTGCCCTTGACCCCAACAGCGCCCAGGACCCTCCAGTCCGCCGGCCGGACACCAGCCCTGGCTTTGGACCTGTGTCCACTTTGTCCATTTCCCTCCCGCCCAGGTTCCCACTGTCGCAGTGTGACTGCCACCAGGTCTCCTCCCACGGGCACTGTGGGCGCGTGGGGTCCCCTTCCCAGCTCCCCGATTCCAGGCTGGAAGGCCGGTCCCTTCCTGGAAACTGGCGGGGTAGGCCCAGGAGGGGCTGTCTGCGTGTGGAGTGCATGTGTATGTGCGTGTGTGTATGTGTGTATGTGTGTGTGCATGTGCGTGTGTGTGTATATATATGTATGTGTATATGTGTGTATGTGTGTGTATGTGTGTGTGTGTGTGTGCGTGTGTGTATGTGTGTGTATGTGTGTGTGGGGGGGTCCCGGATGTCCCCGGCAGGTGGGGAGGGGTAAGAGGACTCTCTCCCCAGGCCTGTGCAGGAACCTGACCCGCCAGCCCCGTGTCCCCTGCCCTCCCCAGGTGTCGCCAGGGGCTGGCTGGGAGGCGAGTCCAGCTGTTAATGGGTCTGAGCTGGGAGGAGGTTCGCCTCAGTGCTCAGGGCCTAGATTTCCCCGGGGGCAGCTCCGGGAAATTAAATGTTCAAAATGGCCCTGTGATGCTTTAATCAACCTGCTGAGACGCGGCGGCCCCTCCCAGGGCACTGGGTCCCGGAGCGAGGCCCCTCCCCCAGGCTCGGGCTCAGGGGCGGGAGGAGAGGGGGTCAGGACAGGCTCCTGGGTGCCAGCGGCAGGAGGAGGGAGGAAGGTGTGGGCCCAGGTTGGCCTCCAGGAGCCTTGCTCCTCCCAATCCAGACCAGAGGGGCCGGCAGGGGGCGGGGAAAGGGGCAGGGAGGAGGGAGAATGAGGGGACCGCCCTATGGCTTGTCCTGATCTCTGCCCCAGGCCAGGGGTGGCACTCGCTCCTGACCCAAGGCTGGGGGGGGAGGGGGACTCTGTGGCCCAGGATGTGTTTATGATGAGCTGGTGTGTGTGTGCGAGGGGGAAGGAGGGCGGTGGGGAGCGGGGAGGAGGGGGGTGTGGAGATGCTGCCACTTGGGGGAGTCAGGGGAGGATCCCGTGAGTAGGGCGAGGTAGGGAGGTTCCATGGCCCTCCCTAGGGGCCAGGACGGGCGCAGCCATAGCACCCAGCCAAGCTGTCCTGTCCTGACCTCCGGCGCCCTTTCTCAGTCTTCTCTGCGCCTGGCCTTTTACGCACAGGCCCCACCAAGGCCCAGCTCCCCCGGGAGTGTTCCCCGACCCTTCGCTCCCCACACCTTTCCCCGGGCCTAGTTTATTTAGGGGACCCGGCCGCTATGCTCCGCTCTCCCCTAGCAGGCGGCTGGCGCTCTCCGCCTGTGCCCGCAGGGGGCGCCTGTGAGCACAGGAGACCGGCGGGCACAGCGCGCGCAGCAGCAGCGGGTCCCGGCCTGAGTGTGCAGCCGGGCAGGCAGCGCGCCCCGCCGGTCACTCCGACCTGATGTGGCCGCGCCAGGAGCCTGGGCCGAACCCTCGAGCCGCAGGGGTTCGCGGGGCGGCCCGAGGGTCCGGGTCCAGGGCTGCAGGTGGCGGCGGGATGGGGTTTTGGAGTGTTGCACAGCTGGGCAGAGGTCCCACTGCGCTGCTCTGGGTCCTGGGGGCGGGTGTGTGTGTGTGTGTGTGTGTGTGTGTGTGTGAGGCGGGCCTTGGGGTCCCTAGGCCGAGGCTCGGCGTGGTGCGGGGCTGACAGGGGCTGAGTGGGAGCTCAAGGTCACTGTGCTCCGGACACGTCTGCAGGGCCTGGGACCCGGAGGCCCGGAGACTCCGGGACTGATTGGAGGGGGTGGGAGAGCGAAGGGGAGGGGGACGGGCATGCGATACGCCCCCTGTCGGCAGAGGCTTCCGGCGCCCCGCTCAGCAGCGCGCCCACCGCCCTCCCGGAGCCGCGGGGCCGGGCACCAGGAGGGGCGTGCGGGGCGGGGGATGCGGACCGGCGGACCCGCAGCGAGCGCGGCCCTCGCCCCTCCGGCTCCCTTCCTCGGGCGCGTGCCGGTGCCTGGCGCGCCGCGGGCGGAGGGGGCGCTGTGGGCCGGCGGGCGGGGCGGAGCGCGGGGGCGCGCGGCGCGGCGGAGGAGCGGCCTGGCGGCGGCGGTGCGCTGTGCGGGGGGCGGCGGCGGGCGGGAGGAGGCGCGGCGGCGGCGGCGGCGGCGGCGGGCGGAGCCGGGAGGAGCCGGGAGCCTCCGCGTGCTCCGCTCCTCATGGCGCTGCCCGGGCCGCCCGAGCAGCCCCGCGGCGCGCCCCGCCGGGCGCCGGGCCTGCTGGAGATGGGGGCGCTGTGCCTGGACTCGGAGATCGTCCTGGGCTTCACCAGCCACCTCCTGCGGCGGCGCGCCAAGGTGAGGGCGCCCGCGGCTCAGGGCGCGGCGCGGGGACGGAGCTCCGGTCCGGGCGGGGGGCTCGGGCCCGCGCCCCCCATCGGTGCCGCCCGGCCCCCGTCCTCCCGGCTGCGTCCTGGGCCGGAGGCGGCTGGCCCGGGCGGGGACCGCGGCGCGGGGACTCGGGTCCCGCCGCGCCGGGCTGGGCGGGCGAGGCGGGGAGACGGAGGCGGCTCCCCGTGCCGCGTGCACCCCGGCATCTGCGGGGCTGTGTCCCGGCCCTGGGGACCCGGGTGGGCTGGGAGCGTGTGCTCCCCCGAGCGCCGCGGCGGTGCATGTGGGCGACCGAAGTTGCGGGTGTGGCCCGCCCTGGTCTTAGGACGGGGCTCCGGGCCGGTGTCTCCGGGAGCGCATGTGGGCACCGAGTGTGAGTGTGAGTGTGTGTGTGAGTGTGTGTGAGTGTGAGTGAGTATGTGTGTGTGTGAGTGTGTGTGAGTGTGTGTGTGAGTGCGTGTGTGTGTGTGTGTCTGTGTGTGAGTATGTGTGTGTGTGAGTGTGTGTGTCTGTGTGTGAGTATGTGTGTGTGTGAGTGTGTGTGTGTGTGTCTGTGTGTATGTGTGTGTGTGTGAGTGTGTGTGAGTGTGTGTGTGTGTGGGTTGGGGGCCCAGAGCAGGGGGGCGGTGCTGTCAGGAGGCAATGGGGTGGGGGCAGCACAGTGGTGGGGTGTCCGGGCACCGGGTCCGGTGCTGCTGCCGCCTGTTGTCCTCGGCGGGGCTGTGTGGACACGGAGCTCCCGGCCGGGCTGGGCGGTAAGGGGCGGGAGGCGGTGGCCCTCACTGTGGCGTGGGGAGTCCCTGCCCTCAGTGTCCGCCCCCCACCCCCCGCCGCGGACGGGCCGGAGACCCCTGGGACGCCTCTCCGGGGGCGGAGCCAGGGAGGAAGGCGGCTCGGGGGGCGCGGAGAGGCGAGCGCCGCCCCCGAGCGCGCGGGTCTCTGTGCGCGGGGAGCCGCGGGGAGCCGGCCCGCAGCCCGGCCGGAGCGCTCCGCGCCCTGGAGCGGCGGCGCCGGCCCCGCTCCAGCCCGGCGGCCGGCAGGGGGCGCTCGCGGCACGGGAAGGCGGCACCCCGCCCGCCCAGCCCGGCCGGGTTTCGGGCGGACCGGAGCGGGGACCGGGACCCCGCCGCCTGGGACGGCGGCCGCTCCGCGGGCTGAGCCGGAGCGCGAGCAACTGGTCGCCGGCGGAGGGGAGGGGAGGGGAGGGAGGGGACCGCCCAGCCGGAGACAAACAGGCAATTAATTCCGAGCTCAGCGCCCATCTGCCGGCCGGCCGCGGACAACAGGTCCCGCGCAGCCCGGGCCGCCGCGCCCCGCCCCCCGCGCCCCGGGCGCAGCCCGCACCCGGCCTCCCGCCCCCCGGCCTCTCGCACACGAGCGGCCGCAGACACGCGGGACCCGGGACCCGGCCGGGGCAGCGCACGCCGCGGAGTCACTCGCCGCGCGTGACCGGCGCCACGCGGAGTGCGTGCACCGGCTTCGCAGGAGGAGACGGCCGGGGCTCTGGGGCCTGGGTTCGGCCCCTCCTCGTCCCGCCTCCTCGGTGACTTGGGAAGACCTCCCGGGCCGGGGCGCGGGGCGTGCGCTGCGCCTCCGCGGAGACTCGCACACCCCGTGTCCCCGCAAAAGGGCGGGAAGGCGCCGGGGCGAGCGCGTCCGCGGGTCTGAGAGCGGCCCCCGCCCCGGGCCTGGCCTCGCCCCGCCCAGCCGGCCCGGCCGGAGGCGGTGGGGTCCTGGGCGGGAGGGGCGCGCGCGGGGCGGGGTCCCCTCTCCTCCCACCCCCGGCCCAGGGCAGGGGCGGGCGGGCCGTCCTCCCAGCGCCCCGCCCCCGGCCCCGCCCCGGCCCGCCCGCCCGCCGCCCGCCGCCCGCGCGCTCCCCGCCCGCCACTCCGCCGCCCGCGCGCCACTCCGCCGTCCCCTCCGCCAACTCCGGAGCGGCCGCGGGCCATGGGGGCGCCGCCGGGCCGGGGCCCGTAGCCGCGCGCCCGGACGCCATGGGCAGCCGCGGCGGCCCCCTGTGCGCGGCGCGCCCCGCGGTACGGGCCGGGCCGGGCGGGCGGCGGGCGGCGGGCGGCGGGCCGGGGGCGCCGCGGCGCAGAGTTCCAGACCCAGAGGCGGTCGCGGGGTGCGGGCGCCCGCTGGGGGCTGCGGGGCTCCTGCTGGGGGCTCCCCCTCCGGGCCCCTGGTGTGGGCGGCGGGCCCCAACTTTGCGGAGTGTCCCTGGCGGGCGGGGGGGGGGGGCGGTCGCGCCGGGACTGGGGTCCCCGAGCCGGGCTCACGGCCCCTCCGCACTCACTTCCCGCAGGTGGCGGAGACGGGCCCGGCCCGGGAGCCGCCGCAGCCCCTGGACCTGCCCCCCGGCAGGAGGCGGCCCGCCAGCCCCGCGCAGGACCCGTGCGGCAGCCGCCCTGCCCCCGAGGGCGCCGGGGCGGGCGCCGAGCAGGGCCACGCGGCCGGCGGCGGGGGCTGGTGCCGCCACTGCCACACGAAGCTCGCGGAGCTCAAGCGACAGGCCTGGAAGCTGGTCAGCGGGCCCGGGACGCCCCTCCGGGTATGTGACCCACGGTGCCCGGGTGTGGGCCGGCCCCTTCCCTCTGGGCCTCAGTTTCCCCGTCTGCAACCTCCTGTGGGAGTTGGGGGGTGGGTGGGGCGGGGTGCGTTGCTGCAGCTGGAGCCGGGTCAGTCTGGGGGGAGAGGGAAGGCGAGGGCAGGGACTCCCCCCAGGCGGGGCAGCTCCTGCCCTGCCAGCAGCGCGGTGTCCCGGGTGATGGTGCCCTGGAGGCCTCTGTCCAGGGTCTGGAAGCTGCACACCTGGGGCAGGAGGCTTGGAAAGAGAGGGTTCTCCCCCGCCCCCTCCCTGCCTGGCCCCTCCTAGCTCCTTGGATGAGAATTGTGTGTGGGACACTCCAGCCATCTGGGAAGTGAGGGGCTGGGCCCCTGGCTTCCCCAGGCTTGGGTCTTGGGGTGGGGGTGGGGTGGGGGGCACCCTGCAGCCAATGGGCTTGCCGGGCCTTGGAAGGAGCGGGACCATTGTTCGAGGAACAATGCCCCCGGAAGTTGGCGAAGGGAAGGTGGGGGTCTGCAGAGGAAGCCCTTCCCGGCCTTCAGCCTGGGACTGCGGCCGGGCCCCCACTGAACTAAATATAGCTCCCCCGGAGGCCGGCGGGGCGCGCGCGTGTGTGTGTGTGTGTGTGTGTGTGTGTGTGTGTGTGAGAGAGAGACCCCGGAGTCCCCGGTGCCTGAGTGTCCCTGTGTGTCCCTGGTTGGGCAGGCCCCAGAGGCCGGCGGGGTGTGTTTGTGTGTGTGTGTGTGTGTGTGAGAGAGAGAGAGAGAGAGAGAGAGAGAGAGCGCGACCTCCGGAGTCCCGGTGCCTGTGTGTCCCTGTGTGTCCCCGGCTGGTCAGGCCCCTGGGGCAGGCGGGGTGTGTGTGTGTGTGTGTGTGTGTGAGACCCTGACTCCCGGAGTCCCCCGTTCCTGTGTGTCCCTGTGTGTCCCCACTGGGCAGGCCCCTGGGGCAGGCGGGTGGGGTGAGTCTGCCTCCTGCCCTGGGCGCTCTCAGTGGCAGGGGGTGGGGCCCCTCGCCCGTCCTGGGTGGGCCGCACTCCCCCTCCGCGGTGACGGGGTGAAGCGGTGCCCAGCGCTGCCCAGGAGGCTGAGCCGGGCTGAAGGGAGCTGGCGGCCTCAGGCCCTCCGGAGGGCGTGCTCAGGGCACACTCCCAGGCCTGTCTGCCCCGGAGCGGCGGCCAGAGAGGAGGGGCTTCTGACGCAGCGGCTTTGCCTGGGCCCCGGGCCCCGGGCCCCGGGCCAGCTGGTCCAGGGCGGGGGGTTCTGGTGGAGAGAGCTGCAGGCCACACCAGCCACTGGTCAATCCCAGGGTCCCTGGGGGGCGGGTGTCTGGTGGTCTCTCTCTGCAGACCTCCCCCTCCTCTGGCCGCTCCTGAGATCGGCCTTCCACACTGTACGCCCCGGTGCCAGGTGGGTGCACCCCGCCCCTGCTCGTGGCCCGCTCACCGCTCACCCACCTCCCGCTCACCCACCTCCCGCTCACCCACCTCCCGCTCACCCACCAGGCAGACCGGGGCCCCAGGCTTTGTTCCTGCTCTGCAGCCCCTCCCCCGTTTCCTGTGTCAGGCGGGCAGCTCAGGGGCTGGTCTGGGAGTGCTGTCCACCCTGCAGGGTGCTGTGCGGGGCAGGGGGGCCCCTGTCCGCTGTTCGTCTAGGGAGGAGGGGGCAGGGCCACGGCCACGGGGGCGCTGAGGCACCTGGGCCACGGGGCCTGGGGGTGTGTCCCTGTCCCGCTGACCTGCAGCCTGCAGCCCGGCCGGCCTGCCCGGGGCCTCCTCAGGGAGGCGGGAGCGGGAGGCGTGTCCGGATGGACGGACGCACACGCAGCTGCCGCCGCTGGTGGGGAGGGAGGGCTGGGCAGTGGGCGGGGCGGGCCAGCGCACAGGCCTGCTTCTAGGAGTTCCCTGGGGGCCTGGCGCGTCTCCTCAGGAGATGACTTCATGAGGCCAGCGCTCAGCCCAGGGGGCCTGTCAGCTCGCCGGGTCCCCGTGTCCTGCGGGCTGCTGGGCTCCCGCTGCGGGGCGGCCCGAGAGGCCCAGGCTGGTCTCGGGGAGACCCCATGGGCCCCGCCCACCCTCCTGCCAGCACACCCGAGACCCTGGGCCTCCGTCTCCCTCTCTGTGCCAGGACACAGGGGCATCCGCCGGGCAGGCCCAGCACAGGCGGCGGCGGCACCCCTGGCCCTTTGATGTGGCTGGAGGGTCTGTGACGGGCCTTTGGGGGCGAGGCGGGGCGGGCGTGGGGCGGGCGGGTGGGGGGGTGTGGATCAGAGTGGGCCTGGGTGCAAAGCCTTTGTCTCCTGTGCTCCCCGCCCGGTGCTCCCCGCCCGGTGCTCTCCGCCGGGTGCCTGCCTTGGTTTCCCCTTTGCCCCGGGGCAGCTGGCCGCGGCAGGGGACCCAGGCCCTCTGGCCGCCTCTCTGTGACCTCACAGCGCAGGGTCTGGGCCCCCACATGCACCCAGGCTCCCCCCCCAGCCCTTCCTCCTGCTCTGCTGAGTGCACCCCAGGGCAGCCCGGCCAGTCGAGCCCTCCCCCAGCCCCCGAGCCGCAGCCTGCTCCTGGCAGCGTGGGGGCGGGTCCTGGGGGATCTGGTCCAGCTGCCACCCAGATGCACCCTCCTGGAGGCGGCAGAGGGGCGCTCCTCTGGAGCCCCGAGCAGTGACATCCGACATCCGGCACAAGACAGGCGAGGTGTCAATACAGGTGCTGAATTGATTAGCGTCCCCCTGGGCAACGCGATCAATTCTCATTTAGATCAATTCTCATTTAGCGCTTGCGGGTCTCCCTCCCCCTCCCCCTCCGGGGTCTGGCAGGGGTCTCGTCCTGCTGCCCCGAGGTGCTGGCTGACCTGGCCACCTGGCCGGCCCTGGGGCTGGAGGCCAGGCCCCTCCTCCGCTGGCTCCGGGCCTGGCCTGGGGCTGGCGGTCCAGCAGCTGTCCGCTCCCCGGAGGCCTCCCCGCCCTCTCCACGCGCCCACTGCTGTTTCACCGGATTTCACCGGGCGTGGCTGTGTGTGGTGGGGGGTCCTGGGCTGCCGTCTGGTGGCTGTGGCCCGGGTGGGCAGGGGCGGCAGAGCCAGCTGGCGTTGGCCGCGTGCTGCCGGGCCGGTCAGCGTCCCCGCCCCCACCCCAGCTGCTTGGCGTCCGGCCTGAGCTGCACCAGCTCCGGGGACCACCCGGAACCAGGGCCGCGGGCCTGCCTTCGGCTCCGGGGCACCCGCCGAGCGGGTGCTGGCAGGCTCGGCAGCGGAGGTGTGAAGGGCGGCTCCCCGGGGCTGCCGGGCAGGCTCCCAGCTGGCAGGGGACCGGGTGACTCAGCCGAGAGGCTCCGGGCTCCCAGGCCACTCGGGGGCGGGCCCTGGCGGGGAGCGGGGCGGCTGGCCAGGCCTGGCTTCCCCGCCGTGTGACCTCCGCCGGCCCCTCTCCAGCTGGGCCCCGTGTCCCCGGGACCCACCTTGTCCCCGGCTCCTGTGCTCTCCTCATCTTGTGGCTGGTCCCGGGCCTCGGGGTGAGGGCCGTGGGGGTGCCCTCTGGGCCTCAGCCAGGGCGGCGGCGGGGCCTCCGAATGCCAGGCGGGCGGGCGCTGCCAGGAGCTGGGTTCTTGGCCCAGGAGCCCAGCTGCCGTCGGCGGTGGGCTGAGCAGGGACCTGGGCTCTGACAGGCCTGGCTGTCCCTCTGCTGAGAGGAGGAGGTCAGGGAGGGAGGTCACCCCTGAACCTCAGGCTGCTCGGAGCCTGGCCTGGGGGTTGGGGATTTTTTCCCCATTGTTTTTTGGGAGAGTGTAGTGGAGGGAAGAGGGGAGAGAGGGAGAGAGGGAGGGAAACATTGATGCGAGAGAGACAAATCGATTGGTTGTCTCCCACACGCATCCCATCCCGACTGGGGCCAGGGATTGAGCCTGCAATGAGGTACATGCCCTGGACCAGGAATGGACCCTGAGACCTGCTGACGCTCTAACCACTGAGCAGCCAGCCAGGGCGAGCTGGGTCTTCTCAAATAGCAAGGAGTCTAGTTTCCATTTTCCTTTGCTGCCAGGAGGCTCACAGCTCCACCAGCCACGGCCTGTCTTTGTCCATGGCCTGTCTCAGTGTCAGTGGCCTGTCTCAGTGTCTGTGGCCTGTCTCAGTGTCTGTGGCCTGTCTCAGTGTCCGTGGCCTGTCTCAGTGTCTGTGGCCTGTCTCAGTGTCTGTGGCCTGTGTCAGTGTCTGTGGAGCTGGTCCCTCCTGCTGATGCTGATGAGGCTGTGGCCGAGGGTCCTGTCTTTAGTCCGTGCTGGGTCCCCGGAGCCGCCGCAGGCTCTGCCCAGGAGAGTGTGGGCACCGTGGGTGTCCCCTCCTGTGGGGGAGGGGTGGGAGCTGATGCTGGGTCACCCCTGGTCAGGGTCCAGTGGCAGCGGCCCGGCGCCCAGGCCGGTCCTCCTTGTCCCCCCCCCCGGCTCTGCGCCCCAGGCCTCCCTCCCCCCCCCCCCCCCCACACACACACACTGCCGCTGCTTCCGGGGTCTCAGCCTCAGTGAGAGCAGGTCCTTGGACTGACTGCCCCGGTTAGGGGCGCCCTCACGTCTGTGTCACCCGCGGCTGGGTGGCTTGAGCGCTGTCTTGGAGGTGCCTGGTGCTCTGTGGGCGGGGAGCGGCTCAGCCAGGCGCGGGGGCTGGCGGATTCAGGGTGTTCATGCCCAGCGCCAGGCCAGGCCGCCCCCCCCCCCCCCCCCCCGTGTCCGGGTGCGGACAATGGCCTCACACCCCTGCCTGGTTCACCCCTGACCGCGTTCCCAGCGGAGCGTGCCAGGCACTGGGCCTGCCTCGCGCCCGGCTCAGGGTGTGGGCTGCAGGATGGCCTGCCAGGGCCAGGTCCTCCGGCCCCCTCAGTGCCAGGCCACAGCCCAGCACTGACTCCGGGACCCCGCCAGCCCCATACCCTGGGCCTGTCCAAACCAGGGTGCGTCGGCCACCCATCTCAGCGTGCCCCCCACCATGGCCGCCCTCGGCTCAGCCAGCCCTCCCGGCTTGTCCCTGGGGCCCGCTCCTTGGCCCCACCCCTTCCTCCGCCTCCTACACTTTGAGCTCCAACTCTGCTGTGTGGCCCGAGCCAAGTGTCAGCCTCTCTGAACCCCCATCTGCCAAGGGGGCATGCTCCAGGCAGCCAGCAAGTGGGGCAGTTCCCAGGGGGGTGGGTGTCTGAGGGGCCGTGGGAGCCGGGGGCAGCCTGGCGGTGGGTGATGGGTGGTGCCAGCCCCGGTGGAGGGAGTCTGCTGTTGCCATGTCAGACGGGGTCAGGCTCACACCCCGCGCCCACGGTGCTGGGCTGAGGTGAGTCTGGTGAGTCCAGGCCCGAAACACGCCGAGCCCTCCCCGGAGCGGCGGGGTCCCCGGGAGGCCACCTCCTGCCCCTCCCCCTCCCCCTCCCCGTGAGGCCTGGGCTCTGGCCTGCAGCTCCGGGCCTTCAGTGCATGGGGCAGAGGACAGGGGCCCCATTGAGGAGAGGGGTCTCAATGCACCAGTGTGAGCCCTGCGCGCCCGGCCGGCTGGCACAGGGCCGTGGGGACGGTGCTGGTCAGTGCTGGGCGGGCTGGGCGGTGCCCCCTGGCAGAGAGGGAGCCTGGGTCAGCCCCGGGCCCAGGCTGAGGGGCTGGGGTGTGGGACAGGGCACCTGCTGTGGGCAGGGCGGCCGCTGTGGGTCTCTGGGTCCGTGGAACCGGCCTTGGGCGGGCGGCAGGGCCTCGGGCCGGGCCCCCGGTGAGATGCCGGTGGGAGGGAGGGGCCGGGGCCTCCCTGAGGCCGGCCACAGGCAGGCGGTTTCCAGCTGGAAAACTGAGCCCTGACCCCTGACCTGCCCCAGCCCAGCCAGGCTGCACGCGACATCGGAACGTCCTCAGGCCTGGACAGCAGTCAGGGGCGGGGCTGGCCGGGGCAGGGGTCCTTCCTGGACCTGTTGTCAACTCCGGAAGCAGCGGCTGCGGGGTCACTGCTGGCTCTGCTCGCTGTGCTGGGGGGAGGGGGGAGGGGGACAGAGGCTGAGCTGGGGGGGAGAGGCAGGGGCTGAGCTGGGGGGGAGAGGCAGGGGCTAAGCTGGGGGGAGGGGAGGCAGGGGCTGAGCTGGGGAGAGGGGGACAGGGGCTGAGCTGGGGGGAGGGGAGGCAGGGGCTGAGCTGGGGGGGAGGGGGCAGGGGCTGAGCTGGGGGGAGGGGGACAGGGGCTGAGCTGGGAGGAGGGGAGGCAGGGGCTGAGCTGGGGGGGAGGGGGAGAGGGGCTGAGCTGGGGGGGAGAGGGGCAGGGGCTGAGCTGGGGGGAGGGGGGCAGGGGCTGAGCTGGGGGGAGGGGGTAAGGCAGAGGGGCCCCCGGGGAGGACCCTAGCTTGGACCCAAGCTCACCCCCACCAGGGAGGGGCCCTGGGCTCGGGCACTCCTCCGGGCCGGGCACCCGACCGTTTGCCCCCCAGGGGCCCTCCCTCTGGGTTCTGGGGCCCCCTTTCTAAAGACGGGGTGCCGGGATGGGAGAGGGTGTGCCACAGCCCTGAGGTCTTGGGCTTCTCTGAGTTGGGGAGCTGACCCCTCTATCCCACTCTGTGGCCTCAGTGGGGTGTGGTCAGCTCCAGGGGCTGACGGGCGGGCGGGGCCGGGCTGGAGGAGCATCTGGCCAGCTGGGAAGATGGAGGGATCAGAGCAACTTAGAGAGCCAGGACCAGCTGGCTAGCACGGTCACTCAGGGGGCTGGCTCCCTAACACCGGGTGGCCTGGGGGTAGGGGTGCATGAGGCTTAATTGAATCAAATTAAGAAAAACATTCTCAAATGCGAGTGAGATATCTGCTCAGTCAGGTCACAGGGAGGAGATGAGGAGTAACATTTGCAGCGGTGATGACTGTCTTTCTGAGGTGCCGGCCTCCTGGGGGGTGGGAGTTTGGGGGATTAGGGGTGGGGATGGGTGCTGGGCCCTCCCTGCGGGGCCCTGCCCGGCCTGCCCGGAGGCTCAGGGTGGGCTCACATGTCCCAGGCAGGTCTGGGGGGGGGGGCGCTCTGAGTGTGGCCTGAGACAAAGCGGGAGAGCTGGCCCTCCTAGGGCCGGGCCACAGCCAGGCCTGCAGCCAGGGGGGCCGTGCGGGGCTGGGCTTTGATCATGCCCCCCCCCCGCCCCCCGTGCCTGAGGCTGTCAGGGAAGGGCTGGTGGGAGCAGGCGGGGTGTGGGGAGACCAGGCTGCCCGGTCTGTCTTTCTGTGACGGTGCTCCCCACTCTCCAGGGCCTCTGATCAGTGCCCAGGCCTGGGGGGCGGGGCCTGCTGACAGCTGCTGTCTGAATTCCTCACACAGCTGGGGGCGGGGGCGGGGCGGGGGCGGGTGGGTGTGCTGCTCTGGCTTCCTGTCGCCTCCCCCGTGCCTGGCGGCTTGCGGTGGGCTCCCGGGTCAGCGCCCCGTCCTGCCTCCTCCCGGGCCGTGGAGGGGGGCTGGGGCTCCCCTAGGGGCCGAGGTCCCTGAGACCGGCCCCGGCCGGGAACAATGGCTGCGGGGCCGGCGGGCAGGGGCTGGGCCGCCTTTCAAGTCGGGTTAATGGCTCTAGCAGGCACTTCCCCTCGCCCGCCGCCACCGTGCCTCCCGCTGAGTGGAAAAACCAGAGTAATCAGAGCCAGGACCTGGGAAACGGGGGGCGTGCCGCGTCTGGATTCCATCTGGGGCCCGAGCCATTTCCATGCTCCCCCCCATGCTCTCGCCCCCTCCTGCCTCTCCCCACGGCGGGCGGCCGCAGGGAGGGCCACTGCTCCCAGCCAGGCTCCCGGCTCCCAGAGGCTCCGGCCCGGCCTCCCAGGCCTCCCCGTGGCCCGGTCAGGCTCCGAGGGGGGTGTGTGTAGGGGCCCTGGGCCCTCTGTGGCCAGCAGGGCAGCTGGGCTCGCGGGCCATCGCTCGGGGGTGTGGCCAGTGGTGAGCAGGGTGCCTGCGGCCAGGGAGGAGGGAGGCCGGGGCTGCGGTGGGGGAGGGCCCGGGGGCCGGGCCAGGGGCCTGGTGGGCCACGAGGAGGCCAGCTGGCCGACTGGGAGACGGGCTGCCTTCAGGATCCGCCTGCTGGGTCAGCGCCGGGAGGGCCCGGGTGGGCGTGGCCGTGTCTGCTGGAGGGTCTGCCCCGGCCGGGCCCCTGTGGTCGGGGAAGGGGCTCAGACCCCGGCCCGACCCCTACAGCCCTGGGCAGTGGTGAGTAGAGTCGGGTGGGGGTGGAGGAGCAGAGTGGGCCCTCCAGTGAGGATCGTTCGGTCAGAGGTGGCACTTCCTCCAGGAAGCCCTCCCTGACCTCTGGGCTGGGCAGGGGCCTCCTCGGCCCCCCTGCTGCTGTTCTTAGCCCTCTCTGACACCAGGGGCGGGGGCAGCCGCCACTCAGCACGGCCCCCGGGTGGGCCTGAGCCCTGCTCCGGCCTCCCTGCGCTGGCACTGCGGCCCGGCAGCCGGCTCATGCCGAGGACCCACCGGGACATCGACGCTGGCCCCGTTTCATCTTCCTCCCGGCCCCGCGGCCCTGCCTTCGCAGAGGCAGCGAGAGGGTGTCCGGGCGCCAGGCCCGCCCGCCCGGCTGGTCCGGGGAGCCCCTGTGGCTCTGGACCAGACGGGGCTTCCCACGGGGCCCTGGGGCGCTGACCCTGGACGGCCCGGGACCCGTGGCGTCTGCCCGGCTCTGCGGCCTCCTGGCTGCTCCTCAGCCGCGTGGCCTGGTGGTCGGGGGCACGCAGGCGCCTCGTTAGCGAGAGCGCGCCCGGTAGGAGCGGGCAGGGGGCCGTGCGGGCAGCTGGGCCTGTGACTGCTGTCCTGCAGGGCGGGCGCAGGGAGACCGTCCGGGCTGGTCGGTCGGTTACGGGTGAGGCTCTGACCACTGTCCCTTCTTCCCCAGGACCCTTGCCTCTCGGCCCTGTTGCTGGACAAGCTCCCGGGGCCCGGGGCCCCGCCATCCTGCCCCCCGGAGGCCGAGCGCCGCTGCACCGTCTGCTCCGCCCACCTGCACCCGCTCACCCGGGAGGCCCTGCGGCTGCTGCCGGCGCCCGCCGGCCGGGAGCACCCCGACCCCGACGCCCCCCACGGAGGCCCCGGCCCCATGACCGGCCCGAGCGATGGGCCCCCGGCCGGCCCCGCCGGGAGGCCGCCCGGCCGAGGGGGGCCCGACAGGAGGAAGGAGCCGGCCTGGGCCGCGGGGCCCAGCGTGCAGGTGTCGGTGGCGCCGGCCGGCCTGGGCGGGGCGCTGAGCACGGTCACCATCCAGGCCCAGCAGTGCCTGGAGGGCGTGTGGAGCGTCTCCAGGGTCAACAGCATCCTGCCCCCGTCCTGCCTGGTGAGTGCCCGGCGGTGGCTGCGGCCCTGGCTCCGCCAGGCGGGGGTTCGAGCCGGGTTCCCTCCCGGGGGGCCGTGTTCACGCCTCACCGGCGGTGCCGGGCCGTGGGCATGGGGCGGCCCGGGCCAGTCCTGAGGCCACCAGTCTGCCCGCCAGGCCACGGTGGTCCGCACAGCGCCAGGTGGGGGCACTGTGGCTGGTGGAAGCCCCGTGGCCTCCTGGGACGAGGTCAGCTCCTTGTCCTCGGGGTTGGGGGCGGGGCGCACATTCCCGCATGAGGAGGGTCCCCCCCCGCCCCCCCAGCTCTCCTGCCCGGCCAGGCTGCCCGCAGGGCGTGGCCGGGGGACCCAGACCTGCCCGGACAGGGGACGTGAGCCGGGTGCAGGGGGCTCTGGGCCGCTGCCACGGGGCCTCTTTTCAGTCGTAGCGGACGCCTGTCCCCCGGCCCCCGCTGGCCACCAGGCCGTCCCCGCGGGAACCAGCCCTGCGCCCGCGGGGCCGGGGACCTGGGCCTGTGTTCCCGGGGAGGGCCCTGCCCGGTCACCCGCAATCCGAGGTGAAGCCGCTGGGGCGGGGGGTGGCGGGGGGGGGGGCAGGTACCCAGCGTTCCCAGGGCCACGGCGCTCTGCTGGCGCGGCTTCTCCGGGTGTCCTCTGCCCCGGGTTCCAGGAGAAGGGTGCCATGGGGGTCAGGAGAGGGGGGCTGAGGGGACAGGGCTGGGGAGGGGAAGAGGAGGGGCCTGGGCTGCACAGCTGTGTGCAGGGCCACGGGGAGCCCCGCTGTGGCCGCCCACCCACAGCCCCGGGCAGAGGGTGGCGTGGGAACATCGCTCGGTGTTTCCAGACCACAGGCCGCCCACGCTCGCCCAGCCGGTGTCTGAGGCGGGGCCGCGGGCAGGCGTCTGCCGCCGCCTGTGTGCCCGGGGGCTGTGCCTAAGGAGGGGGCTGTGCCCAGCGGGCTGCGGGGCACCAGGGCAGGTCCAGCGACTGGCAAAGCCCGTCCAGTCTCAGTGCCCTGCCCCCCTGTCCCCAGGCTCCGCCCCTCTGAGGTCAGCGGGATGGGGATGGGCCTCAGCGTGGCTGGGGGGTCTTGGCCTTGCTGAGCCTCGGCCCCAGGCCATGGCTGTCCTGAGCCGGCGCCCGGCGGCGTGGGGACGGGGCGCGGACAGCCATGGGAGAGCGGGGCCTGAACCGGCCTCCGTGGGGACGAGGCGCCCAGGGCCGGCGTGGTGGCGTCCGCCCCTCCCGCAGTCTGTGGGCGAGGCCGGCAGCGGGAGGCCCGCCCACCACGTCCCGGTGCCTCCCTGCCTGGTCGCTGGGGCTCGGGAGGGATGTGCCCGCAGCAGCACCCAGGCGGGGAAGCAGCTCAGGAGGGCTTCCTGGAGGAGGTGGCGTTGGTCTGGGCCCAGAGGGAGGTGCCGGAGAGGGCGGCCCAGTGCAGGGTGTGTGGGGACGGCGGAGGCCCCTGGAGATAGTCGGGGGGCTCCGGACCTGGGGGGAGCCACGTGCCCGTCTGGCCGGGGCCTCCAATGCCAGGCGGAAAGGGCTTGGGGTTGCTCTCAGGGCACCCGGGGCAGAGAGGTTCGTGAGCTGCAGTGGGGGGAACGGGGTTGGTGTAGCCGGAGTCCGTGCCCGATGGGGTCACTGCCCTGCCAGCGGCCCTGCCCGTGGTCTCTGCCCCATAACGGGGCCATTTACGGCCCCTGACCGCCTCCGGAGGGGGGAATGGATTTATAATTAGGCGGCAGCCCTGGCGGTCGATGGGGGGATTATCAGAACCGTAAAGAGGATGCGAGGACTCCGATGAGGTGATTTCCCCTGAGCCAGGGCATCGGTCATCGGCGGTGGCCCTGGCACTGGGCAGTGGCATTGAACCCTTTGGAGGACGTGCTGTGAACGCCCAACAGGGCCCGTCACACGGGGCGCACAGGGGTCTGGACTGGTGGGGGCCCATCTGGCCTCGGGTGGGGAGACCGGGCCGGAGGGCAGGGGGTGCTGGAGGAGGCGCCGGCCCTGCCGGAGGGGTGGTCTCTGGAGGTGGGACCCGGGGCTCCGAGGGCCCAGGGCATCCGGGGTTCTGTGGCCAGGAGCCGGCCCTGGGGTCCAGCTGTGGGCACGGCCATCTGGGGAGCCACGTCCGGGTGAGGCAGCCCTCGGGCACCCAGGGCCGCGGTCAGACCGCAGCCGCGACCCCTGTCGGCGGCTCAGAGCTCGGCCCTTCCCGAGGCCTTCCACTTCCCGAGGGTCCGGCGCGGCTCCTGGCGTCTCCCAGACCCGTGGCCGGCAAACTGCGGCTCCCGAGCCACACGCGGCTCTTTGGCCCCTTGAGTGTGGCTTTTCCACCGAATACCACGGCCTGGGCGAGTCTGTTTTGAAGAAGTGGCGTTAGAAGTTTAAATCTAAAAAATTCGGCTCTCCAAAGAAATTTCGATCGTTGTGCTGGTGATATTTGGCTCTGGTGACGAATGAGTTTGCCGACCACTGCCCCAGACTGTCAGCCGCCCGCCGCCCGCACAGCTGCCTGAGGGTGCGGGCAGTGGCCACGGGCCACCCCAGACCCCTGCCCAGCCTGCTCCCCGGGCCACGCCGTGGACTGAGTGTGTCCCCGTGCCCACAGCGGCCGGGCAGGTGCTGCCGGGCCCTGCGCCCTCACTAAGCTGCCGGGTGCCAATGAGCTTCGGCCTCCGCCCCCCAGAGGCTGGAGGTCACACGGCAGGGTGGGGGAGGGACACGTGGCTGGCTGCTGCCCGGGCCAGGCTGGCGGGCCAGGCAGACCTTCCGAGTCCCGTGGGTGCAGGTCAGGTCCTGCCTGGGGTCCCAGGGCCCACCGTCGCGGGAGGACCTGGAGCAGAGGGTGTCCGGCCGGCGACGGGCTGGGGCCGGTGGAGGCCGGCCCGGATGGGGGGAGGGCGGAGGGCTCCCTGGAGGAGGGGCCGCATCAGCTGTGACTGCTGGCTGAGAGGGGAAGTCACTTTGGTGGAGGCCCAGGAGGAGGCAGGGTTTTCCTCTTCCCTCAGAGGTTGCGGGCACAGGCTCGGGGCGCCCCTCCTGCTGCACCCCAAGCCAGTCTGCTCGTGTCCCTGCCTCTCGGTGAGCCCTGGGGGGGTCCCTGGCGGGTGCCCACCGTCCTCAGGGCTGTGGCTGGGACGGTGGGGGGTGGATGGGCTGTGTGTGGGTTCTGGCCTGCCTCTCCAATGTGACCCATTGCTGGTGCCCCAGTCTGGGCCTCAGTTTACCCAGCCTGCGGGACCATCCCTGCTGGGGGCCCTCGGGGTGACCAGGCGGAGCTCTGAGGGAGCAGCCGGGGCTGCCCCACTGGGGCCCCGGTGCCTGGCAGACGCCCCCTGAGCGGTGTCACACTGGCCTGTGCGGGGCTGATTCTGTGCCTGCGAGGTCCCTTTGGCTGCCCCTTAGGCCCTGCCCCTCATACCCCCTCCCGGCCCGAAGGACCCCCGGGGGTGTGGACGGTGCCCACTGCCCTTCTCAGGCCAGAACCAGACCCAGGTGGACGTCAGGCCTAGGGGCCCCCTAGGAAATGGCTTAAAGCATGGTGTTTCCCAAACCGTGTTCCGTGGAACCTCAGCACCCCTGTGGGCACCCGGAGGCCTGGCTGGCGCCGGCAGGCCCCTCTGCCGGGCAGGCCCCCCGGACGTGGCCTCACTCTCCGCTCTCCTCTCGCTTTTCTTTCGTTGCTGCCCGGCGCCTCCATCACATCTTCTGTTCGGCCCCTGCCACCACCCCACCCCCCCGCCTCCATCCCCGTGTTGTGGTCTCCCCCCACCCCTCCCCGGCTTCTTTTGGCGTGCCCGGCTCTGCTTCTGGCAGGAGGCGGCGGCTGTCCCAGGGGCTGGAGCCGTGTCCCGGCAGCTCGCCGGGCAGCGGAGCCGAGGCAGGCGGGACGCCCGGACAGGTCAGTGTGGGCCCGGCCGCGCAGCACGCTGGGCTGCACTCCCGGCGGCGGGCGGAGGTGCCCGCAGGAGCCGGCAGCGCGGCTGGGCCGGTGGGGGCTGGGGACTGGAAGGCGGGTGTGGCCCTCCGCCTGCCCTCTGACCCGCCGGCCTGGGCTGCGGTGTGGGCCCTCTCCTGGGGCCAGTGGGAGCTGGTGGGCACCAGGGCTCCGGCCGCGGTGGGTCTCCGTCCGGCCAGCTCTGCCCTGAGCAGCCCAGGCCCGGGGGCGAGGCTGGCGTGACGCAGCCCTCAGCCTTGTCTGCACACCCCACCCCTGGGCGGGGCCCGGGGCTCTCGTCAGAGCTCATGCTTGGTGCCCAGGCCAGGGCCTGCCTGACCCCCTTTCTGGAACGTTCCCGTCCATCCGCTGTGCCCGCTCTGCCCCACAGCCCTTTCCCTCCGGTGTGGGGCCTCCCCCCAGCCCGGGCGGGTCTGTCTGCTGTGTCCCCTCCAGGCTGTGCTCTGGGAGGTCAGGTGTATGGAACACCCACGGGTGCCGGGCAGGGTGCAGGCGCCTCCGGGGCCTCCTGCCCGGCTCTGGGTGCCCGTGAACGTGGGGAGAACGGCAGAGGGAGGGCTGGGCAGACGGCGGTGGGAGCTGAGGAGAGGGCCCGGCTCGGGGAGGGGGCAGGGCACTGGGCGGGCGGGGAATGGCCCGGAGTGGGGCGGGCGGGCTCGGGGGAGGCAGGGAGCCCCTGCCCGCTAGGCGGAGGCGAGGTCGGCGGCGGCCCCGCATGCTGGCGCAGTGCCCCCCAGGTGTGCGGTGTCTGCCACCAGCCCTCGGAGCCCGGGGGCGGTGGAGCCTCCAGACGGGGTGCCTGGCTCCCGTCCGCCGGGCAGGGCTCCTGGGAGCTTCCCGGGCAGCCTGCTTTCTCCGCGGCCCAAGAGCGGCGTGGAAGCCATGCTGACGCCGGAGTGGGTGCAGTGGGGCCCTCCCCCTCGGCGAGGAGCAGCCCCGAGGGGCAGGACCTCCTTCCAGAACCTTCCTCCGGCCCCACCCCCGGGCCCTGGCTGTGTCCCCGGGCAGACCCTCCAGAGCCGGTGCCACCGGGTCCTCGCCGGGCAGCCTGCGGGGTCCTCGCCGGGCAGCCGGGCGGAGGCTGCCGCCGGCACAGGGCCGGGGCCGGCCGCCGTGTGCAGGGACGCGGCCGGCGGGCCTCCAGGTGGCTGGCGCCGTCCCCTGAGCACGTAATCGCATTTGTGCCTCATTACGAGGCTGTCCTCCGCCCGGGATTTATTTTAGCTAATTAGCGGAAATGCCAGGCTAGTATTTCAGCACGGAACCTCATACATTACCGTCCGCGGGGCCATTAGCTCCTGACGAATATTTATAACCGCCTCCTCTGAGGACGCGTCCGGCCCCCAGACGGACGGACGGCCCGGTGAGGGGCCGAGGCCTGTCCCTCTGTCCGTCCGACCTGCCGCCCGGCCACGGCTCCGGGACCCGATGGAGGAGGGGCTGCGGGGTCAGGCCCCGGGCGGGCACCTGCCCCTCCCTGGGGCCGAGCGCCAGCGCCCTGAGCTGGCGGGGCGGTGTGGGCCGGGGGCCGGGGGCCCGGGGGCCAGTGGCTGGGGGGCCGGGGGCCGGGCTGGGTGGAGGTGCGCGTGCCGCCCGGCGGCCGTCCCTCACAAGGCTCTCTCCCGCAGGCGGAGGCGGCGGTGGCCGCGGTGGCGGTGGCAGACTCGGTCCGCGACGGCCCTCCCTCCGGGGGCCCTGACGGCGTGTCCCGGCTGTGGGGCCGCGGGGCGGCCTGCACCACCGCCCTGGTCTCCCCGGCCCCCGGCCCCCCGGCGGCGGGCCCCGCGGCGGCCGCCTCCTTCTTCGTCAGGTAGGTGCTGTGGGGCCCCGGAGGGAGCGGGTGGGGAGGGGGGGAACGGGGCCGAGGGAGCATCTGCGGGGCCAGGCAGGGCTGGGGTGAGCGGGGAGGGTCCCGGAGGGAGGCTGGCACGGGGTGCGGCCCAGCCCCACAGCCCGGAGCCGGGGCCCCTGTCCGAGGCCCGGGCCCTGGCGTGTGGGCGCCACTGGGGCCCGGGGCTGGCTGTCTGGGTCCTGGGGGACCAGCGGGAGGCCTGCCTGGCGGGGGCGCTGTGTGAGCCGAGGGGGGGGAGGCAGGGGCCAGCCTTTGCCCTGCGGCTCCGGGGCGGGAGTGGTGAGGAGCGGCCTGGCGCTGAGGAGCTGGCCGTGAATCCCGCACGGCGGCAGGGCTGGTGCCATCCTGGGGCCCAGGCTGCGTGGCCTGACGGGGTGGGGGGGACGGGGGGGCTCAGGGCCTGCCACCCTAAATAAAGGCTGAGACCCTGTGGGTGGGGGTCAGGCCTCCCCCTAGTCTGCCCTGGCCGTGGGCAGCGGGCCCGCCAGGCCGAGGTGGCCGGGAGCCACGGGACCCTCTGGGAGGCCTGGGTTCGGGGGCTGCGTTGGCTCATCACAGACCTGGCCCCGGAGCCGCCTTTGTCTGGAGCCCACGAGGCCGCGCTGACCTTGGGGGGTTGCCATAGAAACTGGCGCCGCGGCGGGGGTGCGGCCCAGCCCCACAGCCAGGAGCAGGGTCCCTGTCCGCGGCACCTCCTGAACCGAGGCTCAGCGGGGTGGGGGAGGGGGGCCGGCAGCCTCCTGCAGCGCCTCCCGGTGTCTGCCCGCTGGCCGGGCACCAGAGCGGGAGGGCGGGGCCGAGGGTGCCCGCCGCCCAAGGGTGCCCGCCGCCCGAGGGTGTGGGCAGTGCCGGCCGGGCGAGGGCTGGGCGAGGGCTGCCGGACCCGGGCCCCCCGCTTCGGGGTTCTGTCCCCCGAGTCCCCGAGGGCAGATCCCGGCCCTCAGGGCCTGCGGGGGGCAGCTCCCCCGGGACGTGGCCCGTTCCACAGCCTGGTGACCGCCCTCAGGAGGCCCTGGCTGGCCCGGGGCGGACCCACGCCGGCCGGAGCTGCCCGCGTGTCTGCGGCGAGTCCGGGCCCCAGGCCCCGCTCCCCGCGTCCCTCGGCCTGCCTGCCTGACATTGCCCGCCTTCCGGGCAGACGTAACGTTTCTCTAAAACGGCGAAGCGTGTCTCTGTCTGTCCGCCTGCGTCGGGACCAGGCTGGCGAGCGGGGAGAGGTGTCCGGCTGGCAGCGAGGGCGGGCGGACGGCCAGGAGCCCGCACTCACTCCCAGCCGCGCCCGCCTGGCTTCCTCAGAGCCGCTGCCTGGGGTGGGGCGCAGCCATGTGGCCGGAGCTCAGGGCAGGAGGTTCGGCATCGCCCGGGCTTCAGGGCGGGCTTCCTGGAGGCGGCGTCTGCAGGTGAAGGTCCTGCTTTTCCATCTTCCCTGTGAGCCAGGCCCCTCAGACTGCCGTCCGCCCCCCCCGCCCCCGCACGCCTCTCCCCCCAGCACTCCTCACGCCTGTGGGTCTCGCTCCAGGCCTCCAGCTGTGCAGGGGGCGTTCATGCCCCCGCCTCCACCCCTGCTGCTCAGAGACCAGCTCTGTGTCCCCAGACGGGGGCGCTCGAGGGCAGCAGGCCTGGCCCCGCAGAGGGCCCCGCAGAGCCCTGCAGGCTGGGCCGCAGTGCCCTCACCCCAGGCCCAGGGCCCAGGGCCTGGCTGGCATCACAGGAGAGGGCGCCTCCGCCTGGCGGCTCAGAGACGCACCTCTGACCCGGGTGGTGACGGAGCCGTGGGAGCTGGCGGGGGCCGGGCAGGGGGGTGCACCGCCCTCAGCCTGCAGGCCTGGCGGGGGAGGGCACTGAGTGAGGTCACCCGTGGGCGGGCACACCGGCGCTGGCAGGACCTCAGAGGATCGGCCTGGCCTGCGCAGGCGGGGCCTGGGCGTGTGTGTGGGGTGAGGTGGGGGGTTAGGTGGGGGGACACCTCCCTGCGCTGCAGGCTGGGCCGAGGGGCCGGGGCCAAGGTCTGTGCTCAGCTCCTGGCCCCAGAGGCTCCCAGAGGGTCGGAGCCCTCGGCCTCGCTCGTGCCCGCCTGCCGGGTCCTGGCCTCTGTGGACGGAGGCCCCTGTGTCCCCTGGTCTCCCCTTCGGCCAGGGGTCCCCCTGCCCCCTGAGGCTCGGGGGTGTGGGTCCAGGATGCTCTGCCCCGCAGCCTCGGTGTCCCGGGCCGGCCCTGGTGAGCCTGGGGTGCAGGGACCTGCTGTGGGGCTGGGGGCACACCGCCCCCTGGCTGTTGGCCGGCCTGGGAGCCGAGCCGATGCTGTGCCGGCGGCCCTCAGGGCGGGCACCGCTGCCTGGGCACGGACGGGCGAGGCGGCCCCGGCTCCCCACAGCTGCCATCCTCCCGGGTGCCCTGGGCAGTGCCCGGCAGGGGCGGGGCCACAGTTCCTACCCCCTCTGAACCCCCCTCGGGGGGGGGTGGCGGGAAGCTGCAGCGAAACCCACGGTGGCTGGGGTCCCGGGCAGGGAGCCGGGCTGGGCACTGGGTGGGCAGGGGCGCCCCTGAGCTGAGGTTCTGGGGGGATGGCCAACTCCCCTGCCCAGCCCAGGTCTCCTGAGTCCCACCTGCCCTGCTAGCGACACCCGCCCTGACCATGTCACTGCCCAGCGTTCTCAGCACCCGCCCTGCCCACTCCCCCTGCGCTCAGGTCAGGCCCAGGCCTCCCTCTGCCCTCGACCTGTGTGTGGCCGTCCGGCAGGGGGACGGGGAGGGACGGGGAGGGACGGGGGGACGGGAGGCTCCGGGGGACGGGGAGGGACGGGGAGGCTCAGGGAGACGGGGAGGCTCAGGGGGACGGGGAGGGACAGGGAGGCTCAGGGAGACGGGAGGCTCCTGGGGCTCTGTGTACAGGAGGCTCGGGCCGGAATCGGTTGATACCTGCTGTGTCCAGGGCACCCCGTGTGGTCTGGGCCCCAGATGAGCCCCTTGGGGTGCACTCCACCCCCCCCCCCCCGTGGCCCCGCCCCTGCGATTAAGCCGCCAGCGTCATCGCTCACTTTTATTTTCCGTGATGACACCTCGCTGGGAGGAAAGCATCCCTGGGGCCTCTTAAAGACAAGCCTGTTACAGACGAGGGCCCGCCAGCACGCGGTCCGTCTTACCGACTGGAGGCGCGGTGCCGGGCAGCAGAGGGGGGGGCCGGGGGCCGGGCAGCAGAGGGGGGGGCCGGGGGTGGGGGGCCGGGCAGCAGAGAGGGGTCTGGGGGGCCGGGCGGCAGAGGAGGGTCCGGGGGGCTGGACAGCAGAGGGAGTGGGCTGGGGGCTGGGGCCAGAATGGCGGGCAGCAGAGGGAGTGGGCTGGGGGCTGGGGCCAGAATGGCGGGCAGCAGAGGGAGTGGGCTGGGGAGCTGAGGGGCCCGGGGCAGCAGAGGGGGGGCTGGGGGGCTGGGGGGGCTCGGGGCAGCAGAAGGAGGGGCGGGGGCGGGGGGGCCTGGCGTCGGGCACCGCAGGGAGACCCAGTCAGCACGCGGGACCCGGGGCCCGTGAGTGGCCAGCGGGTCCTGCTCCCCCAGCAGCTGTGGGCCTGGGACACGGGGCAGGTCTGGGGCAGCGGGCGGGTGGGGAGGGGCACCTGGCCAGGCCCCTGCTGCCCCGGGAGACGTGGCGTGGGCGGCAGAGGCTTTAGGCCGCTGATGGGACGGCTCTGAGCCCCCGCCCCATCCCCCAGGGCCGCCCAGAAGCTCAGCCTGGCCAAGCGCAGGAGGCCGCCCCCGCCGCCCGCCCCCGCCGCGCGCGCCTGTCCGTACCCCACGGACTTCAGCGGCGCCCTGCAGCTGTGCCCGCCCCCCGTGCCCCCCGGCCTGCTCAGGGCCGCCGCCAAGGCCCAGGACCAGCCCGGCGGCGCCGGAAAGGTAGGCCTGGGCGTGACCGGGGCCCCGCGGCTGCCGCCTCCGCCCCGGGCGGGTACCAACGGGGACACTGAGGCCCGGGCACGGAGCCCTGTGGGGGTCGCCCTGGCAGGTGTGGGCACCTTGGTTCCCGGCCTCCGCCCCCCGCCCCGAGGGCTGGGCCAGCCTCCAGGACGCCGTCTCGGGTCGGGGACACGTCTCTGCATCTGGTTCTCGTGTTTGGGGAACTGGCAGAGGCCGCCCGGCCGCCTGCTGGCTGCGCTGGACCAGCCTGCGCCGCCCGCCCTCCCTGCCCGGCCGTCCCGGCCCTCAGGCTCTGACTCCCACTGAGGCCGCAGGGTTCTTCCTCCCGCCCCGTCCGAGGGCTCACAGCAGCCAGGGCCCCGCCTGCGCCCGGGCATCTCGCCACAACTCCAGCCTCCTCCCTTCCTCCGCCTCCTCCGGCGTGGCCTCCGCCTGGCCGGGAGGGAGGAGGGGCCCAGGAAGGGAGGCTGCACTGAGACATCTGGGGGGCTAGGGCGGGGGGGTCGCCATGCGGCCGCCCCGTCCTGGCCCCGGGCCACGCTGTGGGGGTGTGTGTGGGGTGTGGGGTGGGCTGGCTCTCAGACATTCTGAGCCTCTGGGGCCCCCCGTTCTGCCCTGGAGTTCGCGAGGGGGTGTGGACGGACCCCCATCGAGGGCAGGCAAGGTCTGGGGGTCAATCCCTGCACTCTGCCCCTCTGCCCAGGGGGTGTCCAAAGCCTGCCCTCTATCCGGGCCTCCCCCCCCCCCCCCGTCCCCCGTCTCCCCTCTGTCCCGGGGCCCGTCCTGTCCGATGCCTGTCTGCCAGCCTCACACTCTGCCTGCCCCCTGACCTCCCGGGTTCGGGCCCGGAGCTGGGGTGCGGGCCTGCATTGCTGAGCGGGTCCCCGCCGAGCCCAGCCTGCACCCGTCTCCCCCAGCCCTGCCCGCCCCCCACCGGGAGGAGGGGGTGCTGAGGCCGGCCCGCTGCCCCCCTGTCCCCCCAGGTGAAGGTCATGCTGCGGGTCTGGCCCCGCGCTGTGCCGAGGCCGCGGGCTTCCTGAAGGTGGACCCGCGGAGGAAGCAGCTGACCCTGTACGACCCGGCCGCCGGGCCCCCGGGCAGCGCCCTCCGGCACGCGGCCACCGCCGCCGTCCCCAAGATGTTCGCCTTCGACGCCGTCTTCCCGCCGGACTCGGAGCAGGTGAGCGGCCGGGCCAGACCCGGGCGCCGGCGGGCGGGTGGCCCCCTGCCTCCCGCCGCCCGGCCTCTCGGGGCTCCGCCGGCCGCCGGCCCGGCTCCGGGCTGTGTCCCAGGGCGGCGCCCACCTCCCCGGGGGCTCTCGGGCCCGCGTGTTCGGCCCCAGGTGTGCGTGAGCCCCGATCGCTCCCCGTGTGCCCTGTGTGTGCCGGACCACGCGTGTGCTGCGGTCTGGGTCCCTGTGACCCACGTGTGCCTGGCAGCTGTGAGTCTGGCCGGTTCGTGCTGCGTGTGCATCCGTGTCCCGTCTGCGTGTTCTCTGTGCACAGAGCTCTGTCCTGGGTCTGTGTGTACTGGCCCGGCCACCTCGGTAAGGTGTCTGCTTTTGGCAGGACAGTCCCGATTTTTAACCATTTGTCCCGCGGGACAAATTGTAAAATTGGGACTTCTTTTTTAATATATTTTATTGATTTTTTACAGAGAGGAAGGAAGAGAGACAGAGAGCCAGAAACATCGATGAGAGAGAGTCATCGATCAGCTGCCTCCTGAACACCGGGGACGAGCCCACAACCAAGGCACATGCCCTTGACCGGAATCGAACCCGGGACCCTTGAGTCCACAGGCCGACGCTCTGTCCACTGAGCCAAACCGGTCTCGGCAAAATGGGGACTTTCTTAAAATGCCTCGGGACGCAGGACAAATGGTTAAAAATCGGGACTGTCTCGTCAAAAGCGGGACGTCTGGTCACCTTACGTGACCTGGGGCACGCAGACGTGGCGAGAGGGTGGCGGATCCGTGACGCGGCCCTGCCTGTCCCTCCCAGGCCGAGGTCTGCGCGGGCAGTGTGGCCGACGTGCTGCAGTCCGTGGTCAGCGGGGCCGACGGCTGCATCTTCTCCTTCGGCCACACGGGCCTCGGTGAGTGTGTGCCCCGTCACCGCTCCGCTGTGCCTGAGCCCTGTTTCCGGACGGGCAGAGGGCCTGGGCGTCCCCCATGGGCAGGGGCGGGCACGTGGGGAGGAAGCCGAAACCCTGCCTGCGGGAGCCGGGCCTGGGAGCGGGTCCGAGGAGGCCGGGCCGGGCCGGAGAGGCAGCGCCCGTCCGCCGGGCTCCGGGGCCCGTCCGGCCGAGCGGGCGGGGCCTGACCCGCCGGCCTGCCCCCAGGCAAGTCCCACACCATGATCGGGAGGGACAGCCCGCCCCAGAGCCTGGGCGTCGTGCCCTGCGCCATCGCCTGGCTCTTCCGGCTCATCGGCGAGCGCCGGGAGCGGACGGGCACCCGCTTCTCCGTCCGCGTGTCCGCCGTGGAGGTGTGCGGCCAGGGCCTGCGCGACCTGCTGGCCGAGGTGGCCGCCGGCAGCCTGCAGGACGAGCAGTCCCCGGGCGTGTACCTGCGGGAGGACCCCGGCGGCGGGGCGCAGGTGGGTCGCCCTCCGCGGTGGGAGGTGGGGGGGCCGGGGGGCGGGGGCCGCAGCCCGGGGGCGGGCGGGGCCTTGTCCTGGCCCCGGGCACTGAGGCCCGTGTCCGCCCCGTCAGCTGCAGAACCAGAGCGAGCTGCGGGCGCCCACGGCCGAGAGGGCGGCCTTCTACCTGGACGCGGCGCTGGCGGCCCGCGGTGCGGGCGGCCCCTCGGACGCCCGGGGCTCCCACCTGCTCTTCACGCTGCACGTCTACCAGTACCGCGTGGAGAGGGGCGGCCAGGGCGGAAGTAGGTGCCCGCCGCGCCCCGCGGGCAGGGGTCGGCTGGGGTCGCCGTCTGGCCGTCCTGGCTCACCCGCCGCCCTGCCCTGTGGTTTCAGTGTCCGGGGGCCGCAGCCGCCTGCACCTCATCGACCTGGGCAGCTGCGAGGTGGCGCCCGGCCGGGGCGGGGAGGCCCCGGGAGGTCCCCCGAGCCTGTCCCTGTCGGCTCTGGGCAGCGTCATCCTGGCCCTGGTGAGCAGCGCCAAGCACGTGCCCTGCAGGTGAGCGGGGCCCCTGGCCGGTGCTGGGGGGAGGGGGCAGGAGCGGGCGGCAGGTTCCCGTGTCCGGCCCGAGCGCTCCGTTCTGTTGCTCCGCCACCTGAGGGGCCTCGGTAGCCCAGGCCTGGAGGGGTCGCCAGCACCCCGGGTGGCAGACCCGCCCCCGCGATGCAGGCAGGGCCCTGGTGTGGCACGGGGCCCGCCTCCCCCGCCGCAGCCCCGCCGCTCACCCCGACCCTCGGCCCAGGGAGCACCGGCTCACCATGCTGCTGCGGGAGGCCCTGGCGCCCGGCTGCCACGCCACCATGATCGCCCACGTCTCCGCGGCCCCCGCCCACCACGCCGAGACGCTCAGCACCGCGCAGCTGGCCGCCCGCATCCACCGCCTGCGCAGGAGGAAGGGCAAGGTCGGTGCCCCCTCTGCCGCCCCCCACCGCGGGCCCCCGTCCCGCCTGCCGCCCCCCCACTGCGGGCCGGGCCCGGTCCCGCCAGGCCTCTGTCCCACAGCCCGGGGACCAGGGACTCCCCGTGTGTCCTGGGGTCCCGGGCGGAGCAGACCGGCCTTTCGGGGGCCTGGCCTGGGTGGGCGGCTGGGCGCTCCCTGGGCGGAGGGGCGGAGGTGGCCGGAGGGACTGGGTCTGCGCCCGGCTCCGCGGCGTTGGGCAGGGGCTGCGGGGCTGGCCTCCCTCCTGGTTCGGTTCTCGCCGATTCCCGGAGGGTGTTGAGGGCTGGGCGGTGTCTGAGGCGCGGGGACCCGGCGGGGGGCGGCCGGGGCCGGCGGGAACCGGCTCACCCCGGCTGCTCTGCCCCAGGGCGCGTCCAGCTCCTCGGGCGGGGACAGCTCCTGCGAGGAAGGCCGCGCCCGCCGCCCGCCGCCCCTGCCCGCCTTCCACGCCCGCCCGGGGGCCCCCCGCACGCCTGGCGACCCCGACTGCTCCTCCAGCAGCGAGCAGTCCTGCGACACCGTCATCTACGTGGGGCCCGGCGGCGCGGCGCTGTCGGACCGCGAGCTCACAGACAGCGAGGGCCCGCCCGACGCCGTGCCCATCATCCCCGCGCTGGGCCGCCGCCGGCCGCCCGGGGGCCCGCGGGACGCCGACCACTTCCGCTGCCGCACCTTCGCCGAGCTGCAGGAGCGGCTGGACTGCATCGACGGCAGCGAGGGGCCCCCCGGCCCGGCCCCCGCGGCCCCCAGGACGGCCCCGGGCAGCCCCGGCCCGGACCCCCTCCGGGGCGCCCCCGGCGACCTGCAGGAGGACGGCGGCTCCCGGCCTGAGCCGCGGGGGCCGGACAAGGTCTCGGGCGGCGGGGGCAGGAGGCCGCTGCCCAGCCCGGCCCCCCCGCCCCCCGGGAAGCCGGACGCCGGCCGGGCCCCGGAGCAGCCCGCGGACGGCGCGGTCCGGACGCCCCCGGCGGGCCTGAGCGGACAGGGGGGCCGCGCCCGCCCGTGCGCGCGGGGCCTGCTGACCACCACGGTGACCCTGCAGCAGCCGCTGGAGCTGAACGGCGAGGACCAGCTGGTGTTCACGGTGGTGGAGGAGCTGGCCCTGGGCGGGCGCCCCGCCAGCCTCGCCAGCCTCGGCAGCGACTGCTCCCTGCAGGCCCTGGCCTCGGGTTCGAGGCCCGTGAGCATCATCAGCAGCATCAACGACGAGTTTGACGCCTACACCGCGCAGGCCCCCGGCTCCTCCAGCAGCTCCCGGCTCAGCGAGCTCAGCGCCTGCACCGCCAGCCGCGGCCCCTCCCCGCAGCCGCCCTCCCGGGCCAGCCCGGACCCCTTCAGCCCTGACACGGCGGGGCCCGGCCCTCTGGACGCCCCGGGCCCGGCCAGCCCCCCGGAGGACAGCCACGTGGGGTCTTCGGAGAGCGGCAGCCCGGACGGGCCTGGCCCTGTGGCCGCAGCAGCCTCGGTCCGGCCGGGCAGGGAGCCCTGGGCCGCGTGCCCACACGGGGCGGCCCCGGCACAGACCATCCACTCCAGCCTTCCCCGCACGCCCAGAGCCACCTCCGCCGCCGGCCGAGCCGGCTGCCCGCGCCTGGCGCTGAGCCCGCCGGGCGGCTCCGGGGCTCCGTCCGAGGACCCCTGGCTGCTGCGGGGGCACGAGTGCGGCCCGAGGAGGCCCGGCCCGGCCCCGGAGCCGGCCTGCGCCCGGAGGGTGGCGGACGGCTGTGAGGTGGCGGCCAGGAGGGCGCACCGGCCGGAGGCCGTGGCTCCGATCCCGCCGCTGCGGAGGGGGGCCACCACGCTGGGCGTGAGCACGCCCGCCACGCCCTGCAGCGAGGGCCCGGCCGAGAGGCCCGCCCCCGGCGGCAGGAAGGGCTTGGCCGCCAAGGGGGCCCTGTTCCCCAGGCCCGGCGGCCCCGGTCCCCCCGCCCCGCCCGTGCGCAAGTCCAGCCTGGAGCCCAAGGCTGGCCCGGCGCCCGGCCCCGCCTGCCTCCGGGGCGAGGAGGAGGCCAGGCCCGGCGGGCGGGCCGACCACCCCGTCTCCCGGGCCGCATCCAGCCTGAAGGGCCGGGCGGGCCGGGCGGAGGCCCCGTGCCGCCCCGGCGCCCACGGGTCCCTGGAGCGGGGCGAGGGGCTGGCGCACGGCGGCGGGAAGGCCCGGGAGGCCGCGGGGAGGCCCGCGCGGGCGGTGCCCAGGCTGGGAGTGCCGCCCGCGGGAGCCCCGCCCCTGCCCGCTCCTGCCTGCAGGGGCAGCCCGCTCAAGGGGGGCCCGGGGCTCCCCAAGTCCCCGGCCGGCGGGAGCAAGGGCCGCAGCCTGGCGGCCGGCGGGGCGAGGGCCCCCGCGGTGGGCAGGGCCCCCGGCGGCCCCGTGGCGGCCCCGAGGGCGGCTCCCCGGGCCGCGCCGGGCACCGGGGCCAAGGCCGGCCGGGGCACCATCATGGGCACCAAGCAGGCGCTCCGGGCGGCCCACAGCCGCGTGCACGAGCTGGCGGCCGGCGGGGGGTGGGGCCCGGCGGACTCGGACGGCGGCCTGCGCGCGGGCCCCGCGCTGCCCTCGCCCTACAGCACGGTGACCGCCCCCCGGCGGCCCCAGCGCCGCAGCAGCGGCCACGGCAGCGACAACAGCAGCGTGCTGAGCGGCGAGCTGCCGCCCGCCATGGGCCGCACGGCCCTCTTCTACCACAGCGGCGGCAGCAGCGGCTACGAGAGCATGCTGCGCGACAGCGAGGCCACCGGCAGCGCCTCCTCCGCGCCCGACTCCCCGAGCGACAGCGGGGCCGGCTCCCCGGGCGGCCGCGCCCGCAGCCTCAAGTCCCCCAAGAGGAGGGCCGCCGGCCTGCAGCGCCGCCGGCTGGTGCCCGCCCCGCTGCCCGAGGCCGCGGCCCTGGCCCGCAAGCCCGGCCTCCCCGCGCAGTGGGTGGACCTGCCCCCGGCCCTGGGCGCCGCGCGCACCGAGCCCTTCGAGATCAAGGTGTACGAGATCGACGACGTGCAGCGGCTGCAGCGGCCCCGGCCGCCCCCGCGGGAGCCCCCGGAGGTCAGGGGGGCCCCGGAGGTCAGGGGGGCCCCAGAGGTCAGGGGGGCCCCGGAGGTCAGGGGGGCGCTGTGGGAGCCCCCGGAGGTCAGGAGGGTGTGGCGGGAGCCCCCGGAGGTCAGGGGGGCCCCGGAGGTCAGGGGGGCCCCGGAGGTCAGGGGGGCCCCCGGAGGTCAGGGGGGCGCTGCGGGAGCCCCCGGAGGTCAGGGGGGGCCCCGGAGGTCAGGAGGGTGTGGCGGGAGCCCCGGAGGTCAGGGGGGCCCCGGAGGTCAGGGGGGCCCCGGAGGTCAGGGGGGCCCCCGGAGGTCAGGGGGGCGCTGCGGGAGCCCCCGGAGGTCAGGGGGGGCCCCGGAGGTCAGGAGGGTGTGGCGGGAGCCCCGGAGGTCAGGGGGCCCCGGAGGTCAGGGGGGCCCCGGAGGTCAGGGGGGCCCCCGGAGGTCAGGGGGGCGCTGCGGGAGCCCCCGGAGGTCAGGGGGGCCCCGGAGGTCAGGGGAGCCCCCGGAGGTCAGGGGGGCCCCGGAGGTCAGGGGGGCCCCGGAGGTCAGGGGGGCCCCGGAGGTCAGGAGGGTGTGGCGGGAGCCCCCGGAGGTCAGGGGGGCCCCGGAGGTCAGGGGAGCCCCCGGAGGTCAGGGGGGCCCCGGAGGTCAGGGGAGCCCCCGGAGGTCGGGGGGCCCCGGAGGTCAGGGGGGCCCCCAGAGGTCAGGGGGGGCGTGGCGGGAGCCCCTGGAGGTCAGGGCAGAGGTGGGGGAGGGCGCGAGGCAGGAGGCCCGGAGGTCAGGGGAGGGGCGAGGCGGGAGGACCTGGGAGCGTGGCCGGCAGACCTCTGACCCACCCTCCCCTCTCGTCCACAGCCCTCCCAGGACACGAGCAAGGTAGGAAGTTGCTCTGAGCCCATGGTGGCCGGATGCCCGCCGTGGGCAGGGGGTGCTGGAGGGGTCCTTCGGGGTTCCCACCCCTGTGCCACCCATCCCAGGCCGGGTCCAGATGGGAGCACGCCTGGTGCCAGCCCCACCCCTGCCCACCTTCGAGGCCCACTGTGCCCACCCAGGCCTGGGGGGGTGAGGCCCATGGGCCGGGCTGGGGTGCCGGGGCCCCGGAGTCCTTCCTGCCTGAGCCCCCGCCCCCGCAGGGCCCGGCGTGTGCCAGCGCGCAGCTGCGGCTGGCCGAGCGCAGGCAGCAGAGGCTGCGGGACGTGCAGGCCAAGCACCAGCTCCTGTGCGCCGAGCTGGCGGAGACGCGGGGCCGGCTGATGGTGGAGCCCGGCCGGTGGCCGGCGCAGTGTGAGTCCTGTCCCCCCTGTGCCCCCCTGCACCCCACTGCACCCTCTGCCCCCCGAGGCACAGGTTGCAGGCCTCTGACCCCCCCCCCCGCCCTGGCGCCCCTTGCCCACCATGGGCCGGCCTGACCGCGGCCCGCTGTCCCCAGTCGAGGTGGACCCTGCGCTGGCGCCCGCGTCGGCGGAGTACCTGGCGGCCCTGGAGCGCGCCACGGCGGCGCTGGAGCGCCACGTGAACCTGTGCAAGGCCCACGTGATGATGGTCACCTGCTTCGACGTCCGCGCGGCCGGCCCGGGGCCGCAGGAGGTGGACGTGTGAGGGGCGGCGTGCGCGGGGCGCGGGCGGGCGCGGGCGGAGGAGGATGTGCGGGCAGGGGGACGTGGACGCGGGGCCCCGTGCAGGACGGGGGCTGGAGCTGATGGACACGAGGGCGAGGCATGGGCGGAGGGTGAGTGTGCAGGTGACGAGGGGACTGTGCCGCCCGGACAGCAACGCAAGTGCCTTTAACGGGAACCGGACTTCTTGTCCTTGACTTTGGTGCTAAGGACTCCAGACACCAGCAGCCACAGTGCCAGGCCCCGGGCGTGGCCGTGGGGCGGGCGTGGCCGTGGGGGCCGGCTGTGTTCCGGGTCCCTCTGCCGGACGCCCGCAGGGCCCGCCCGCCCCAGGACCTGCTCCGTCCCAGGACCCGGCAGGCAGTGCCCAGGGCCGAGCCCAGGTCACGTGGCACCTCCACGGCAGGAATTCTTACCAAAACCACAGCAAAAAGCAAACCCCCACACAGACGTGGGGGCGGGCCACCACGGCTCTGCCGGCCCGTATTTTTGTACCGTTTTCCTATGGACGCGGCGTTGGCAGGGCGTCCGAAGACAAAGGATCCACGTTCTTACGTTTTCTACGATGGTGCCCTCGGGGGGCTCTGGGCCCCTGGGCAGCCGGGGGGGGGGGGGCCAGGGCAAGCCTGCGGGGGGGGGGGGGGGGCGGGCTGCCGCACGCCGGCTGGACTCTGACCGGGGTGCGTTTTTCTGGGCGCACACCCCTTTGTACAAACGTGCGGACCACGCTCCCCGTGGCTTCTGTTTGTGAATAAAAGACGCATCGGTTTGTCTGTGGCTCTGAGTCCCCTCCGAGGGCCGAGGGGGGGCGACGGCCGGGGCCCGAGGGCTTGGGGACAGCAGGGGACGCCTCGGCCCAGCCCTGCAGCCCGAGCTGGACCCGCCCGGCAGGTGACCCACTTTCTGGTCTCCTGCCCCAGCCACAGGCTGAGGGGCCGGGCTGGGCTGTGGGGAAACTGATTCCTGCTGGCTCCTGGCTCCCGGGGAAACCGAGGCAGGGTGGGGTGCCCTTAGAGGCCCGGGTCTCCTCCCCCCCCCCCCCTCCCGGCCTCTCCAGGACTGACAGCAGGCACCCTGAGGACACGCCAGGGCCCAGGGCCCAGGAGCCTGCAGGAACCCAGCCCGCTCAGCGGCCCCGCCGGGGCCTGGGGTTGGGGCTCATCCCTAGAGGACGGGGCCCCTGGACCCTTTGGGGTCACTGTCCGCAGCGCCCGCCCCGCCCCTGGTGTTGGGGCCTCCTGGGGTCGCCCCACCTGCACCCTCAGCCTCAGGCGCTCTGACAGGCCCGGCCGGCCACCACAGTGCTGCCCAGGCCAGGCTCCAGGAACCTCAGTCCCCCCGCCCCCCCCCCCCCCCCCCCCCCCCCCGTACTCCGAGCAGCCCGTGTCTGGCCTCCCCTCCAGGCAGTGAGTGGGGGCCTCCTTGGTGGCCTGCTGCCCTGGCCCCTCCAGGCTCGCCCCCTTGTGTGGTCTGGCCTGCCCCCACCCAGGGGCACCGGATAGGGGGTCTGAGTCACTGCTGCTCCCCATGTGGGTGCACGGCCGGCCTGGGTGGCTGGGTGGCTGCCGCGGGGAGGAGAGAGGGAGGGCGGGGGGGGGGGGGGGAGGCTGCGCCTTGGGAGGGTCCAGCTGGCCGGAAGCGGCCCAAGACCCACAGCCCTTCAGTTTGCCGAGTGCCTCCTGGGCCCCCTTCCGCCTGAAGCAGGCCCGGTCCTCACGGGGCCCCTGAGGGTCGGCCCCGGAGCCGCCTGTGCCCAGCCCCGCCCTGCCCCTCCTCTCCGGGCCCTGCCTGTGGGCCGGGTCACATCAGCCCGCAGGCACCAGGCGGGACTCCCCCCCCACCCCGGGCCTGGCTGGGGCCTCGCCGGAGCGGACCTGGCGGAGTTTGGGGCGGCTGATGGAGGACTTCCCGGAGCCGGGGAGCCGGGGAGGCAGCCGGGAGGGCGGGCCTGCGTCTGGAGGGAACCTGCCCTGCCCCAGCAGACGGCTTTCATCTGGGACATCAAAGCCCGTGGCCTGTCATTACGGCTGGGAACCAGGCGCCCGTTTTATGGATGGGAGCAGCGAGGCCTCCTGCTGGGGAGCAACTGGGGAGACGGACCTGATGGGCGGGACAGTCCGGGCTCACAGCTCTGGTGGACGCGGGGCAGGACCATCGGGCCGGGTGGGGGCGGCGGCCTGGGAGCCGGCGGGAGCAGGAGCAGGCGGCCCCGCTGGGCCGTGCGGGACGAGGGCATGGACCGGCTCCCCGGGCACCGTGCCCGCCTGACGCACCCGGCGAGTCCGGGCCTGCCCTGCCCCTGCGCCCGGCTGGGCCGGAGGCCGTGGGGGAGGCAGGCCGTGCGGGTCAGGCTGGCGGGGGACGGGCCCAGCGGGGGCTGGGGGCCGTGGATCAGGCCCTGAGCCGCTGTCCGGCAGCGGAGCTGACCCCGGCCAGGGCCCTGGGGTCCCTGGTCCGGGCGCCTCCTTCCTGGGCCTCAGCCAGGCCGGGCCCCAGGCCGGGAGCAGTGTGCAGCCCGAGGGCGGCGAGGCCCCGCCTCCTCCATGTCAGCGCCCACAGCGGGGCCGTGAAGGGTGCCGTCCGCGGGGTATGGTGAGGGCGCGGCAGGGATATTGGGGACGGGACGCAGAGACAGTGAGGCTGGAAGACAGCCCGCTGCCCTGGAGCCGGCCACCTGCCCGCGGCCCCAGCCCTGCTCTTCCCGGTGCTGACCCCCGTGCTGGCCCCGGCGCTGGCCCCGGCGCTGACCCCAGTTCTGGCCCCCGTGCTGGCCCCGGCTCTGGCCCCGGCACTGGCCCAGGGTTGCCAGGCGTGGCCTTGCCCGCTCCTGACCGTGTCCCGGGGAGACGGGGTGAGGTCACAGAGCACTCCCGTGGGCTCCCCCTGGGCCTGAGCCCTGCAGGGGGAGGGCCTGGGAGCCGGAGGTGAGGGGTCACACCACGCCCACTGCCTGCCCTCCCCTTGGGCCCTGGCGCCTCCCTGAGGCCGGTGGCAGGGCCTCATTCATTCCTCCGCCGTCCAGCTGTGGGGTCCAGCCCCCGCCCCCCCACAAACACCTGGGCGCGCATGGCCACCTCCCGGGGGAATCGAGGCCCTGGCACCGCCCTGCCACTGGGGGGGGGGGGTGCAGCCGCTCCTGGGACAGCAGCCCCTGCCCTGCCCCCGGTGCCTGAGCCGGGGCGGGGCTTGACCCGTGTCTGCGCCCAGCAAACAGGAAACTGGACGGCGACCTCCCTCCCCCCATTGTGTTCCAGAGGCGGGTCCAGCGTTTCCACACAGGAAGCGGGAGGCGGAGGGACCCAGGGCTGCCAGGAGCCGCTTCCTGTGGGCCAGGCCTGCTGGGGGGTGGCGGGGGGGGGGGGGGGGCGGGGGCAGCCCGGAGCCCGGAGCCCCTGCCCACCCAGCGCCCAGGCCGGGTGCCCAGCAAGTCCTCCTGCCCTTCCCCTGGGCCCAGGCCGGGTCTTCCCACCAGCAGCACAGGCCGGGGTGTCCCGCTGCGTCCGGGTCACCTGAGGTCACCTGAGGTCGCAGGGAAGGTGCTCTGGGCTGGGAGGGGCAGAGGGGAGGCAGGTGGGCACCAGCGGGGCAGCCATGGGCCCCCAGCACCCCGCCCAGGTGAGAACCCAGTGCCTCCTCAGCCTCCGCCAGGCGGCTCAGCCGGCCCGGGGCCTCTGGGCCCTGGGAGCCCCCTCTCCGCCCGCCCTGCCCTGAGCGCCCGGGGGGTGGGCTGTGTCTGCCTCCGCCTGCGGAGGGCGGGGTGTCTGGGCCCAGAGGGAGCGGCCGGGCGGGAACACCCCGCTCCTCCGGGGCAGATGGGCTGTACATCTCGCCCGGCCGGCCCCGCTGAGGGGCGCTGGAGCCAGAGCCGCCTGATTGGTGGCCACCGTGTGGCGGGCGCTGGCATCTTTACGAGGATGCGCTCGGCGAGGACCGGGACAGGACGGTGATCTACAGCCCGCGGCCCGCCTCCCCCGTGTCCACGCCTCCCCCTCCCCCGCCCCTCACCCTGTCCCCACGCCTCCCGCTCCCCCCGCCCCTCACCGTGTCCCCACGCCTCCCCCTCCCCCGCCCCTCACCGTGTCCCCACGCCTCCCCCCGTGTCCACACCTCCCCCTCCCCCCGCCCCTCACCGTGTCCCCACGCCTCCCCCTCCCCCCGCCCCTCACCGTGTCCCCACGCCTCCCCCTCCCCCGCCCCTCACCGTGTCCCCACGCCTCCCCCTCCCCCGCCCCTCACCGTGTCCCCACGCCTCCCCCTCCCCCGCCCCTCACCGTGTCCCCACGCCTCCCCCGTGTCCACACCTCCCCCTCCCCCCGCCCCTCACCGTGTCCCCACGCCTCCCCCCGTGTCCACACCTCCCCCTCCCCCCGCCCCTCACCGTGTCCCCACGCCTCCCCCTCCCCCGCCCCTCACCGTGTCCCCACGCCTCCCCCTCCCCCGCCCCTCACCGTGTCCCCACGCCTCCCCCTCCCCCCGCCCCTCACCGTGTCCCCACGCCTCCCCCGTGTCCACACCTCCCCCTCCCCCCGCCCCTCACCGTGTCCACACGCCTCCCCCGTGTCCACACCTCCCCCTCCCCCCGCCCCTCACCGTGTCCCCACGCCTCCCCCTCCCCCCGCTCCTCACCGTGTCCACGCCTCCCCCTCCCCCCGCCCCTCACCCTGTCCCCACGCCTCCCGCCCTCCACCCGCCTCTCACCCGTCTCCCTGCCTCCCCATCCGCTTCTCACCGTGTCCCCATGCCTCCTCCTGCCATCTGCCTCTCACGGTGTCCCCACGCCGCCCGCCTCCCCCGCCACCCTATGCGTGCACCCACAAACACATACACATGTACACATGTAGCCACACATACATACGCACACGCCCTTGCACATATCACAAGGCATTCACATGCACTCACACATGCACACATTTACTCACATGCACACACATGCACTCACACTCATGATTCCTGGGCCCTTTGTCCCCAGAGCCGCTCAGCGTCTGAAGCTGGGCCACCCGAGGCCCTGGGTCCTGAGGTCAGGGAGGGGCGGGGGGAGAGGCTTGAGGTGGGGAGGGGGTGGGAAAGGGGGCTCATGGTTCGGGGTGCCTCTTCGGGCTCGTCTGGCGTCCTGGCTGTCTGTCTGCCGAGCTCTCCCTGGGGGCCGGTCTGGAGGGAATCTCGTGGCTCCTGTCCCCGTGGTCCCCGCCGTGGACGGCCAGGAGGACACGGCCCCGCGGGAGCGGGTGCGGGAGGCTTGGGCGGACGGGCTGCCAGCTGCGGGGCCCGCTCGGCCTGAGGTGCGTGGCCGTCCCCGGACTCCGACAGCGGAGGGTGGGGGCTCCGGGCTGAGCCGGTGCAGGGGGGAGGCCTCGGCCTGAGAGCCAGTGGAGCCTGCGGTGTGTGAGCCGGTGGGCAGCCTTCGGTGGACACACAGACCTGCAGGGCACTGTGGTGAGTCATCGGGGCCGAGCTCTGGACGATGCCGGGAGCAGAGCCCAGCGGACGGGGCTGGTGCTCCGGAGAACGGCGGCCACGTCTGTGTTACACAGGCCGCCCGAGGAGGGGTGGGGGACAGGAAGCCCACTGTGACAGACAGAGAGGTGGAGCAGCAAAGCGGGGCCCTGGGATTGGATAAAAGGGGACTGATGGGCACACACTCGGGCGGGTGCGGGGACAGTGAACGTGACAGTGAAGGCATGGGTGGTCTGTCCTGGCGCCCAGCACGTCAGGCTGTGCCCAGGGGTCGCAGTCGCCCAGACACCTCGAGGGCGTGTTTTTATAGGAGCAGAAAGACCGACGGGCTCCGTGAGGGGAAGGCTGGCCTGGTCAGGCAAGACCCCGCCTGGGAGGTGACCCCCCGCCGTCCCTGCCTTCAGTTAAATTTCCACGTCGGACCCTCCTGTGGGGCCGCAGGTCTGAGTCTGCGGGACGCCCACCAGGCCGCCTGAGCCGTCAGTCACACGCGGCCCTTCGTCCTCGGCAGCGTGTTTGTCCTGAGATCCCGCGGCGTGTGGCCCGTCCCGTCCGCCCGGCGGGGCTGCAGCCCGCGGGGAGAGGCCTGCCCCACAGGAGTCTCCGCTGAGTGAATAAACTCCCCTCACTATTATGTTTTTTTTAAAATAGATTTTTATTAATTTCAGAGAGAGGAAGGGAGAGGGAGACAGAAACCGCAGTGAGGAGGAAAACGTCATCATTGGGCTGCCTCCTGCACCGGGGGGCCCAGGCCACATCTCAGGCACCTGCCCTGGCCGGGGTTCGAACCCTGACCTTTGATCCTGGGCTCACCCAATCAATCATCCATTCACTCATTCACTCACCCATTCACTCATTCATTCACGCATTCATTCATTCACTTATTCATTGATTGGAACCAGCACAGGTATGGCCCTCCCACGGCCCACCTGCCCGTCTGTACACCGTCCTCTCTGCCCCTCGTTCTGTCCACCATTCCCCGACCCCAAGTCTGTCTCTCCATTGCTTCCTAGCCCCCTGACACCCAGCTGTGTGCCCAGCTCTCTACTGTCCATTTACCCACTGTCTCTTCAGCCATGGGTTACTCCTCCTTCAATCCATCCACCCATCCACCATCCATCACCCATCTACCATCCACCTACCCATCCACTTTCCACCCACCCACCCACCATCCTCCCACCCACCATTCTCCCATCCATGCGTCATCCATCCACCTACCCATCCACTTTCCACCCACCCACCCACCATCCTCCCATCCATCCATCCATCCATCACACCTGCTGACTCACTCATCCATTCATCCACTCATTTATCCATCTTTCACCTATCCACCTACTCATCATCCATCCATTTATCCATCCATCTATCATTCACCCATCCATCCACCCACCCATCCATCCACCCACCCATCCATCCACCCACCCATCCATCAACCCACCCATCCATCCACCCATTCATCCATCCACCCACCCATCCATCCACCCACCCATTCATCCATCTGTAATACCCAACCATCCACCTACCATCTATCTACTCACCCATCCATTCATCTTTCACCCACCCACCCATCCATCCACTCACCCATCCCACCATCCATCCATCCACCCACCCACTCATTCATCTTTCATCCACCCATTCACCCATCCACTCACCCATCATCCACCCATCCATCCATCTACCTACCCATTCATCCATCTGAATACCCAACCATCCACCCACCCATCTACCCACCCATCATCCATCTACCCACCCATCTACCCACCCATTTATCTTTCACCCACCCATTCATCAACCCACCCATCTACCCACCCATTTATCCATCTGTAATACCCAACCATCCACCTACCCATCCACTTACCCACTCACCATCCTAACTCATCACACTTAGAGCACTTGGAGCTGGACTCAGGGCTGGTGGAGTGGGGGCGAAGGGAGCACAGACAGGAGAGAGATGGCTCCTGTCCTCTGAGGCCCTCGGCCTACGGCAGGAGAGGCGCCTGTGAAATACGGGAACGTGCTGGACCATGTGTATCTCCGTGGAGCGGGCTGGGCCTGGCCCCGCAGTGCAGGGGGAGGCTGCGGTGGGCACGGCCCCCATAGGCCGCCATCGGGGCTTCTGAGCTGTCACTGAGGCTGAATGAGAGGAGGGTCCGGCCCACTGCCACCCCTGCCCCAGCCCAGGGGCCTGGAGGCTCTTAGGAGCCAGGAGGGAGGCCGGGGGGGGGGGGGGGCGGGGAGGAAGCCACACCCACGGCCACTGCGTGAGCCAGGCCGGTACCAGCCGCTCCCACAGGCCTGTCCTGGCTGCCTCTCTGCTCAGAACAGATGTCCGGTCCCCAAAGACGCCCGAAGTGGTGGCTGAGCTGGGCTGCCTGCCAGGCCCTCGGGTCGGCTCCGTGTCTGTCCCCCCTGCGCGGGGGCCGGCTCTCCCAGCGGCTGGGCGGTCCGGAGCGGGAGGGGTCAGCGTGGGCAGCCCTGGCCCTGGGGGTGTGACCCCGCAGCCCGTCTCCTCGTCTGCCCGATGGGGTGGGTCCTGAGTGCATGCACAGGCCGGGCCCCGAGCTGGCTCTGTGTATCCGGGCCCCGAGCTGGCTCTGTGTGTGCCGGGCCCCGAGCTGACTGTGTGTGCCGGGCCCTGAGCTGGCTCTGTGTATCCGGGCCCCGAGCAGGCTCTGTGTGTGCCGGGCACCGCGCGGCCGTGGGGGCTGGGAGGCTCCGGGCTGGGGGGCAGGGAGCTCGGGGCCCGAGGCCATCTGCTGCCCCCAGCCCTGCAGGACAGACCCCCGGCGTTCTCTCTGCGACGCGGCCATGGGCGCCTGGCCAGGGGCCTGTGGACCCGCACCGGCCGGAGTCGGGGCTCAGTGCCAGTTCCGGAGCCCTCTCGGCGGGAGGGAGACAGCAGGAGCAGCCCTTCCGTGGACGGACGGACGGACGGACGGACGGACGCGGGGACCGCTCGCCTCCTGTGCGGCACAGGCTCCGGGTTCCACGCTGGCAGGTGGCTGGGCCCCGCTGTCCCCTGAGGTGCCCTCCTGGGGGGGGGGGTGGCCGGGCCTGGCGTCGGTGCAGGGTCAGGCGGGTGGACGGGGCGGCTGCAGGCTGAGCGCCGGGCCTGGCGCTGCCTCCCGCGGGCCCAGCCGTCCCGGTGATTTGTGGGCCGCCGCCGGTAACTGGTCCTGAATCACGTCCGGAGCCGCTCACGTGTCTGGAGCAGACGTGTTCCTAAATTATCTTTTATGGCCGCCCGCCACGCTGCGGGGGGCGGGGGGCGTCTGTACCCAACGCACGGCCGCCAACACCGGTCGGCACTCGTCACCACGGCCGCCCGCCCCGCCCCCCGCGAGAATCCACGGCCGCGGGAACATTGATTCTGCCCGAGCGGACGCGCCCCTAACGCCGCTATAATGAGGGATAAAAATCAGATCGCCCCGCCGAGGATCAATCACTCCCCCCCACCCCACCCCGGCCACATCGATCTTCCCGTCCCCGGGTTTTGCCATAAATTATTCTATTCAATTAAGTAAACTCACACATAATGGCATTTTGCAAACTGAATAATTTATTGACTGTTTGGCGAAAGGCTGATTGGGGCGGGCGGGCGGGGGAGGGGCCTGTCCTCGGCTCCCGGAGGCCTCCAGGGGGCTGCCCCCTGCGCCTCCCGAGGAGGTCCCCGTGGGGTCCCCGGGGGGGGGTCCCGGGGGGTCCCCGAGGGGTCCCCGGGGGGGTCCCGGGGGGGTCCCTGTGGGGGTCCCGTGGGGGGTCCAGGGGGTGTCCCCATGGGGGTTCCCTTGGGGGTCCATGGGGGTCCCAGTGGGTATCCCAGTGGGGGGTTCCCCGTGGGTCCCAGTGGGGGGTCCCTGTGGGGAGTCCCTGTCGGGGGGTGCTGGGCAGGACAAGGGGAGGGGAGGGAGGCTGCACCGGTGGGTTTCGGGTGAGGGACAGGGAGGGGAAGCTCAGGCCCAGGGCCTGGGGCGGTCCAGCCGCCAGGCGAGGTGTTCGGAGGCGCCCCATCTCGTCCTGCGCCCACTTCCTGGGACGGGGTGGGCGCTGGCTTGTGGCGGGAGCCCGGTGGAGGTGCCGGCGGCTGGTGTCTCCGGCCTCTCTCCGCAGCCGCAGCCGCTGCCTCGCGTGTCCTCGGGGGACCTCCCTCTGCCGGGGCCCGGTCTGTCCCAGCCTCCTCTGCTCCAGGACCTCCCTCTGCCGGGGCCCGGTCTGTCCCAGCCTCCTCTGCTCCAGCGCGGCCCCCAGGCTGGCTCAGCCCCCTTCTCTCCTGAGATGGGAGCGGGGTCCCCCTCAGGAGCCCAGGGCAGAGGAGGGCGGGGAGGACCCTGCGATGCACAGAGGCTGGGGGGGCTGGGGGGGCTGGGGGGGCTGGGGATGGGAGTGGGGGTGGGTGGGGGTCGAGGCTCAGCCCTTCTGGGGAACACCTTTCCTGCCCCTTTTCCTACCGGAGAGTCCACCCCCACCGCCAGGGGATCTGAGGCCGAGGGCGGCACCTGCAGGGCTCCAGGCGGCAGACTCCCCAGGGGGGGGCGCCCTGCTCCCCGCCCCCACAGACTGAGGCCCCCAGGACGGCCGCACAGGGTGCTGGCTGCGGGGGAGGGCAGGTCCTGGGGGGCACTGTCCCCGGAGCCGGAGTGGGGAGTGTCCAGGGGACCTGGCGCTGCCCGGGGCGGCGGGTGAACAAGTGAGCGAATGAGTGACTCCTGCCCGTCGGGGGCCCCAGGGTCCCGGGCACTGAGCACCCCTAGCGGGAACCGGCTGTGCAGCCCAGGGCATGGGGCTCCGCCCGGAGCGGCTGGTGGTGGGAGGGCGCCCTCTGCAGGGGGTGGAGGGGTCTGCCTGGGGCAGCGCCAGCCCTGGATCTGGGGGTGAGGCCGAGGCAGCCGAGGGGGGGTTAGGGGGTGTGGGCCCAGGGAAGGGGGGTTGGAGGGGAGTGGAGGGGGTAGGGGGTGCAGGCTCCGGCAGGGGGGTGGGGGGTTAGGGGGTGCGGGCTCAGGGAAGGGGGTTGGAGGGGAGTGGAGGGGGTAGAGGGTGCAGGCTCAGGCAGGGGGGTGGGGGGTTAGGGGGTGCGGGCCAGGCAGCTGGGGGGGGAGAGGGAGGGGGAGGAGAGGGATGGGGGGAGCTAGCGGCTGCCGGTGTGCAGCGTGTGCGGGGCCTCACTCGGCAGAAGCCTCTCTGGCTGAGGAGGGTTTGTGAGCGCTAATGAGTAAACACGGCCGAGCAGCAGATGGGGACGGGGACGAGGGGGAGGAAGGGGGGACTGGGGGGATGAGGGGGTGCAGGGGGGCCGGGGTGGGGAGTGGGCGGACGGTGGGAGGATGGGGTTGGGGGTCGGGGCGGGGAGTGGGGAGTGCGGGGGCGGTGGGAGGGTGGGGTTGGGCGGACGGTGGGAGGATGGGGTTGGGGGGACAGGGTGGGGAGTGGGGGGACGGGGCGGGGAGGGAGAGTGACAGCAGAGCTGCCTCTGCCGGGGTGAGCATCGACCACGCCCCGCAGGCGCTGCTGACCCTCCTGCCCTGCCGTCCCCGAGGCCGGGGCTGCCCGGGGACCTGGCCGCCGGGCACCTGCAGGCGGGACTGGGTGCGTGTGGCCTTCCCCTCTCAGCTCCCGGCTGGTGGCCGGAGCCGGGGCACAGAGGGCCCACGCTGCCCTGAGCTGTCCGCCGGCCGCAGGGACGAGCCCGCTCGGCGGCCGTGGCTCCGGCCGGCCGTGGCCCCGCCGTGGCCGCAGCCCCGGGCCCTGCCTCAGCCGCTGGACCGCGGTCGAGCCCGGAACCGTCCTCCGTCCTGCGCCCGGCCGTGCGGGAGCGCCCAGGGGCAGGACGCTGCCTGCTGCTCCCTGTGGGGGACACAGGACGGGCACTCCCACCCCGGGCTCTGGGCACCAGGATCCCAGGGGGCTGGGGGACACAGGATGGGCACCCCCCACCCCGGGCTCCGGGCACCAGGATCCCGGGGGGCTGGGGGACACAGGACGGGCACCCCCCACCCCGGGCTCTGGCACCAGGATCCCGGGGGGCTGGGGGACACAGGACGGGCACCCCCCACCCCGGGCTCCGGGCACCAGGATCCCGGGGGGCTGGGGGACACAGGACGGGCACCCCCCACCCCGGGCTCCGGGCACAGGATCCCGGGGGCGGGGGCGGGGACACGGGCAGTCCGCCGCCTTCTCTGCGTTGGCTGGATCTTCCTCAAGGTCCTGGAGCTGCTTTGAAACATGAAACAAAAAGCACCTTAAGTGTCAGGAATCCCGCCTACATATTTGACCGTAGAATAGGTTCCGTGGCTCTGGGAGCGGAACGTGGGGCCCACGTACGAGTTCCTTTTAAAAAATATGTATCTTTATGGGCCTCAGAGAGGAGGGGAGAGAGAGAAACATCCGTGAGGAGAGGGAATCATGGGCCGGCTGCCTCCCGCACGCCCCACCGGGGATGGAGCCCGCACCCGGGCCTGTGCCCTCCTGGCTCGGAGCCGGCGCTCAGCCCGGAGCCCGCGGCCGGCTGAGTTCTTATTTCTCGCAGGACACTGCCCCCCCGCCCCCCCCCCCCGCTGGTGCGGCCTGCTGGGCCGCTCAGACCCTCCCCCCTCCGCAGTGGCCCCTCAGGGCTCCGGTGGAGGCCGCCCGGGAAGGGCTCGGCACAGCCGGCCGGCCGGTCCGATGCGGGGCCGGGGGAGGCCGGGGGAGGCCGGGGGCAGGAGCGAGGCTCCGCTGCTCAGGTTGGGGCGGTGCTCCGCCGCCCCCCTCTGCCTGCCTCTGGCGTCTGCGCTGGAGGACGGGCTTGTTTTCGGGGTGAAAAGGCGGCCTCCGGGACGGGTGGCCCAGAGGGCGGGGCCTGCCAGACCCCTCCTGGCCAAGTGGTGGAGGGGGAGTGAGGGACAGTCTGGTCTGGGGGCCTGGGTGGGAGGCGGGGCTCCCAGCATGGAGTTCTGGGGAGACGGGGGCGGACAGGGGCTCGGCAGGGGGTGCTGGGCTGGGGCCGTGGGCACCTGTGGAGACGGGGCCTGAGGATGGGCTCCTAGGTGTCGAGTCTGAGGCTGCGGAGGGTGGGGGTGGGGGTGGTGGGGGGTGGGGGTGGGGTGGAGGGGTGGGGAGTGGGGATGGGGTGGGGGGGTGAGGGTGGCGGGTGGGGTAGGGGGAGTGGGGGGTGGTGGGGGTGGGGGTGGGGGGTGTGGAGAGCCGGGCTGAGGGCAGAGCCATTCGAGGGGCCCCCGAAGCCACAGATCCTGGGATCTGTCTCCCGTCCAGCGAGTGGGAGCTGAGAGCCGGGCCTGCAGCGCCTGTCGGGAAGCGAGGGCCGGTACCGGCTGGGGTGCCGGGTGCTGGGCAGGGGCAGGCAGGGCTGGCCCCAGGTCTCAGGCCCCTCTGGGCCGGGTGTGTGGCCGGCCTGCAGGCGGCGTGCCAGCCTTCACACCGGCGGCAGCTCCGTGCCCACAGCCGGGCCTCGGGGCCTCGGGGCAGGGGCGGCCCCAGCGACCGGGAGGGCCTTTGGGGGGAGATTAAGCTGTCCCTGCCGTGGAGCCCAGCAAAGCCGCTAAGTGAATTCTCCGGGCGGATCAATGGCCGGCGGCTTCCGGCCGGCTGGTGGCCGGGCCCCTCCCCGGGCCCCTCCAGGGCCCAGCTCTGCCTGGCGTCTGCGCCGCTTTGGGGGAGGGGTGCGGGGGAGGGGTGCAGGGGAGGGGTGCAGGGGGAGATGTGCGGGGGGAGGGGTGCGGGGGGAGGGGTGCAGGGGGAGGGGTGCGGGGGGAGGGGGGAGGGGGGAGGGGTGCGGGGGAGGGGTGCGGGGGAGGGGTGCGGGGGGAGGTGTTCGGGGGGAGGAGTGCGGGGTGCGGGGTGCAGGGGGAGGGGTGCGGGGGGAGAGGTGCAGGGGGAGGGGTGCAGGGGGAGGGGTGCGGGGGAGGGGTGCAGGGGGAGGGGCGCGGGGGAGGGGTGCAGGGGGAGGGGCGCGGGGGAGGGGTGCAGGGGAGGGGTGGGGGGGAGGGGTGCGGGGGGAGGGGTGCGGGGGGAGGGGTGCGGGGGGAGGGGTGCGGGGGGAGGGGTGCAGGGGGAGGGGTGCGGGGTGCGGGGTGCAGGGGGAGGGGTGCGGGGGAGGTGTCCCCGGGAGGTGATTGAGGGACCTCCTGGCCAGAAACATCATAAAGAGAAATGGGTCTCGGCCTCTTTTGGTTTTTCCATTAAGTCCCGGCGTTTCCATTTCATGAAATGGCTGCCAATCCTGTTGGACATGCCTGCGAGCCGCAGATAAAGGGGCGTCTGCACGGGGGGGGGGGGGGGGGGGCGGGCGGACGGGCAGCCTCCCCCCGATAGCACGCTCCCCTCCCCCACTCCTCCCGGCGGGTGACCCCCCCGCCCCCTCCCGGCGGGTGACCCCCCCGCCCCCGCCTCGGCCCCGGGCGTGCGGTTCGGCGGACACGGCGCCGCGTTGATGGGTGGGTTACGTTGACCGGGCGGCTCTGTCTGCGCACCGGCTGTCGGCTCGCTCGGCCGATTAGCAGTCCGTGCTCCGCGCTCCGCCCTCCCGGCCCCCGCCACTCAGGGCCCTTCTCTGGGTGCACCTGGGCCCCGAGGGGGCAGTCACCAGCCCCCAGTAACACAGAGGGTCGGGTGGGCTGGCCCTGGGCATCCGTCCAGCAAGCAGGGCGCCGATGGGGAAAGCCCGCCGTGTGCGCGCGCCCGTGTGCGTGTGTGTGTGTGCGTGTGTGCATGTGTACCGGTGGACACACACATGCAATGCAGTGTGCACACCAGTGTGTACACATGTATGCCCAGCTGCATGCATGTGAGTGCAGGTGTGCATATACATGCACATGTGACTGTGGTGTGTGCACCCATGTGCACGTGTGTCTGTGCGTGAGCGCGTGTGCATGCATGCCTGTGCCTGGGAAGGGCTCTGCTCTCAGTGGGCCTCTGCCCGGCGTGGTCACATGACCAGACGTGTGTCCTCTCCAGCACGCGGAGGCCGCTGCCCCGGGGACTCCCCTGGGGGCAGGACCCTCAGGGGAGACGCGGTGGGTGACGGGAAGTGAGGACAGGCTGGGGTGGCCGGGCCTCTGGGAGGAGGGCCTGGGGTCGGGAGTGTGACAGGCTGGAGACCTGGGAGGGGCTGCTCTGCTGTAATGAGGCGCCCTGCAATTCTGACGGCACCGGGGCTGGTGCCCGGGACACGGACGGGGAGACGGGGGGCTGGTGCCCGGGACACAGACTGGGAGACGGGGAGATGGGGGGCAGGGGGCTGGTGCCCGGACACAGACAGGGAGACGGGGAGACGGGGGGCTGGTGCCCGGGACACAGACGGGGAGACGGGGGGAGGGGGGCTGGTGCCCGGACACAGACGGGGAGATGGGGGGCGGGGGGCTGGTGCCCGGACACAGACAGGGAGACGGGGAGACGGGGGGCTGGTGCCCGGGACACAGACGGGGAGATGGGGGGCGGGGGGCTGGTGCCCGGACACAGACAGGGAGCCGGGGGGGGGGGGGGAGTGCTGGTGCCCGGACACAGACAGGGAGACGGGGCGGGGGGGGCTGGTGCCCTGGACACAGACTGGGAGACGGGGAGATGGGGGGGCTGGTGCCCAGGACACAGATGGGGAGACGGGGGGGTGGGGAGGGCTGGTGCCCGGACACAGACAGGGAGACGGGGGAGGGGGGCGGGGGGCTGGTGCCCGGGACACAGACGGGGGATGGGGGAGGGGGGCGGGGGGCTGGTGCCCGGACACAGACAGGGAGACGGGGAGATGGGGGGGCTGGTGCCCGGACACAGACAGGGAGACGGGGGAGGGGGGCGGGGGGCTGGTGCCCGGGACACAGACGGGGGATGGGGGAGGGGGGCGGGGGGCTGGTGCCCGGACACAGACGGGGGATGGGGGAGGGGGGCGGGGGGCTGGTGCCCGGACACAGACAGGGAGACGGGGAGATGGGGGGGCTGGTGCCCGGACACAGACGGGGAGACGGGGGGAGGGGGGCTGGTGCCCGGACACAGACAGGGAGACGGGGGGGGGGGAGGGCTGGTGCCCGGACACAGACAGGGAGACGGGGCGGGGGGGGGCTGGTGCCCCGGACACAGACGGGGGATGGGGGAGGGGGGCGGGGGGCTGGTGCCCGGACACAGACGGGGAGATGGGGGAGGGGGCGGGGGGCTGGTGCCCGGACACAGACAGGGAGATGGGGAGATGGGGGGGCTGGTGCCCGGACACAGACTGGGAGACGGGGGAGGGGGGTGGGGGGCTGGTGCCCGGACACAGAAGGGGGATGGGGGAGGGGGCGGGGGGCTGGTGCCCGGACACAGACGGGGGATGGGGCCCACTCCCAGGACAGGGGAGGGCTGCTGAGGGGCTCGGAGGAACGGTGGGGGGCGGGTGGTGATGGCCTGGGGACCTGTGTGCACAGAGGCGTGGCCACGGGCAGACCGCAGGTGGAGGCTGAGGCGGGTCTGAGGCGGGCCGGGGGGGGTTTGCTAGCTGACCCCTTGCCCGCGGACCAGCAGCCTGCCCCCGCCCCCCGTCTTCCTCCTGAGCCCCCACAGCCGGCAGCCAGGGTGGGACCTGGCCCTCAGCTCCGTGTGAGCGATCTCCATGGAAACCAGCGAGTCTAATTAGACACCAGTAAGTGCCTCTGGTGCCTCCCTCTCAGCGCTGCGCACCAGACAGCGTGAACTAACCGGCGCCTCACCGCGGCCCTCGCCCCTGGCCCCTCGCCCCTGGCCCCTCGCCCCTGGCCCCTCCCCCTGGCCCCTGCCCCTCACCCCTCCCCCTCGCCCCTGGCCCCTGGCCCCTCCCCCTCGCCCCTGGCCCCTCCCCCTCACCCCTCCCCCTCGCCCCCGGCCTGTGTCCTGCCTGGGCCTGCGCCAGCGGAGACGGGGGTCCCATCCCCAGAGGGCCGTGGCCCCGGGCTCCGGCGGGCGCAGTGACAGGGCGGGGGTGGGCCGAGTGCAGTCGGTGCCAGAGAGGGTTTGGAGGGGGTGTGCCAGGGCGAAGGAGCCTGGGGTCCTGGGAGGTGTGTCTGGGCACAGGGTCACAGCTGGGCGCTGGCCCTGGCTCAGCCTGGAGCCGAGGCCCTGCCCTCCTCGCTGGGCCCTTCCTACCGGGGCCGACTGCACCCCACCCGCTCACACCAGGTCCCGCCCTGCAGGGGGGCACCCCCAGGGCTCTGCGGCAGCGGGAAGCACCAGCCCGCGAGGTAGCCGCGGAGACGTCGCTCAGACGGACACCCACTCAGAAACCGGCTTTCCGTTCCGCCCCGCGCTCGGCCCCGCGGGGGAGCCCGGGCAGTGCGTGGCAGTGGCTGTGTGGGCGCTGGGCGCCGGGCGGGGTGTGTGTGCGTGTGAGTGTGTGTGTGTGAGTGTGTGTGTGTGAGTGTGTGCGTGTGTGTGTGAGTGTGTGTGTGAGTGTGTGTGTGAGTGTGTGTGTGTGAGTATGTGTGTGTGAGTGTGTGTGTGTGTGTGTGAGTGTGTGTGTGTGAGTATGTGTGTGTGAGTGTGTGTGTGTGAGTGTGTGTGTGTGTGAGTGTGTGTGAGTGAGTGTGTGTGAGTGTGTGTGAGTGTGTGTGTGAGTGAGTGTGTGAGTGTGTGTGTGTGAGTGTGTGTGTGTGAGTGTGTGTGTGTGAGTGTGTGTGTGTGAGTGTGTGTGTGTGAGTGTGTGTGTGTGTGAGTGTGTGTGTGAGTGAGTGTGTGTGTGTGTGTGAGTGTGTGTGTGAGTGAGTGTGTGTGTGTGTGTGTGTGTGTGTGTGTGTGTGTCCGGGGGACAGTGGCTGCTCTGGGTCCCGTTGGTGGGCCCCTGACTGGCGGGGCGGGGGGGGGGGGGGGCCCGGGGCGAGGACGTGGCCGGGGCTGGGCGGTGAGCGGGCCGCGGGCAGGCAGAAGGCGGCCCTGGAGCCGGCCCAGCAGGGCCCCCTCTCGCCAGGGACCAGGTTTGGGTTGTGGGCAGTGGTTTTGCTTCTCCGTGGGGGCAGGGGCCACACCCTCTGAACTCAGACGCTCAGGGTTCGGCTGGGGCCCAGGATGCGGGGAGGGGGTGGCTCGGGTTGGAGACACTGACACATCGCGTCAGGTGAAAGAGTCAGACGCTCAGGGCTCCGGCCCGACAGCTGATGCTCATTTATTTGTTTTGGTGGGTCCTCACCGGAGGTATTTTCCCGCTGGTTCCTGGAGAGAGGGAGAGAGGGAGAGAGGGAGAGAGGGAGAGAGGGAGAGAGGGAGAGAAGCTCTGATTTATGTGAGAGAAACACCTCGAGGGGCTGCCTCCTGCTTGCACCTCACCCAGGTCCCGGGCCGGGCGGAGCCTGCAACGGAGACAAGTGCCCTTGACCGGAATCGAACCCGGGACCCTTCAGCCCGCGCCCGGGGCCTGTGTCTACATCTGATGGAATGGGCGGGAGGCCGCCTTCCGTCGGAGGGAGCAGAGGGACACGCGGGGCGTCCTCGGGGAGCAGCCTGGGGGCCCTCTGTCCCTCAGGAGGGGCCACGTCCCCTGAAGCCGGCCCGGGGCTGCCGTCCTGTCCCGGCCGTGCTCTCCCCGCCCACCTGTGCCCGTGGCCTCCCCGGGGGGTCGGACCAGGTCTGGGGGCGGCCTCGAGCCCGGTCTGAGCCCCGGGGTGACCCTCACCGGCAGGGACACCGGTCCCGGCGGCGCCGTGTGCGTGGCGTCTGCTGGCTCCCAGCTTGCCGCGTGGCCCTGCGTTTGCTGAAGGCCCCGTGGGCCCCGGGCCCCACACGGTGGGCACCGCCTGCCCGAGTCCTCGCCGCTGGGACTTGTGGGGGCACCTCTGCCGGGGGGGCTGCCAGCGGGGCCAGGGGCTTATCCGTGTGACCCTCAGGGTGGGACACGTGTCGGAGGCAGGTCTCCCGTGGACCTGGGGGCCCGAGCTGCTGCCCGTGAGCGGTCAGTCGCAGGCGTGGCTGCTCTCTCCTCCGGCTCCCAGCGCCGGGAGGCGGGGCCGGGGGGGGTGCGGGGGGGGTGCGGGGGGGCCGGGGTGCGGGGGGGCCGGGGTGCGGGGGGGGGCCGGGGTGCGGGGGGGGGCCGGGGTGCGGGGGGGGCCGGGGTGCGGGGGGGGGCCGGGGTGCGGGGGGGGGGCCGGGGTGCGGGGGGGGGCCGGGGTGCGGGGGGGCCGGGGTGCGGGGGGGGCCGGGGTGCGGGGGGGCCGGGGTGCGGGGGGGCCGGGGTGCGGGGGCAGTGCCCGCCCAGGGCGGCCTCCTCTGTCTCGGACGGTGGAGGAGGCGCCTCGGGAGCCATGGTGTCCTTTGTTCCGGCCCCGGCAGCGGTCACGCACTGCCCCGTGCGTCTGTTTAGCCCCCGCGCTGGCCCGATGGGGGGGCTGGCCAGCGCCCGTGGACGCGGGGACGCGGCGGGAGGAGGGCCGCGGGCTGATCGCAGACAAAGCCGCCGGCCGCGGGAGGCATGGGCAGCATATGTCGGGCGGCCCCGCGCTGGGAGCTGCCGCCCAGAGCAATCAGGGCCCACGTGGGCGGCGGGCCGTGTGCCCGCTGCTGGGGGGAGGGGATGTCAGCGGATGGAGGGGAGGGGAGGGGAGGGGATCAATGGGGTCCATCGATTTGGTCCCGAGTAAGATGGAGAAGGGGGGCAGGGGCTTCGGGGGCCTCTCGTGGTGGGGGCGGGGTGGGGAGAGGGGGCACGTGCTGGGCGCTGTCAGGTGTATCGATTGGTATTAGAAATGATAATGAGCCCGCTGGGGGATGGGCGGAAGTCCTTAACCATTTCACGGCTTGTTGGGCTGTCCAGGTGGGTGCTGGGCTGTCCAGTGGGTGGAGGCCCGGCCTCAGGTGCCCCTCACCCTGCTGATGCCCTGGCCGGGCTGGGTGTGGCCTGAGCCCACAGGTGGGCCTGGAGCCTGGCAGCAAGGGCAGGGCAGGGCTGGGAGCCACGGGCTGACAGGCCTCGGCTGCCTGAGGTGCGTGGCTGTGGCGGTTACTCCGAGGTGCCGGCTGCGGGTGGCTGGCCTCCTGCCTCTTCCCCACCAGCTGCTGCTGCTCACACGGCCGGTCACGGACAGACGCTGAGCCGGGCCACGCCTCACCTGTGCAGCGAGACCCTGGCGGGCTGGGAGAGTGCCCACCGTGCGAAAAGGTGCCAGCCCCGGTCCACGCCGAGCTCACCGAGGCCGGCCCGATCCACGCCGAGCTCACCGAAGGCCAGCCCTGTCCACGCCGAGCTCACCGAGGCCGGCCCCCATCCACACCGAGCTCACCGAGGCCGGCCCGGTCCACGCCGAGCTCACCGAGGCCGGCCCCCGTCCACACCGAGCTCACCGAGGCCGGCCCGGTCCACGCCGAGCTCACCGAGGCCGGCCCCCATCCACACCGAGCTCACCGAGGCCGGCCCGGTCCACGCCGAGCTCACCGAGGCCGGCCCGGTCCACGCCGAGCTCACCGAGGCCGGCCCCCGTCCACACCGAGCTCACCGAGGCCGGCCCGGTCCACGCCGAGCTCACCGAGGCCGGCCCGGTCCACACCGAGCTCACCGAGGCCGGCCTGAGTGCAGGGGGCCTCCGAGCAGGCCCACGAGGTCCGGGGACGGTGATGATCCATGGTTCCATCAGAGCGCTGTCCGGCTGGGCGCTGGGCAGAGCTGCGAGGACGGAGGTTTGGGGCGGGTGAGGGGGAGGAGGTGAGGGCTGGCAGTGACCCCGATGCGGGCGGCCCCACCGCAGCAGGGACCCCTGCCCGGCAGGCCAACGCCCCCCACCGAGAGGACGAGGGAGACAAATGGGCCGGGGGCTCCGGGGCAACTTCAGCAATCAGCTCCCTGTCAGGCAAAGAAAATGCGTTTTAATGTTCAGATTAATTATTGATCAGCTCAGCGTGCCGATTGCCGTTGCCTGTCAGCCACACGGGGCTCCTACTGCCGCCGGGGGACACCCCGTCCGGCACCCCGTCCATCCGGCAGCCCGTCCGGCACCCCGTCCGGCCGGCAGCCCATCCGGCACCCTGTCCATCCGGCACTCCGTCCGTCCGGCACCCCGTCCGGCACCCCGTCCGGCACCCTGTCCGGCACCCTGTCCGTCCGGCACCCCGTCCGTCCATCCGTCACCCCATCCGGCACCCCGTCCGTCCATCACCCAGTCCGGCACCCTGTCCGGCACCCTGTCCGTCCGGCACCCCATCCGGCCGGCACCCCGTCCGGCACCCTGTTCGGCATCCCGTCTGTCTGTCACCCCGTCCGTCTGGCACCCCGTCCGGCACCCCGTCCGTCCATCACCCCATCCAGCACCCCGTTCGTCCGGCACCCCGTCCATCACCCTGTCCGGCACCCCGTCCGGTACCCCGTCCGGCACCCCGTCCGGCCGTTACCCTGTCCGTCACCCTGTTCGGCATCCCGTCTGTCTGTCACCCCGTCCGGCACCCCGTCCGTCCGGCACCCTCTCCGCTGTGGGAGGAGCTCAGACTCTGGGGAAGGTGCCCACACGGCAGGTCCCTGGGGGGTGGCAGGGCCCTCAGGGTGGCAGGGCCCTCGGGGGAGGCAGATCCCTCGGGGGGGGGGGCAGGGCCCTCGGGGTGGCAGAGCCCTCGGGGGGGGGCAGGGCCCTCGGGGTGGCAGAGCCCTCGGGGGGGGGGCAGGGCCCTCGGGGGGGGCAGGGCCCTCGGGGTGGCAGAGCCCTCGGGGGGGGGGGCAGAGCCCTCGGGGAGGCAGATCCCTGGGGGGGGGGGCAGGGCCCTTGGGGTGGCAGAGCCCTCGGGGGGGGCAGGGCCCTCGGGGGGGGGGCAGGGCCCTCGGGGGGGGCAGGGCCCTGGGGGGGGGCAGGGCCTTCGGGGGGGGGCAGGGCCGGGCCCGGGGCGGCCGCCCACAGAGCCCACGCCAGCGGGGACCCTGAGCCGCGACTGTGCAGTGACCTGTGCCTCGAGTGAAATCACAAGCACAGCGCCTTCTGCTTCACACGCCCTCACGGCCCAGGGAACGGGCAGAGCCGGCGGCGGGAGGGCCAGAGGAGGAGGGAGGCGCACGGGTCCGAGTGACCGCCCTGCGAGCCCCCGGCCGCACGCCCACTGGGACCGCCGGCCGCAGAGCCCCCGGCGGCTCCTCCCGAGGCCCGGGCTCCGCCCACGGAGCGGCGGCCACTCTGCCTCTCACCGCCGGTCCCGCCCCGCAGCCCGAGGCGGTGTGGCTGCCGGAGCAGCGCAGGCGGGGAAACTGAGGCAAGGCGTCGGGGAGGCAGACGGGGGTCTCCTTACAGGGGCCTCAGCCTCTCCTCGCGGGCGGGGCCTCCGCGGGCCGCAGGGGAGGGGAGGGGAGGTCGCAGGGTCAGCGCCCCCCCCCCCCCCCCCCCCCGCCTGGGGCTGCTGGCGCGGAGCTCGGAGCCCTGCGCCTGGAGCCTCTGAGGGGCCACAGGGACGGCGGACCGCGGGGAGCGAGACCGTTAACGCCGACACGGAGGGCCGCACCGGCCGCGGACGGACGGCGGCTGTGCCTCCCGCGATGAGCGGGGGAGGGGGGTGGGGTGGTGCCGGCCAGGATCTGGGACCAGGTCCCAGCGCAGAGATGGGGCAGGGCGCATGGCTCAGAGGCCCCGGCTGCGCAGGGAGCGGTGGAGGGGCAGCTGGGAGAAGCCCGGCATCGTCCGTCCCTCCCCCCCCATGGAGGGGGCCGTGGAGGCTGCTGCTCCTGACTGGGGTTCGGACGATACAGGGTGTGTGTGCAGGCGCACTGGCCCCGGAGTCACCGGGACCCAGGCTGGGGGCAGAGCACAGGGGACGTCCTGGGGGCCGGTGAGAGGGGACAGCGGCTGGATGGGCTGAGGTGAGCTGGGGGCGGCGGGACGGGCAGTTCATATGGTCAGCCTGCTCCTTCCCCCCCAAGGTCTCCTGGTCAGGGGGGTGTGGGCAGGGGAGCAGTAGTGGGGGCCGCAGGGAGGGGTGGGGGCTGCAGGGCAGGAGTGGGGGCTGCAGGGCAGGGTTGGGGGCTTCAGGGCAGGGCTGTGGGTGAGGGAGCAGGGGTGGGAGTCGCAGGGCAGGGCTGTGGGTGGGGGAGCAGGGGTGGGGGCCGCAGGGCAGGGGTGGGGGCTGCAGGGCAGGCGGGGGGCTGCAGGGAGGGGTGGGGGCTGCAGGGCAGGCGGGGGGCTGCAGGGAGGGGTGGGGGCTGCAGGGCAGGCGGGGGGCTGCAGCTGAGCCCTGGGACCTGCAGGCCGGATCCCGGACTCCCAGCTCAGCAGGGCCCTCAGGGGGGCACAGCCCTCCGCCCGGCAGGCTGGCAGGAGCCGGTCTGGCAGCCTGGTTCGTGCTAACGAGTTCTTTGGGGGGGGGACCCGCCTTAAGGCCTGGGCGAGGCGGGGGATGGGGTGACAGGCTGGAGGGAAAATCGATAGCTGGTTCCTCTCTCGGTCTGCATTAGGGACCCCGCTGGGCGGCAATTTGGATGTCATCAAGTCTGCGGGGGGCAGACAGCTCAGCCCGGGGGAGGGCGGGGGGCTGTGTGTGCAGCCCGCAGAGGGGCCGGGGGGGGGGGCTCCCCGTGCTGAGTGGGGGCTCCCCGTGCTGAGTGGGGGGGCCCCGTGCTGAGTGGGGGGGGCCGTGCTGAGTGGGGGGGCCCGTGCTGAGTGGGGGGGCCCCGTGCTGAGGGGGGGCTCCCCGTGCTGAGTGGGGGGGGCCCCGTGCTGAGTGGGGGGCTCCCCGTGCTGAGTGGGGGGGCCCCGTGCTGAGGGGGGGCTCCCCGTGCTGAGTGGGGGGGCCCCGTGCTGAGGGGGGGCTCCCCGTGCTGAGTGGGGGGCTCCCCGTGCTGAGTGGGGGGGGCCCCGTGCTGAGTGGGGGGCCCCGTGCTGAGTGGGGGGCTCCCCGTGCTGTGGGGGGGGGCCCCGTGCTGAGGGGGGGGCCCCATGCTGAGTGGGGGGCCCCGTGCTGAGGGGGGGGGGGCCGTGCTGAGTGGGGGGGCTCCCCGTGCTGAGTGGGGGGGCCCGTGCTGAGTGGGGGGGGGCCGTGCTGAGTGGGGGGGCCGGGGCTCCCCGTGCTGAGTGGGGGGGGTCCGGGGCCCCCGTGCGGAGGCGGAGGGGTCCCGGAGGGCAGGCCCGGCGTGTGTGGCGGACGCGGTGACGGAAGGGGGTGTCCTGTGGCCCCAGGCGGGAGTGGGGGCAGGCGAGCCCCTCCCTCAGGGCAGCGTTGTGCCCTCCCTGGTGGGGTCTGCACCTGGGGCTCCGGGCCCCTCGGGGTCAGGGGGCTGGGGGAGGAGGCTGGTGTGCCCGGGTTCGAGGGCCTCTGTGACCAACACCACCCGGGCGGCGGCTGGACACGCTTGTCCCCGCCCGGGGCCGAGTGAGCCGAGCCTGCCGCGGAGCTGGGGTCAGGCCGAGCCTGGGCGCCCCCGATGCCGCTCCGAGGGGCTGAGCGAGAGCCCTCAGCCCGCCCCCCGCCGGGCCCCGGCCTCTCAGCAGCCCAGGCTCAGGGCGCGGGCCGGGGCGGCCGCCAAGCAGCTGGGCTCCTGCGGGCGCTGGTGCCGGGTTCGAGGGGGCGGGGTTCTGAGTGTGTGTGCGTGCGTGTCTATGTGTGTCTGTGTGTATATATGTGGTGATTCTTTCTCATCCTCTTTCTATCTCTCTCTCCCTCTCTGCCCTCCTCTCTCTCTAAACAATGAACAAAACCATATTTAAAAACCCCAGTGAACTGTGCACTTTAGACACATACAGCTTATTCCACGACAGCTTTCTCTCTATATAAAAGGCCAATACTAGCTCCCTCCCACTATCTGACCGGTCACTATGACGTGCACTTACCACCAGGGGGCAGACACTCAACACAGGAGCTGCCATGATGCGCACTGGCAGGCACCATGGATCTGGTGCGGACAAACTAACACTCAGCTTCCCCAAGTGGGACACAGGCCCCACCACCACCCCAGAGCAACACCCCACAGATCATAGCCGACACTGACGAGACCCCGTGGCACAAAATGTGGCCCACAGCCCAGCCCAGCCCAGCCCAGCCCAGAAAGGGTTGCTGTGGACGCTGGGTAATGACATCACGTAGCAACGCCTGGTTTCCTCTCCCTAGCAACTACCCTCCTTGCAGTTTCTTCAGCCCACGATTTGCTTTATAGCCAGGTGCAAACATCTTACACTTTAACCAAATGTCTGAAGTGTTTTCACGTGTTTCATCTCATTTGATCCTCACAGAAGTCCTGGAGTACGTAGATAGGAGACTCAGTGGAATCCTGTTTTCTTTTCATTAGCCGGAAATGGAGATTTAGAAAGCTTAGAAACTTGACTCGACTGAAAAGAAGAAATGGTGGGCCTTGAAAATGACTTCAGGTTTTTGCCGAAGCCGGTTTGGCTCGGTGGTAGAGCATGGGCCTGCGGACTGAAAGGTCTCAGGTTCGATGCCGGTCAAGGGCACGTACCTTGGTTGCGGGAACAGCCCCGGTAGGGGGTGTGCAAGAGGCAGCTGATTGATGATTCTCTCTCATCAATATTTCTAACCCTCTATCCCTCTCTCTTCTTCTCTGTAAAAAATCAATTTAAAGAAAGAAAATGACTCCAGGTTTTCTCACTGCGCAGAATATAGGCAAACACTGCTGCAGTTAAATATTCCACCCTTTGTCCTCCCTGCGCGATCTACAATGATAATCTGCTTCGTGTTGATATTTACTGCTGTGTTTCTGACAATTACCTGAGAGAAGTTGGGGTGCTTCACTGGGCTGGAAAGGGTTTAGCTAAATCAGAAAGCAGGTCTAATTAAGCAAATTTATTCTATATCTATAAAAGGCTAAGTTGACTCACACAGCACGATACAGATAAAGCTCTCGCTGGCGCCAGTTGCATGCATGTGTTTCAATGTGTCATCGTCGATCGTGAATTTGGTCGACACTTCTATTATAGAGAAAGGGCGAATAGCGATATTAAAATATTTCTCCCAATTAATTTTCTTCCAATGTGCACGAACCCGTGCACCAGGCCACTGGTCCTTCAATAAAGCTATCTATCCATATAAAGAGGAAATATGCAAATTAGGCCAGGATGCTATAACAGTCACAAGGAGCTCAGGAGGAGGGGCCTGGCGCGGGCCCAGAACCTGAGAGAACAGACAGGGCGGCCTGCACCCGGCCCAGAGCTGGAGAGAACACCCACAGGGGGTGGCCCCCAGCCCCGCCCCAACTCCAACTCCAACCCCAGCCCCAGCCCCAGCCCCAGCCCCAGCCCCAGCCACATCCACAGCCCAATCCCAGCCCCAGCCCCAGCCCAGCCCCCAGCCCCCAGCCCCAGCCCACCCCCAGCCCAGCCCCAGCCCCCAGCCCCCAGCCCCAGCCCCTTCCCCTGCCCCAGCCCCAACCCCAGCCCCAGCCCCCAGCCCCCAGCCCCAGCTCCTTCCCCTGCCCCAGCCCCAACCCCAGCCCCAGCCCCAGCCCCAGCCCCCAGCCCCCAGCCCAGCCCCAGCCCCCAGCCCCCAGCCCCAGCCCCTGGACGCCCCGGGAGGACCCAGGGGGGGACGGGGCAGAGGTGCGGTGCTCTGAGCAGGTGGATCCCACTCGGGGGCGCCATGGACCGAGGTCGGGGGCAGGCGGTGCTGCTGGGCTGGAGGAGAGGGGCCCGGTCCGCTGAGGGGAGGCAGTGACACCTCCGTCCACCGCCCTAGGGACAGGACACAGGGAGGGTCTCTGGGAAGGTGGGCCCCCGGAACATGTGGCATCTGAAAGTGACAGCAGGTCTTGGGGTGTCCCTGACCCTGGCCAGGAGGGCTGCCCTGGGGGCCGACAAGGGGCCGAGGGCGGGTGAAGGCATGGGGGAGCCCCGGTTCTGAGGTGCTGCCTCCTCCCTGTCTGGGGGGCCCTGGCCCTCGGGCCGGGGCAGGGGCTGGGGGCAGGCCTCCGGTGACTGTGCTGCGGGGAGGGAGCCGGCGGAGCGGGCAGTGTCCACGCCGCCCCGGCCGCCCGGCCCCGCCTGCCCGGCTCCGCCCGCCCTCGTCAGCAGGCCCGCAGCTCGCTCTGCGTGTCCCATCGGTCCCCGGGGCGAGATTGGCGAGGCCATAAAAGCCAAATGACCGTGGTTGCCGGGGCCGGCGGCGCGGTTACCGGGCAGGGAGCCCGGAGCAGGAGCAGCCGGCCGCAGGTGCAGCCGGGGTGACGCCCCCTGACGGGCTTCCCGTCGTTAACCCCGTTATTTATGGCGGACCGGCCGCCGGCGAAGGCGCGGAGGGAGCACGGGGGAGCCGGGCGGGCGCGGGGCCGGCACAGGCTGGGCGCTCCCACGTGGCCCGCGTGGCCGGCCGGCCGGGGGAGCAGCTGTGGACGGCGGTTCGGCCTCACGTGACGGAAATAATTGTGTTTGTGGTCCGCGCAGAAATGCTGAACGCATTGATTTTCCAATTACGCGGGGAGGGGCGGGGGCGAGGGCGAGGGGCGGCTGAGGATCCCTGGGCAGACTTGCCCTGGGGGTCTGCCCAGCGAGGGCCTTGTGGGCAGACCCGCAGGGTGAGGGCGGAGGTGAGGGGAGGCTGAGGAGCCGCTGGGGGGCGAGGGCGAGGGGCGGCTGAGGAGCCACTGGGGCTGCCGTCCCCGCAGGGGCCCCGCCCGGCGCCGGCCTCAGCAGGGACCCGGCCGGCAGGGACCTGAGGTCCGTCTCAGGCCCGGAGCCACAGGTGCCCCAGACGGTCGTAGCAGCTGGGAGGCTGTGCGGGGCGGAGGCTTGCCCAGGGGCTGGAGGCAGGGGTGGGGTCGGGGTGCCCCTGCCTTTGGGGTGCCCCCACTCTGCAGGAGCACCCCCTGTGCCCCAACACCCGGCACCTCTCCTGGCGGGTCAGCCTGGGCTCTGCTCCGGGTCAGCAAAGCTGGACCTTCTGAGGGGCCCTCGCAGCCCCGGACCCGGCACCCCCGTGCGGACACGGGGTGGCTCCCTCTGCACCCCGTTCCCAGCGGCATCACCCGAGGTCCCGCCACAGAGACCCCCTCCCGGGACCCTCTGTCCCGCCTGCCCCCAGGTGGGCCCTCAGAGGGGAGCCGGCCAGCATCCCGTCCTCGGTGAGGGCCTCGTGGGCAGACCCACAGGCCGGCCCCGCTTCTGAGCGCCTGTTCCTTTGTGTTTGGGGTTCAGTTCCAGCCACCGGGCCTGAACCCTGACCCCTGCTCCGGGCCAGGCTCCCGGCACCAAGGACCTTCCACTCAGGGCCCCGCGGGAGACCAGCCGGCTGGACGGGAGGAGCAGGGGCTGGGGGGCTGGGGGGCTGGGGGCTGGGGTGGAGGCCGGACTGGAGACGGGGGCCCCTGGGCCAGGCTCCGGCTGGGGGTGGCCGTGCTTCTGCACACCCAGGCCCCTCCCACCCGTCTCGGCCCAGGACCACCCTCCGCACAGATAGTCAGTGGGTGGCGCACACACACGCATAACACACACATATGCACATATACATACACACGCACACGCACACGCACACGCACGGTCAATTACAGGCGCACCTGCACCCGCAGGGAGCGCCTGTCACCGCTGGCCTGCCTGAAGCTGCCGGACCCCGAGCTGCCCTCCCCGGCGCCCCAGGCGGACCCACGCCCTGCTGTTTATTTTCCGCTAAAACGCGCTCGCACGCCGGCCTGAGCGAGTCCGCGGGAGCCGTAAACGTAATTGATGTTCTGAGCGGCTCCAGGACCGCGCGTTAGAGACAGACCGCAGCTCGTAAACCCGAGTTCCTGCTTTACGGCTCCGCAAACTGGAAATAAATTCCCTGCGACCGGCACACCGAAGGCGGCGCTGGCGTGGGGCGGGGGCCGTCCGCCCGGCCGGGCTGGGTCCTCAGGAGCCCTCGGTGGCCGCCTCCGTACTCTCCGCCCCCGCCGGCCCGGCCTGGCTGCCAGCGCGGGGGGCGTCTTCCTGGGAGAACCCCCTCCCTCTCCCCCCGGCTGCTCCCACGCCTGCGCTCCCCGGCCGGTGCCCCGGGCACCGGTGTGGGCTCGGGGCGGCCGTGGCGGGCCGGGCGGGCACACACAGGCAGAGAGAGCATGGCGGGGCGGCCGCCCGCTCCTCCCCGAGCTCAGCGCGGCCAGAGGAGGCCCGGGCTCTCGCTGGCCCGTGGGGAAGAGGGCGCTGGGAGCAGACCGCGGCAGCCTGCCGCCTGCACCGCCGGAGCGAGGACCCAGCTCTGCGGCGGACAGGGTCCCGGACGCCGGTTACCGCAGCACCGGCTGGCGGAGTGACTGACACAGACCCGCCTCTCCGTGGGCAGCCATGGCCGGGCCGGCGGGCGATGGGCCTGCTCTGCCCTCTGCCCTGCGGCCCCTCGGGGGTCCTGCCGTGTGCCCCCCCGCCTTCCCCTCAGATGCCCTAACGCCCCGCGTGCCATCCCTCATTCCGGGGCGAGAGGGGAGGCCCTCCCTGGGCGGACACTGGGGGGCCGGCCCTCCGGACAGAGGCCAGGCCCAGGCGGTGGACAGGGGGTGACTGAGGCCCCCCGGGACCCTGGGCCCAGGTCCTCAGGCCCCACAGGCTGGAGTCCCCGTGAGAGGCGCCTGCTGCCGTGTGAGGGTGCGCTGGGTGCTGACAGGCCTGGGGTGCTCATGGGCCTGTGGGTGCTCACGGGCCTCGGGGTGCTGACAGTCCTGTGGGTGCTGACAGGCCTGGGGGTGCTCTCAGGCCGGGGGGTGCTCACAGGTCTGGGGGTGCTCACGGGCCTCAGGGTGCTCTCAGGCCTGGGGGTGCTCTCAGGCCTGGGGGTGCTCACGGGACTCGGGGTGCTCACGGGTTCGGGCCGCGGCGACGGAGCTGCGGGAAGATGGGGGGACGGTTCTCCGGGAGGACACGGAGGGCGGACGCTCCTCCACACACCGGCCCGCACCCGGCGAGGCCGCACGTGATGGTGCGGGAACGTGTGATCCCGTTCTGGCTCCAGGCTGCTCCCGGGAGCCGCGTGACCGCGTTCCAATCGGGTAAATATAGGCTCGGGGAGCGGGTTCGACTTCAGTCGCCTAATTATTTTGGGGGAAAATCTGTTCTCCGATAATTAGGAGAGCGAGAATGTTTGGCTTGTTGGAGAGAGAGAGGAGGAAAGAGGTGGGGGAGGGAGGGAGGGAAGGAGAGAGAGAGAGAGAAAGAGAGAAGGGGGGGAAGAGAGGGGGGAGGAGGGGGAGGGGGGGAGTTGGGGGGAGGAGAGATGTGAGAAACGTGGGCTTTCCCGCTGGGAGGCCTGGTGCTTTGGGGGTGCCCTCTGGGGAGGGCTGGGACAGGGGCCCGCAGACAGGCCGCAGGCTGGGGAAGGGGGCAGGGGGCACCTGGCCTGGCTCCAGCCACCCGGGGTCTGTCAGGAGGGGCCCAGGGCTGGCTCAGGCCCGGGAGCCACAGCCTCGCCAAGCCGGGAGCGGGCGCCAGCTCCCTGGCACGGCTGCCGGCATATGGGAGCGCCGGGCGGGGCCAGAGCCGCGGAGGGTTGGCGGTGCGAGTGCCAGCCTCCTTTAATTAGGTGAGATTCCTAAACGCCGCGCAGGGGCATGGCGGTCTGCCTGCAGGAGGACTCACAGCCAAGCGGCCCCCCGCCGAGCCGGGAAAGGGGGCTGGAGGCGGGGGGAGGGGGGCTCTGAGTCCCCGATGCAGGGAGGGGGGGGTGCTGTGGGCATTGCTGAGAGGAAATGCCGGCGGGCACGGGCGGAGCAGACACCTCCCGCATCGCTGCTGTGTGACCTGGGACCAGTCGCTCACCCTCTCTGAGCCCGTTTCCCCTGTGGGAGCGGGGAGGGCTCCGCAGCTGCCTGCAGGCTGTGGGGTGACTTAGCCGGGCTGTCTCTGTAACGGGGGCAGCTCGGCTGGGGCGCTCGCTCCTTCACCCGCAAACATTCCTGACGGGGGTGCTGGCGTCCGGAGAGCTGGAGACACACGCCCTCCGCCAGCGCGGGCCAGGGGGACAGGGACCGGCTGAGCTCTGCGGGTGACAGTCCGGGCAGGAGGCCTGGCCGGGCAGGGGAGGGGCAGACGTGGGATGGCTCGGGCTCGGGTCATGGCTCTGTCGCTTACCTGCAGGGCCCCGGCACCTCGGGGTCCCCAGCCGGCCCCCGTCTGGTCTGAGCAGAGCAGAGGCCGCTGGGGCTCAGGCAGCCTTCGGACACACGTTAGCCGCCAGCTGTGAGCCATGGCCTCAGGCTCAGGCTCCGCCCGCCCCTCCCTCTGCAGCTGGGGCCTGGCCTGCGCCCTGTCCCCTGCTGCGGTGTGGGGAGCGCCCACAGTGTCTGCACAGCCCCAGGCCTCGGACTGACGGGAGGGCACCGACCTCTGGCCACGGGCAGGTCCCAGCCTGGAGGGAGGGCCTCCAGCTCCGGGACAGCTGGCAGCCGTGGCCGTGGCTGAACCCGTGGTCCGAACACGGGCCACGTGCCGGGGACGGGGCTCGATGGGGCGCAGGTGCAGGCGGCTGAGTGGGATCGGAGCCCAGAGGATGATGCTCCGGTGGTGGCCCAGGGGCTCTGGGAGGAGCAGGGAGTGCTGAGCGGGGGGACTCCTGGGCCCAGGAGGGGGCCCAGCCCCAGGCAGCCAGCACCCCGGCCCCGGGCCAGGACAGGACACAGAGGGGGGCGGTCCTTCATCCTGGCCACAGGCCGTGGTCTCTGATCGCCCTCTGCTCCTGGACAGACCAGCCCAAGGCCACGCAGAACACAGGAGGCCCAGTCCGGGCCTGCTCCCCCCGGCCCCCATGCTCACCAAGGGAGACGATGGGGTGCACAGGGGACCCCAAGTGAGGAAGGAGGGGGAGGCAGAGGCCACTGTCAGCTTGGTCGCCCTCAGGATCCTGCCTTCGCCGGGCAGGTGGCCGGCTCCGCCCGCAGCCACAGCGGCTGTGAGCCCGCCCGCGTCCGGCCATGGCCAGCGGACACGAGGTGCAGGGGCCCGCAGTGCCCTGGGCCGGACCGGGCGGACATGGGGTGCAGGGGGCCCGCCGTACCCCGGGCCGGGCGGACATGGGGTGCAGGGCCTGCCATGCCCCGGGCCGGGCGGACACGGGGTGCAGGGGGCCGGGCGGACACGGGGTGCAGGGCCCGCCGTGCCCCAGGCCGGGCCGGGTGGACACGGGGTACAGGGGGCCGGGCGGACACGGGGTACAGGGGGCCGGGCGGACACGGGGTACAGGGGGCCGGGCGGACACGGGGTGCAGGGCCCGCCGTGCCCCAGGCCGGGCCAGGCAGACAGTGGGTGCTGGGGCCCGCCGGTGGGAGCAGCTGGGGTGGCCGGGGCGGCTCTAAGGTGGCCGGCGGGGCTGCGAGGGTGGCACTGCCGGGTCACGGGGACAGGGCTCAGGAGGGTCCCTCGCGTGCGAACGGAGCTGCGATTGTCCTCCGCGGGTGCCTCCGGCTGTGGCAGCGTCCGCGGGGAGGAGCGTCAGGGGCTTTGTCCTCCTGTCAGGCGGATTGATTCTCTGTCCCATCTGATCAGACCGCCACACACAGCGGGGGTTCGGGGGGAGGAGGAGGGAGCCATGCTGGGAAGTGTGTCCACCGCACGCGGGGGGGGGGGGGGGGGGGATGGGCGGTCCCGGCTGCCCCAGCTGTGGAGGCTGCAGGGAGACACTCAGAGATACATGCATGTGCATACATACACATGCACTCAGGTGCCTGTGTGTGCATACATATGCACACGGCACGCACACGTGCACACACATGCGTGTGCACATCCTGTGGCTCTGTCCCTCTGCAGAGCCCTGAGTCCCGGGCGTCAGTGGGCACCAGGGCTGCACCGATGGCAGCAGGGGTCTGAGTGAGGAGGGGACCCAGCATTCCCTGCGCCCGCCCCCGGAGCTGGGTTCCGGGCTGGGCCGGGAGGGAGGATGCCCCGGTGGGGGGGCAGGGCGGCGGCGGAGGGGACGGCTGGGAGGGTGTGGAGGCCTCGGGCAGGCTCCCTGGGCGGCAGCCTGGGCCCCGCTGCGATGAGGGAGGAGGGCTGGGCCGGAGGAGGGGGCTGGGCAGGCTCGGGGAGGGGCCCTGTCAGGGGAGGGGGGGGAGGCTGTTGCTGGGGGGCACACGGGGAGGGGCACTAAGGTCCCTCCAGGCCTCTGGGGCCTAGAACCGGGCAGAGCGGAGGACGGAGGCCGAGGGGCGGAGTGAACTCTGGGCGCCCGGCCTCCGGGGGGCGCCTTCCTGCCGCCTCCCAGCACCGCCCTTTGGCCCCCTTGGCGGCCGAGGCCCAGGAGGCTCCGCCGGCCTGGCCAGGCTCCCGCTTCCAGCTGTTGGGGCGCGTGGCCCAGGGACCCCGGCGGCCGGGACAGGGCCGCTGTGCCCGGGGAGGAGAGGCCTGACCGGCGGCCGGGACAGGGCCGGAGCCTGGGCCGCCCACTGTGGGGAGTCACAGGCCACGCGGCCCACACGCCCGTGTCAGCGAGCGTGAGAAATGGCCACCAGGCCAGCGGCGGCCGAGAAGCCTCCGGGTCCCTCAGATCGGCTCCTGCCCACCAGGCGCCCGAGAGACGCGGTGGGGGGCGGGAGCGGGGGCGGGTCAGGAGGGGGGAGGTTCACTGTTCCGGCTTCTGAGGAGGCTCCAGGCACCGGGGCCTCGGAGAGGGGGACCTGTGAGGGAGGCCCCACGGGGGGGGTCCCTCCTGCCCGGCTCAGCGGGCCTCTCCCCGTCCCGGACGCTCAGAGCGGAGGCGGAGGCGGAGGCGGGCTGGGGGGGGGGGGTGGGAGCCCGGGCCGCCGGCCGGCCGCCGGCCGGGGGAGGAGAGGCCTGACCGGCTGACGGGGCGTGGGGCGCGGCCACAGTGTTTGGACGGGTCCAAGCCTCCGTCTACGAGAGGGCACGTCCTCATGGCCACGGCAGGTCCCAGCCTGGAGGGAGGGCCTCCAGCACCGTGACAGCCAGCAGCTGTGGCTGTGAGCGTGAACCCGGGGTCCGAACACGGGCCACGTGCCTGAGTGACGTGGGCTCGATCGGGCTCAGGTGCAGGTGGTTGAGTGGGATCGAAGCCCACGTGAACGTTGTAAACATCCTGACCACGCCCTGCCTTGGTCCCGTGGCGTCGGCCGTAAGAGAGACACGGCGTGTGGCCCGTGGCGCTGTGTCCTCCACAAGGGAGGGCAGCGTCCCGCCCAGACCAGCTCTCCTCTCCCGTCTGTCTTCTCCGTCCTTCCCCGCCCCTCAGCGCCACCGAGCCGGCCGAGCTGGCGGCACGTGAGGGCCCGAGGCTGAGGATGCGTGGCCGTGCCGGGTCCCCACAAGCCGGGGAACCCCGAACCCTGGCCGCTGCCTTCTCCCCTGTCTGTTCCTGGCCCGGCCTGGGCGGGGTCTGCGGGGCCCTGGCTCGTCCTGGGGGGAGGGGAGGCACCTGGGCTGGCCCAGGAGCCGGAGGGTCCCAGTGGCCCAGCTCCCGGAGCCACTGGGGGTGGGGCGGCCGGCCAGCGCGGGTTAGGACAGGAGTGGCGGCGGAATGAGTTAAGAGACGGTGTTCTGTGCTGACGTCACTTTAATTCCATTTCGGGAGCGTTAACCTCGTTTGCGGGCGGCTGGTCCCGGCGGGGGGTCCGCGCCGCCTCCTCCGGGAACGCCGGGCTCGCAGACGCGGCGTCATCGCCCTCCCGGTGGCCTCCGGGCGGGGCGGCACCGGGGCGGCACCGGGCTGGGCTGGCATTAGCTCAGCGCCCAGAACTTTCCGGAAGCCGGGCCTGCCCCTCCTCACAGCGGCGGCTGGCACACGCCCGCTCCCCGGCCCAGGACAAAGGCCCCGGGCACGCTTTGTGCCGGCTCTGGGTCCGAGACAGCGCATCCGTGTCAGCGCATGGCTCTGCCACTGGGGCCTGTGCCACCGGGGCCTGTGCCCGGTGGAGCCTGCACCGCTGCCCTGGCGCTTGGAGCTGTGGGGTGGCTGAAATGCCGCCGGTGATGGCACGGGCACCAGAGCTCCAGGGCTTGTCCCTCGCAGGCGGCGCTTTCTGGGGAAGCGGGCAGTGGAGACAGAGGGGGTGGGGGTGCAGCCAGCTCGGGCCTCTCGGTGCCGGCGGGGCTGGCGGAGGGGCTCCCACGCAGACCGGCTCCCGCGTCTGAGGGAAGGGCCGTGGGCACATCCCAAAGGGCTCCCCTCCCCGCCTGGCACCCACAGTGCCGGTCACACGGCAGGCAGAGCCCGGCCCAGAGGCCAGCACGGGCGTCCAGCCCCCGAGCTCGGCCTCACAGGACGCCCCCAGCTCCCGCCTGCCCCTGCCCCTGCCCCTGCTCCTGCTGGCAGCTGCCGCCGGCCCCCTCCTCCTCCCCCCCCCCCCCCCCCCCCGCCAGCCGGGACGCAGGCCGCCCTGGCGTGTCACAGCAGACTTCAAGGTCGAAGGGGTGGGAGCGGCGCTGGTGACAGCCCCGGTAATGAGACCTGACGGGTGGAGGTGGGGCGCTGGGCGGCCGCCCGCCCGGCCGGGCCTGTCCTCCGCGCCCTCCGCCTCCTTCACACCCGGCTGCTCCCCGACACTCAGGGTCAGTCCTGGCGGCTCAGCGCCCCAGCGGCCTCGCACCCATCTGCCCTCCCCCACGTCCCAAGGACAGACGATCGCACCCACAGACTCCTGCAGGGAGGGGGCGGGGACTGTCCCCCCTCCCAGCCTCCTCACAGAGTGACCCCGCCTGACCCCAGGCTCCAGGCGCACAGTGCCTGGTGGTCACCCCTCAGGGCCTCAGTTCTGGCCGGGTCAGGGTGGGGGGCGGTCAGGGTGGGGGGTCAGGGTGGGTGTGTGGGAACACTCCTTGGCTGAATGAGCCTCCTGGGACACCCATGACCCGGGGCACAGCCATGATCCGGGGGCTCAGCCATGACCTCGCAGCAAAGGCTTCTTGTGAAAACGACCTTGTGAGATGGTTTCCAGCCTCGGCTTCATCAGCGTCCCGTCCAGATGTCCCGCCCAGACGCTCCTGACTTCCCGCACGTGTGCGTGTGCGCGTGTGTGTGCGTGTGCATGTGCATGTGTGCGTGCCTGTGCGTGCGTGTGTGCCTTCCTCCCGGTGGGCTCCAGGTGTGGGTCCCCGGGTGTGGGTCTCCCCGGACCTCCTGCCTCCGGGGCTCGGGGCCCCTCTGCACGGACTGGAGCCAGGCACCGTGGGGCCCCCTGGTGGTGGGCAGGCTGGGCCCACGGAAAAGCCACGTCTGGGCCACGTGTGCCCTCTGTGCTCCGTGCTCTCGCCGCGGGAACAGCAGGCTCGGAGGCGGTGGAGCAGCGGAGTTTAGTGCCCGCAGGAGCGTCATTGTGTTTTTATGGCTCATTCCGGCTCCTGTTAATTAACCAGCAGCTGTCTGTGCGCTCTGTCACCGCTGAGGAGCGGCCTGCAGGAGGCGCCCACCCACCCCGGGCCCCCCACACCCATCCCCAGCACCCGCTGCTGGTGCCCGGGCGCCCACCGGGTCAGGACAGCCCGGACTGGGAGGGCGGGCAGTGCCCAGGCCCATCTTCCAGGCCCTTCCAGTGCCACTCGCCCCGCCTGCTCCGCCCCTGCCCCCCGGGCCCCGCCCCCGGGCCCCGCCCGCCCCGGGCCCCGCCCGCCCCGGGCCCCGCCCGCCCCGGGCCCCGCCCGCCCCGGGCCCCGCCCGCCCCGGGCCCCGCCCGCCCCGGGCCCCGCCCTCCCCGGGCCCCGCCCGCCCCGGGCCCCGCCCTCCCCGGGCCCCGCCCGCCCCGGGCCCCGCCCTCCCCGGGCCCCGCCCTCCCCGGGCCCCGCCCGCCCCGGGCCCCGCCCTCCCCGGGCCCCGCCCTCCCCGGGCCCCGCCCTCCCCGGGCCCCGCCCTCCCCGGGCCCCGCCCGCCCCGGGCCCCGCCCTCCCCGGGCCCCGCCCGCCCCGGGCCCCGCCCGCCCCGGGCCCCGCCCTCCCCGGGCCCCGCCCTCCCCGGGCCCCGCCCTCCCCGGGCCCCGCCCGCCCCGGGCCCCGCCCGCCCCGGGCCCCGCCCGCCCCGGGCCCCGCCCGCCCCGGGCCCCGCCCGCCCCGGGCCCCGCCCGCCCCGGGCCCCGCCCGCCCCGGGCCCCGCCCGCCCCGGGCCCCGCCCGCGGGGAAACGGCCCCACTGGGCGCCCCGGCTGGGCCGGCGAGGGGGCAAGGCCACGCTCGGGAGCCGCGGGCACGCGCCCCGGAGCTGATGCCGAGCGTGTGGGACCCACCGGCCGGCGCTGCCCACAGGCCGGAGCGCAGCTCGGAGCCAGAGCCTCGGGCCGGGCTGCCCCAGCTCCTCTCGGGAGAGATCGCGGCCGACAGTCCTGATTCACCTGGAAAGCAGCACGTTCCCCAGGGCGCGGCTCTGCTGGCATGAGGGGCGGGATGGGGCATGAGAGTGTGTGTGTGTGTGTGTGTGTGTGTGTGTGTGGGATTGTGTGTGAGTGTGTGTGAGTGTGTGGGATTGTGTGTGTGTCAGCGTGCGGGCTTGTATGTTAGCATGTGGGATTATGTGTGTGTGGGATTGTGTGTTAGCATGTGGGATTGTGTGTGAATGTGAGTGTGCGGGATTGTGACACTGGGGCGGTGGGGGCTTGCCCGGGGTGGGAATGGCTGGGGGGGTCAATTGGGGGAAAAGGAGACACATGTAAAACTTTAGACAATAAAAAAATTAAAATTTCTCTTTGTAGACGAAGTTTCCTGCTGATGTGTACACACACACACTGATGATCTTTCTCTGTTTCTATGTATCGCCTGTTGTTGCTAAGCCAGGTAGAAGCCGTGGTTAACTTCTTGAGAATTGTGGTAAAACACACGGGACACACCAGCAGCCTCAGGGTTCGCTGCACAGCTCGGTGGCAGCCAACACACTCACTCTGTGCAGCCACCTCCCGTTTTCTCCAGAACTTTCTCTCCCCCCAAATGGACCCTCCGTCCCATTGCACACCCCTCCCCGCCCCGCCCCCGGCACCGCCATCGCTGTCCGTGCCATAGGGCCTGAGGGAGGGCCGCCCGCTGCCCGCGAGGACCTTGGCGTTGGAAGGAAATGGGAGTGACGCCTGGAAGAAGCAAATGGCGTGGCAGCGGCCAAGCCAGCCGAGGCGGGAAGATGAGGGGGAAAAGCTGAATCCACGTGAAGGCTGAAGAGAGAAGGAAGAACAGAGGGAAAGCACCAATAGGAATGAGGATGGAGGAATTAGGGGCGGAGCCTGTGACCCCGCCCCCTCCCCACAGGTGAGTGCCTGCAGCGCCACCTGTAGGCTGGGGGAGCACATGGCACCCGCCACCCACCCTAACTCAACGCCTTGGACCCCTGGGGCCCAGCTCCGGGTTCCCGAGGACAAGACCCCTTAGAGGCCGTGCCACCCCAGGGCCCAGGCTGGGTGTCCCCCTCAGCACCCAGGGCCCAGGCTGGGTGCCCTGCCCCCCCCCCAGCTCCCAGGGCCCAGGCTGGGTGCCCTGCCCCCCGCCCCAGCTCCCAGGGCTCAGCCTGGGTGCCCTGCCCCCCCGCCCCAGCTCCCAGGGCCCAGGCTGGGTGCCCTGCCCACCCCCCCCCCAGCTCCCAGGGCCCAGGCTGGGTGCCCTGCCCACCCCCCCCCCCAGCTCCCAGGGCCCAGGCTGGGTGCCCTCCCCCCAGCTCCCAGGGCCCAGGCTGGGTGCCCTGTCCCCCTCCAGCTCCCAGGGCCCAGGCTGGGTGCCCTGCCCCCCCCCCCCCAGCTCCCAGGGCCCAGGCTGGGTGCTCTGCCCGCTGCCCCAGCTCCCAGGGCCCAGGCTGGGTGCCCTCCCACAGCTCCCAGGGCCCAGGCTGGGTGCCCTGCCCCCCCCCCCAGCTCCCAGGGCCCAGGCTGGGTGCCCTGCCCCCCCCCCAGCTCCCAGGGCCCAGGCTGGGTGCTCTGCCCGCTGCCCCAGCTCCCAGGGCCCAGGCTGGGTGCCCTCCCACAGCTCCCAGGGCCCAGGCTGGGTGCCCTGCCCCCCCCCAGCTCCCAGGGCCCAGGCTGGGTGCCCTCCCCCCCCAGCTCCCAGGGCCCAGGCTGGGTGCCCTGCCCCCCCCCCCAGCTCCCAGGGCCCAGGCTGGGTGCCCGCCCCCCCCCCCAAGCTCCCAGGGCCCAGGATGGGTGTTGCTGCTGGCAGAGGACCATGCCCAGGATTCCGAGGAGCAGGTCCCGCCGTAAGCGACAGGCGATGCTGTGAGAGGAGCTTCATGGCGCCCACGTGGGGCCTCGCATTTGCATTTAACCGATTGCTCTGCAGCGGTGAAGCCGGCGGCTCTGTCACTCAGGCGGCCGGAGTGATGGACGGGGCAGTTAGGGCCTCGGGGGTCAATTTCGGGCCGGGGGACGTCACATTCACAAAGGCCCCGAGTCCCAGGGCCCGGGCAGAGCGGACAGCGGCCTCGGTCCCTGCGCAGCAGCTGGAGGGGGAGACTGTCTGTGCTCCCCTGCCCTCCCCCCTCCCCCTGCCTTTCCCCGGAGAAATCGAGGCTCCGGTGCCTGCCTCCTCCACGTCCCTGCTCTGCCCCAGGCGGGCTGCCTCGCCTGCCCTCGGACCCTGCACCAGGGGTGTGCCATGCCTGTCCCCCCTCCCAGCCCAGGGCACAGGTTTGAGCTCAGGAAGCACCGGGCGGGAGCTGTCCGCGAGCGCGGTGCTGACGCGGTGGCTCAGGGACCCGGGCCTGGCTGGTCCTCTGGCCCCAGGGGGGCAGGGAGGCTGGAGGCCTCTCTGATGGCAGAAGCTGGTTCCGTTTTCTCCAGGGCGGACCGGCGGGCACTCCCTGCCAAGCCCTTGCTCAGCCCTTGGGTTCCCTCGGGAGGCCTCTGGCCGGGCCTGCCCTCCTCAGCCGCTGCGGAGGCTGTTGGCTCAGGACTCCGGGGCGGGGAGAGGCTGGGGCGGGGGCGGGCGGACAGCGGGCTGCTCGGCGGCTGCCTAACGAGGCGGGAAGTGGGGTGAGCGGCCCCGGCGAGGCCCATCGGCTCACCAATGGGCCGTGGCCGCCCGGTCACGCTCCTGTGGGCAGGCCCGGGGCGGGCGTGGAGGCCGGGGAGCCCGGGGCAGGCAGCCACGGCGGCCGCTCACCCAGGCCAGCCAGCACGCCCCCGGGGGAGGCGCCGTGCCCCCAGGGGTGCTCCCTGCCCCCCTGCCAGGCCCCCACCTCCAGTCCGCTGCTCACACCGCCCCTCGGAGGGGTGGCGCTGGAGCCGTGGCTGATGGAGCCTCTGGTCCGGCCCCAGCACCTGCCCCCACCTTCCCAGACCCAGCGGAGGCCTCGGCTCCAGCCGCCCAGAGGCAGACGGAGCTGCGGTCACCTGCCGTGTTTCCCCGAAAATAAGACATCCTCTGAAAATAAGACCTAGTGCATCTTTGGGAGCAAAAATTAATATAAGACACAAGACACTGTCTTATTTTCGGGGAAACAGGGAGGCGATGCTGTCTGGTCCCCAGAGCAGGCGAGGTGTCCGCCCCCAACCCTCTCAGCTGGCGCCCTGAGCTGCTCCTGGGCCGTGGGTGGGGCCGTGGGGGTGCTGGGGGCGCTGGTGATGAGACCACGGGGTGAGGAGCGGAGTTCTGGAGGGTGGAGTCAGGAAGGGCCTGGCCCCCTGCACCCTGGGCGCGGGTGCCCGCCTTCAGAGGGGGAGGCACGGGCCCCAGAGTGGTCACCAGGCCCCCAGGCCGGCCGTGCACCGGGCTGCCCCCTCAGTGCCCTGTGGCGGGCACCTCGCAGGGGTCATCACCCAGCCCAGCCCCGATCTCCCCGCCGCCAGGCCCACCCGCAGCCTCCCTGCCCCCTCCGCCCGCATCGCCCCCGATGCTGTTCCTGTTTATGCACCTGAGCTCGCACACAGCTGCCTCGTGGAGACTCATCCGTCACCGCCGTGATTAGAGGAACACTGAGCCGCCCGCAGCCCGCGGGTCCCAACGCAAACGTTTGCTTTGTGTCGTCGATTAGGGAACAGCAGTCCTGGCAGGGAGCCTGCGTGGCTGAGGCCCCCCTGGGACGCAGGAAGGGGCGCTGAGAGGGCAGGAGGGCGCCCGGGGGAGGGGGGCAGGGCCTGGAGGGGGGAGGGGGAGTGCTCCTCACCGGCCGTGCGGGGGGGGGGGGGGGGGGGGCAGCGGCCACAGGCTGTTCCCGAGGGGGAGGGGATCTGGACGGGGCAGGCGTGGGGGACACGAGAACGATGACAGTCATGGTCCGGCTGAGGGGCTGAGGGGCGCAGGGAGGGCTGGACTCCGGGTGCAGGGAGTGGAGCCCCGGTTCCTGTCTGTGCCCGCCGCCCGGGTGGCCAGGGCTGGGCACCCACCGGAGCTGGCACCGGGCTGGTCCCTGGGAGCTGCTCAGGGCGGGCGGGCGGCTCAGGAGCTGGTGAGGCTGGCGGGGATGGGGGGGGAGCTGTCTACAGGGAGCAGCTCCCGGGGCGAGGCAGGCAGCAGGAAGGCGGGCCCCTTACCGACAGGGGACAGGGAGCAGTGGGCGCAGGGGCGGGAGCCAGGGGGCCGGGGCTCAGGGCCAGAGCTGGAAGCCTGGGAGGGGCAGGCGGAAGAGGCTCTCTGACCGAGGACTGGCCCTTCCCGCCTTTGTGTCCCTGGTTGGCACACGCCCTGCCATCCCGGCTCACTTGTGGCTGGTGCTGTGGCTGAGGTGGGGTCCTGGCCTCTGTCACTGCCATTTGGCCCCCATCCCACTGGATGGGACTCTGGGGCCAGCCCTGTGGGATCAGTCTTCTGTGGGACCCCCTTCTTGCCGTCCACCGCACCAGACACCACACCGACCACCACACCAGCCATCACACCAACCACCACACCGGCCACCACACCAGCCACCACCCAGCCACCACCCAGCCAGCACCCGGCCAGCACCCGGCCCCTGCTGCTCCTGCCTGGGCCACTCCTTCTGCCGGAAGCAGCGGCCCCTCAAACACGCTCCCTCCGTCCCATCCGGCCCAGGATGTACTCGGCAGCTCTCGGCGCTGAAACTGCCTCACCTGTGAGTGTTCCTCTCTTCTCTGCGTCCAGCGTGGCTAGAGTGGTCCCATTCTGAGCAGGGCCGGCTGGGGATTGAGAAAACGAACGAAAGAGACAGACACAGAGATGGGAGGAAAAAGCTGGGGCCGGTGGGACAGCTGGCCTGGGACGGGGTCAGCGACAGGGACCCTGAGCCAATGTTTATTTTATACAGAAAAAACAGGAAGTTTTACTAAAGCCCCAGAATAAGGAGATTGTGTGCGTTCTTGGGTGGGCCTGTTTCCTTTTCATTCCTGGTGCTTGGCTGGATTTAGATAATGAGGCCCACCCTCTGGCACCTGGACTAAAGGTCAAGCTGACAGCCCTCCTGCCTCCGGCAAAGTGTGTTTCCAGGACGTGGCTCTGCCGACACCACTGGATTCAGCTGATAATAATTAAATAAATGCCCGAGTGCCTTCCCAGTCTCCACACTCACCCAGGCCCTTGGGGTGGCTGAGGGGCTGCAGACCACTGTGCGGGGACAGCAGGAGTCCTCGGGGTGGCCCCAGGGAGCTGGGTGCTCAGGTCACCCTCTCGGCTGCTTGGGGTTGTTTGTCCTTCACCAGCTGGGTTAGGGTTAGGCTTGGGGTTAGGGTTAGGGTTAGGGTTAAGGTTGGGGTTAGGGTTAGGGTTAGGGTTGGGGTTGGGGTTAGGGTTAGGGTTGGGGTTGGGGTTAGGGTTAGGGTTAAGGTTAGATTTGGGGTTAGGGTTAGGGTTGGGGTTAGGGTTGGGGTTGGGTTTGGGGTTAGGGTTAGGGTTGGGTTTAGGGTTAGGGTTTGGGTTAGGGTTGGGGTTGGGGTTAGGGTTAGGGTTGGGGTTAGGGTTAGGATTAGGGTTGGGTTTAGGGTTAGGGTTTGGGTTAGGGTTGGGGTTGGGGTTAGGGTTAGGGTTGGGGTTGGGGTTAGGGTTGGGGTTAGGGTTAGGGTTAGGGGTTAGGGTTAGGGTTAGGGGTTAGGGTTGGGGTTGGGGTTAGGGTTGGGGTTAGGGTTGGGGTTAGATTTGGGGTTAGGGTTAGGGTTGGGGTTAGGGTTGGGGTTGGGGTTAGGGTTGGGGTTAGGGTTGGGGTTAGATTTGGGGTTAGGGTTAGGGTTGGGGATAGGTTTGGGGTTGGGGTTGGGGTTAGGATTAGGGTTGGGTTTAGGGTTAGGGTTTGGGTTAGGGTTGGGGTTGGGGTTAGGGTTAGGGTTGGGTTAGGGTTGGGGTTAGGGTTAGGGTTAGGATTGGGGTTAGGGTTAGGGTTAGTGTTGAGGTTAGGGTTAGGGTTGGGGTTGGGGTTAGGGTTAGGGTTAAGGTTAGATTTGGGGTTAGGGTTAGGGTTGGGGTTAGGGTTGGGGTTGGGGTTGGGGTTAGGGTTAGGGTTGGGTTTAGGGTTAGGGTTTGGGTTAGGGTTGGGGTTGGGGTTAGGGTTAGGGTTGGGGTTAGGTTTAGGGTTAGTGTTGGGGTTAGGGTTAGGGTTGGGGTTGGGGTTAGGGTTAGGGTTAAGGTTAGATTTGGGGTTAGGGTTAGGGTTGGGGTTAGGGTTGGGGTTGGGGTTGGGGTTAGGGTTAGGGTTGGGTTTAGGGTTAGGGTTAGGGTTGGGGTTAGGGTTTGGGTTTGGGTTAGGGTTGGGGTTAGGGTTAGGATTAGGGTTGGCTTTAGGGTTAAGGTTAGGTTAGGATAGTGGTCGACAAACTGGCTCAAGAGCCACATGTGGCTCCTTGGCCCCTTGAGTGTGGCTCTTCTACAAAATATCACGGCCTGGGCGAGTGTATGTTGAAGAGGTGGTGTTGGAAGAAGTTTAAGTTTTAAAAATGTGCCTCTCCAAAGAAATGTCCATCGTTGTGCCGTTGATATTTGGCTCTGCGGACTGAGGAGTTTGCCGACCACGGCTCCAGAACAAGCCTTCAGCGCCTGCCCATCTCCGTGCCCAGCCTGGGTCTGGCAGTCCTTCCTTCGGCCTCGGTGACACCCCGGGCCAGGTGCTCCCGGGCAGCCGGAGGCTAGGCCGGGCCCCGGTGCCGTCCCTCCCCCACAGGGAGAGCACGAGCCCCCTCCCTCAGGCCTGGCTCCCTGCCCTCCCCCAGCGCCGGCCCCAGCCCCGCACCCCCTCTGGGCTAGCCCCTGCCCCTCGGCCTCCACTGGGTTCTGGCCTGGGCTGAGGGTGCGGGAGGACAGTGGCTGGACTGGGAGGGTGGACATGGGGCCCTCCCTTCTCAGTCCCCTCCCCCTCCCCCAGCCTCCCTGCCCCCTCCCGAGTGTGAATATGGATTTGTGCCTATGGACAGGAGGTGGCAGGCTGGCCCTCATTAGTGCAGCCGGCTGCCTGGAGCCCCCGGAGCTGGGGCATCAAAGGGGAGCCCACTAATCCCTCCTCCAAGGCCAGCACCTGCCCCTCCCCTCCCCCAGCCTCTCACAGCGGCCGCGGAGTCTCCGCTATTTAATTAGGACGGAAAGTTCCCCCAACCCAACCCTGGAATGATTTAATTTCAATATTCCCTTTGCTGAGCGCCAGGCCCCCCACACACACCTCTCCACCTCCCCTCCTCCCCCCTCCTCCGCCCTCCGCCCCCCTCCGCCCCCGTCCTCCAAAGCCTTCCGTCTGCAGCTGAGCCCATCCCCCCTAGCCCTCCCTCTCACCCCGTCAGTGCTCAGCAGCCGCACCACTGGCGCTGGGCTGGCGCGTCCTGCCAGGACCCCGGCTGCTCCCGCAGCCTGGTCTCCTGGCCGCCTGACCACCCGCTTCCTTTCCTGGCACTCACCCCAGCCAGGTGCCCCCCAGCCAGGTGCCCCCCAGCCAGGTGCCCCCCCCCGATGGGTGACCAGGGAGGTGAGGGCCTCCCTAGAGACCCGGGCCTCAGGCACTCACTCACCTGGCCTTGCCTGGAGGTCACAGCCTTCACTGCTGAGCCACCCACTGGACTCTGCTCACAGCCTGTGCATGTGTGTGCACATGTCTGTGAGTGTGCACGTGTGTGAATGTGCATGTATTGTGAGAGTGCTCTGTGTGAATGTGCACGTGTGTGTGAGTGCGTGTGTGTGTGTGAGAGTCCCCACACGTGAGGGTGTGCAGGTGAGCATGCCGTGTGCTTGCACATCTGTGAACATCAGTGTGCACATGTAATGTGTCATGCCTGTGTGTGCATGTTCATGTGTGTGCATGTGCATGTGCTGCATGCATGTGTAGCCTGCAAGGGTGTGTGCACATCCACACGTGCATGTTTGGGTGTGAGTCTCTGTGTGTGCATGCTTGTGTCTCCGTGCACATATGCACATGTACACGTGTGTGTGATATGTGCATGTGTGTAAAGCCGTGTGTGTCTCTCTGTGTGCACGCACATCATGTGTGCATGTGTGTGGGTGTGGGGGGGCATGTGCGTGTCTGTGTGTGCATGAGCACACATGTGAGTGTGAACCCAGCCAGACTGGGAGCTCCCTGAGGCCCGAGCTTGGCTTCCCACTTCCTTTAACAGCTGGGTGCTCCTGTCCACCCCCCCCCCCCACACACACACACACACACACACGACCAGACCGTCCAGCGGAGCCCGTGGCGGCCGCTGCAGGTGCGCTGAGAGCAGTGCACCGGCTGGCCTTGCGGGGACCCTGGGAGCAGCCCACCCCCACCCCCCACCTGGTCCCAGGCCCCGCGGGCCCGGCCCCCGCCCCTCCCTCCCTGCTGGTCCCATCTTCTCCCACGTGGACCGCAGCGGAGGGCTCCGGAAGGCAGCGCAGCAGCTGATGAGGGGGCGGCTGGCTAACGAGGGGGGCGGCTAACGAGGGGGTCGGCCCACGGGGCGGCTCCTCGGGCGCGGGCCCTCCTGAGTGATCCTTAAAGGGGAATCCGCCTGAAAGGGCCTTTGAACTCGCCAGGAGTGAGGAGGAGCGGCCGCCCTCCTGGAGGAGTGAGATTAGAGACAGATTGATCCGCCTCCTGGCTCAGCCGGAGCACCGGCTAACAAATCACCGCATTGTGCTCTCCCCGCCCCTCCCCCACCGATTTATGCCTTTTCCAGACAAAACGCTGTGCGGGGAGGCCAGCCTCCGGCGCTGAGCGCTGGCCTATCGATCCCTCCTCTGCGAGCTCCCTCCGTGGACCCCCACGCCCCCACGCCTGCAGGGGTGGCCTGGCCCCTGCCCTGCTCTCTCCAGCTCCGGCCCCTCGCCCACAGCACCCACCCTCAGCTGGCCATCGTGTACACGGGGTCAGTGTGCAGCTGGCCTGGCCCCAGTGGTCACTTCTAGACACTTGGTGCAAGAGCGACTGTGTGAGCAAGCAGAGGAATGAATGAGTGTGAGCAAGCAAAGGAATGAGTGGGGAGTGAGTGAGTGAGTGAATGACTGAGTGAAAGGATGAGTGAGTGACTGAGTGAAAGGATGAGTGAGTGAATGGGTGAGTGAATGGGTAAGTGAATGGGTAAGTGAATGAATGGGTGAGTGAGTGAGTGAGTGAATGCCTTGATGGGGCTCGGAGGGTGCAGCCAGTCTGGGGGAGGCTCTGGGGGCACAGACAGTCCGTGGGGGCTCAGTGTGAGGGTGACAGTCGGCCTAGCCGGCCCAAGAGATAAGGCCAGTTGAGGACTCTGGAGGCAGACCAGACCAGAGTGGAAAATTTTAAACTTGGTGCCTGGAATTCCTCTACAGTGAAACATGCAAACCTCCCTCTAGATCTAGCTAGGAGATTGGCGTCAGTAAAACCGCTACATCCTATACTCCTGCTTGAGACAGAACAGACAAATCTGTACAAACCGCCTAGGATCAGCTACGGACGGCCAGTTCTTTGTCCTGAGGGGCCAATCGGGGAGTGACAGACCAGCAGTGGGATGGGAGGGGAAAGGAGGATAAGAGGAGGGACTGCCCCTCCGTCGGGGCTCTCTCCGGGGTGTTTGCCGGCTGCTGCGTCAGCCACGGTTTGAGCCCGGATCCGAATCTGTAATAAATTCTTGCTGGCTAAATCAAATTGGCTTCGGTGTTCCATCTCTTGGGGACTCGCTCCGTGACACTCAGGTGTGCCCTCCCCACCTCACAGCCTCCTCGGTTGACCCCAGGCCTGGGACAGCCCCCGCTGAGAGCCACACCGGCTCCTCTCCCGCTCTGGTCTGACTCCACCTGCAAGGATGGGGCTCACGGAGCTCCATCCCCACGGCTGGGCCTGGGCCCCGAGCCCGCACTGCGGCCCTGAGCCTGCTCGGCCCGGCCCGGGGCGGGCGCTCCCGGGAGGCAGGGCCGCCTGTGCCCCAGGCCCGGCGGCTGCCCTCGGAAAGCTTCCGGCACATTCTCCCCCCGAGCGCGTGTAACGTGACTAACGGCGGCCCTTCCGGGAGACCAGCTCGCTGGCACGCGTGCTCTCGCCGTGGAGAATGGGATTAGTGTCAAACGCTTGAAAATTAACCGGAACAGCCGCCGAATGGCTGCGGAGTGGCACCCGGGAGTGATGCCGGGCGGAGGCCGCCCCCGGGCAGGAGGGGGGCCGGGGGGCAGGGCGGCGGGGGCTCCCAGCCCGGGCGGGGGGCGATCCACGGGGGGCAGGGGCGATCCCCGGGGGGCGGGGGCGATCCCCGGGGGGTGGGGGCGATCCCCGGGGGGTGGGGGGGCGATCCCCGGGGGGCGGGGGAGCGATCCCCGGGGGGCGGGGGGCGATCCCCGGGGGGCGGGGGCGATCCCAGGGAGACGAGAAGATCCGGAACGCGGCTGCCTCCGAGGAGACCGGCCGCTGGTCGGGCCGCACCAGGCCGTGCCTCATGGTCCCAGTGAATGAATTAAGGATGGAACGGCTGTCAGCTCAGCTGCTGCAGCGAAGCACCCCGGACGGGGCGAAGGGGGGTGTCCTGGAGGCTGGAGTCCAAGGTCAGGGCCCCTGGGGGTCGGCTGCCGGGCCGTGGACTGTCCCCCATCTCCTCGCTGTGTCCTCGCCCGGAGGGAGGAGGCAGCCCGGTCCGGCGGGGCCTCCACGCTGGCTCTGCGGGGAGCACGGCTCGGGGCAGCGCTGAGTGGCCGTGGGAGGCCTCTCGGGGTCCACGCCGGGCGGCGGGGACATTGAACCCCGCCGCGGGCCTGAGGCCTGCGTGGCCGGGGCCGTTGGCGTGGCTCTGAGCCAGAAGCCAGCTGGCGGGGAGCTCTGTGATGAGCAGGGAGCTCCCCTCTGGCTCTGAGGACGAGGGACCGACGGCCGCCCAGGAGAGGCCCGCGGCCCCTGCCAGACGGTGGTGGGCCAGGACAGCAGAGCCGGCCGCCGTGGGGACCCGCAGCCTCGGCCTGGCCAGCCTCAGGCAGACGTGGACCGGCCAGGCACCAGTGGACCATAGAGAGCAAGCATCACAAGACACAAAACCGTACCCCTACGGATGAGGACCGAGAGGGAGGTAAGGGCAGAGGGTGGGGTGGGAACCGGGTGGAGGGGAGCTCTGGGGGGAAAGGAGAAACTATTGTAATAATCTGAACAATAAAGATTTATTAAATAAAAAAATAAAAAAAGAAAGAATGAGGGCTGAGCCGGGCCATGGCGCAGCCATTGAGCGTCCTACGCACCAGGAGGTCCTGGTTCTATGCCCGGGTTGCAGGCTCAGCCCCCAGTTTGGGGCTGCAGGAGGCAGCCGATCTGTATTCTCTCTCATCAAGGATGTTTCCTTCTCTTCCTCTCCCTTCCTCTCTCTGAAATTAATAAAAAATATATTTTTTTAAAAAGGTTGAAGGTTACCAAAACCGGTTTGGCTCAGTGGATAGAGCGTCGGCCTCCGGACTCAAGGGTCCCGGGTTCGATTCCGGTCAAGGGCATGTACCTTGGTTGTGGGCACGTCCCCAGTAGGAGGAGTGCAGGAGGCAGCTGGTCGACAACTCTCATCGATGTTTCTAACTCTCTATCTCTCTCCCTTCCTCTCAGTAAAAATTCAATAAAATATTTTTTTTAAAATAAAGGTTGAAGGTTGATGTCTCTGGGATAACCGCCTAAAACAGTGAGAGGGCATGGAGCCAGGAAGCTACAGGCGGAAGACGGAGAAATAGACATAATTCACCCACCTAACAGGGACATGACCGAGCTGACGACTGTCTGCTAACGTTGTGGGACCCTGGGCAGAAGTTAGAGCCAATAAAGCAGCTTCAAACAAACCGGCGTAGGGCGAACACACAAGCTGTACGGTGAGGGGGGGAAACAACACACACAGCTGGCCAGCGAGACGCAATCGCTTAGGCGGGCAGAAATCAGATGGGCTTGCTGTTATAGGTGAGCTGTTTACATGCAAATGGGCGGAAACGGGCCCCGGAGAAAACCCGCCAACTGGAACCGAGCTCTGCTTTTCCCCCCGAGGAAGCAGCTAAATCAGGGGTGGAGATGAGAGGTGTTTTACGTTTGTATTTATTACGTGCCGCGTATAAACCACATTGTGCGTTATTGCACTTTTATTACAGCGGAAATATAACCGTGACTCTGCTTGGGCAATTAAAAATGGCACTTCAAATGATCGATGGAAGATTTCCAAACAAGAGGTGGTGTTGTGTGGTTTTTTTTTTCTAGGCAAGTAAATGAATAAATAAACACTCCCATATATTTAAAAAGTTACAGTTATACAAATAAAAACATTTCAACTTGAAGGGATAGAACTAGGAACTACTAACAAACGTCTAAAGAAAAAAGCAGTCCTGCGAGCCGGTTACGAAAGGCATGCCTGTGCACATGGCACGTGCGGAGAAACATCTAGATTTCAGAACAGCAGGAAAAGGAGAAGTTGCCGACAACACAGGGGTTTCTGCAGAGCTGTCCTCGGGCGGAAGCCACGTCAGTAAGAGCTTCCGCTGTCAGACACGCCGGAGAAGGCGAGAACTTTCCAAGGAAGACGAGGATGGTGGCGAGAACCTCAGAGATGATTAAATTGGAGAACAATGGAAATTAATGTCGACGCATGAGCTGAGGGGGGCGGGGCGCGGGGCGTCACAGCATGAGGGGGCGGGAGGCGGGAGGAGGGGTGTCTGTCGGGGCACGGTCGCATCCGGGAGAAATGACATCAGACCGGCTCCGTCCGGCTCGGTCAGGAGCCCCAGCTCCCGCGGCCCCTGGCAGACGGCTCCTCTGGCCCCGGTCTGCGTCACCCTGGCCCGCCCTGGCCCCGCCGCACCCCACGGTGCCCCCTCCTGTGCAGGCCTCCGCCTGGGGCGCGGCCTCACCCGGTGCTCCCAGGGCGGCCGGGACCTGGCTCTGAGCAGAACAAAACACAGCACGGTGCACGTGTGCACATGTCTACACGCATGCAGACTGCACAGCGCGGGCAGGTTTCCCGACAGCGCCCGGCGCTGCCTGCCTGGGACGGAGCCTCAGTGACGGCGGCCCTCTCTCCTCTCTGCGGAGCGACAGGCGGACCGCCGGCGCCCCCCTCTGCTGCCCCTGGCAGGTCACCCCCCGCCCGGCCCGGTGCCCCGTCCCGATGGCCCGTCCAGGTGCCCCGGCCCGGTGGCCCCAGGACCACCCGGGAGGAGAGGGAGCGTCATCCACCCGATGACCCGCCCACGCGGAGCCCCAGGCAGTGACCGGCCGGGAGCCGGCGGCTGTCTGTCCAGCGCGAAGGGCAGATGGAAATGCACCTGCTCCACCCACTGGGCAGCCTCACTGTGTGCCCCTCGGACCCAGGGCCTGGGGCCCAGCTCCTGTGAGCTGCCGTCACCCACTCTCCCCGCACAGCCAGGGAGGCCCCGCCCCCACACTGCCCTCCGGGCTCCGGTTTCCCAGGCAACGGACACAATGGGCGTAGCTTAGCAACAGGCGTGGCTGTGGCGGGCTGCTGCCACTCACACTCCCTTTCCTGCTCACCCCCCCCCACACACACACACAGGGAGGGGGCACAGCAGGCCACACGCTGTAAATTGAGTTCCCAGTTGCTGTGGGGCCGGGTGTGAGGGAGACAGGGCAGGGGCACTCCTGGGGGGTGCGCAGAGGGGGACAGCGAAGACCGCTGCCCCTCAGGCACCGCCCGGGGCCGGGGCTGAGCCGATGGCGGAAGGAGGGAGCCAGCAAACCCACCGCTATTTCTTTTCTCCTTTTTATATGTTTTACTGATTTTTTCCAGAGAGGGAGGGAGAGAGATAGAGAGTTAGAAACATCGATGAGAGAGAAAGATCCATCAGCTGCCTCTTGCACACCCCCCACTGGGGATGTGCCCGCAACCAAGGCACGTGCCCTTGACCGGAACTGAACCTGGACCCTTCAGTCCGCAGGCCGACGCTCTATCCACTGAGCCACACCAGCGAGGGCTCCATCCGCAATTTCTTTAAAAAACCGATATGGCTGTGATTGCCCGGTTATTTCCCGAGCCCCCGCTGGCTCCTCGCCCTGCGGCCTGGGGAGGCAGGTGTGGGGACCGAGTTCCGGGCGGCCCCGAGCACCCCTGGGTGCCTCCTCAGCGGCCCCCTCCCCTGCTCCGGTGCATGGCGGGAGTTCCCTCTCCGTCACTGTGACCGCAGCGCCCGGCCCGTGTGAGCGGCCGTCCTCGGCAGAACCGGCCGTGCCCCCCTGCGGAGTTCCGGAAGCCGTGGCCTTGGCCTGGTCCCCATGAGGCCGCACGGGTCAGGGGCTCGGACCTGGGGTGTCGGAGGGTTCGACGTGGCTTCCCAGGCGGACGGCCAGGGGGAGGCTCCGGAAGCAGGGCCCCATGCCCTCCCAAGCGGGCGACCCCCCCGAGGCCGTCTGAGCTCCCGGGCCACTGCAGCACACGCGTGCATTAGGCGTGTGTAACCATCACCGGTTCTGTAATTAGATATTAAAACTCACTGTGCCGTCATAAAATAACAAATAATAAAAAACCGTAGTTACAAAGTCATCAAAATGTAATGAAACACCATTATTGCAAAGGCTTAAAATTTAACGATGGCTTTTTAGTGTGACACGTGTCCTATAATTAAAGTTTAGGGATAAGATAGTAATTACCATGGAGCCGAGGCTGGGCAGAGGGTCCCCCGACTCCCTGGGGGGGGCCTCGGTCAGGGGGCTGGTCTGGGCCGAGGGCGGGGCTCAGCACGCCCCGAGCTCCGACTGCTGCACCCGCCGCTCTCTGCCGGGGGCCGGCCTCCTGCTGCCCAGCCGTGACCCCTCAGGAGCCCCAGGCGCAGGGGTGACTCCCGCTCCCTGGCCCTGGGGTGGCTGCTCGGACAACGGGCTTTGGCTTCATGCCCGCAGGCTGGCTGCCCGCCTCGCTCCGGCCCTCAGCGGGCCCAGGGCCCGGGCCCAGGGGTGCTCAGGCTCCGGGGACTGAGCGGGAGACCGAGCCTCCGAGTCCGGCTGTGCGGGACGCAGCCCACAGGGGCCCTGCCCCAGGTTCAGAGGAACCGCAGGCGCGCGCCTGGCCGAGGAGGTGGTGACTGGGGCCGCCCGGGCCAGGGGTGGGCAATGAGAGGTGGCAGCAGGGGAGTGGGGGGTGGATCCTGCCACTGGGCCTGTTGGCCCCGCAGTGGAGCCGGGAGGGACCCCTGGCCGTGGACGGGGCCCCGCTGTCCTGACCGGGCGGCCGGTCACCTGCACACGGCCCGGCAGCCAGGCAGCGGCATCGGCTCCGATCTGGCCCTGCATCCGGCAGCGCGATACAAGATACCAACAGGAAATTGTCCCCTCCCGTAGCCATGGCAACAGATGAGCCGGTCTGCGGAGTGCCTGAGGGTCTTTGTCGGGGCGGAAGCCGGGCGGGGGGGGGGGGGGGGGGGCGGCCGCTCAGGGTGCCGGGTGTGGGCTCCTGTGGGGTCCCCCGGCCCCAGCCAAGGTGGTGGGAATGTTCTAGAAGAGGGGTCGGGGGCTCAGGGCGGCGGGGGCGTGGAAATGTGCCCCTGATTCCCCAGAGGCGGGCGGCTCACTGCCTCCCGGGAGACTGAGGCCCGACCCCGCGTCCCAGGGACAAGCGTGTCTTTGTAACCATAAGGGGGGGGTCCCCACGAAAGGCTGGGGCGACCTTTTCACATTAAATACGGTCCTGCGGCCGCCGCAACCTTAGACGTGCAGAGCATGGAGGAGCCAGGCCAGTCCCCACCCCACCCAGGCGAGCGGGCGCCGGGCAGGCCGGGCACACGGGCACCGAGCACCGGACCGCTCTGGGGCGGCACCGGGCACCGGGCTGGCAGCGCCCGCCTGCCCGCGCGGCCGCTGGGAAGGCTGCCACCTCCGGTGAGCCCCGCCGGGGCCGAGCCCCCTCCAGACACCGCGCGGCGTGAATGAAAACCACCGACACCTGGGCAGACTTTGGTGCGTTTATTTGAGCCAAACTGTGGACACATGCCGGGAAGCAGAACCTCAATGGACTGAGATGATGCTCCGGAGAATGGCGGTTACATCTGTGTTTATTCATTGCAATCAAAGGAGGGACAGAGGGGGGTTACATGGAATTCATTGGTGATGGAGTAAGGAGGCGGGAGAAAGCAAAGCGGTGGGAAACCCCTGGGATTGGATACAAAGTAAAATGATGGACTCTTACTTAGGTGGGTGCAGGAACAGTGAACATGACAACGAAGGAATCTGAGGCATCTGTCCTGGCGCCCAGCACATCTGGTGGTGCCCCAGGGGCTCCAGGAAAAGGGAGGTTACAAGTTACCCAGACATCTCACAGATGTGTTATCTTAGAGGCAGGAAGGCAAATGGGCTCAGGAAAGATCTTAGTTGATCTTTGTCAGGGACAATATCTGCCTATTACATGACTGCCCACCATAACCTGTTTGTATTATAGTTAAATATTTAATTTTCAGACCATCCTTTGTGGTTATGTGAGGTCTCTGAGTTTGTACAACCGCCATGCTGGCCTCCCCTGAGCTTGTCAGGTTGGCATGTGGCTCCCTTCGTTCACAATGGGAATGTCACAACAGCAAACACCTGGACTCCATCCCCCCCCCCCCCCCCGGTGTGAGCACCTGGGCCCCGTCCCCGGGCGTGGGCACCTGGGCCCCATCCCCGGGCGTGAGCACCTGGGCCCCGTCCCCGGGCGTGGGCACCTGGGCCCCGTCCCCCATCCTCGGGCGTGGGCACCCGGGCGTGGGCACCTGGGCCCCATCCCCGGGCGTGAGCACCTGGGCCCCGTCCCCGGGCGTGGGCACCTGGGCCCCGTCCCCAGGTGTGGGCACCTGGGCGTGGGCACCTGGGCCCCGTCCCCGGGTGTGGGCACCTGGGCGTGGGCACCTGGGCCCCGTCCCCGGGCGTGGGCGAGCACGTGGGGGCCCTCGGTGCGCACACAGCAGCACGCTCAGCAGGAGCGGAGAGGGTGGAGCCGGCGGCAGCAGGACACACGCCATTCAGTTCCGTCCCTGAGGGCCCGCCTCCCGTGGACGCGGCTCCGGGAGGGGCGGACGGTGCGGTCACGGCTGTGTGTGTGAGTCCTCCTGAGGATCTGCCGCTGCACCTTACCGACTTTGTTTCACAAAAACGAGGCTCCATCAGAGGACGGGGGAGCGGGAGGGGGCCCCCGGGGGCAGGGCAGGGGCAGGCACATGGGGGCTCGGACCCCGCACGCCCACCCAGCCCCCACAGCGCAGCTGCACCTCACGCCTTTGCTGGGGCCCTGGGGGCAGCCTGAGTCGGGGGATTGCGTGTGAGCTCACGGCCTCCTGGCACTGGCCCCCCAGTGAGCCGGAACCGGAAGAGGCTGCCTTCACGGCGGGCCCACCGCTGTCCGCCCCGGGGGGGGGGGGGGGGGGGAACGTGCCTGCAGCCACCCACTCCCCAGATGGCACGCCCCTGCAGGGCCGCCGCGGGCCCCCAAAGGGCCGGGGACGCTGAGGGGCCCCCACGTCTAGGTCTCACCCCAACCTCTGACCTTCTCCAGCTGGTCCCGCCTCCTGGAGTCCCTGCCCCTCCAGGGCCACCTCCAGCGCCTGACCCGCCCAGGTGTGGCTCTGGCAGCCCCCCAGCACCCCCCCCCCAGCACTGTCTGCATGGGAGCTGCTGGGCAGCCTGCGGGGACCCCGGGCCCTCAGGAGCTGTGGTGACAGCGGGCAGCGGCCGTGTGAGCCCCAGCCGAAGGCCACCGCAGCCCCCTCCCCCAGCCGCCGGCAGCCGCCAGATGAAGACATGCAGGCAATTTTCTCCGAAACAAATGGAGAGAAATCGCTCTAACAAGGAGCAGGCTGGGCCCCGAGCTAATTTCCACATAATAGAATCAAACGACTTCCCTTTCCTGTCTGCCGCTCCTCTGGATGCGGTGACAAATGGCAGAGGATTTCATTACCAGACTCAGGGCGCCCTCCCTCCGCGGCGGACAGGTGGCCGGGTCCTGGGGTGGAGAGAAGGCAGAGGGCCCGCCCCCTCGGAGGGGCCGTCTCTGGGGGTCCCTGAGGCTGTGCCACAGCCGGCCCCCAGCTCCGGGACTGGGGAGGCGCCCGCATTCCAGCACCGTCCTGCTGGCAGCAGAGGGTCCCGCTGGCAGCAGAGGCTCCGGGCGCAGCGGGCCCTGTGGGCTTGCCAGGGGCGCCTGGCTCTGAGCGGGCGCCTGGCACCGCCCGCCTCGGGCCGGGCCAAGACTCCGGCGGGAGCTGCGCTGCCAGCAGGCCACGTGGAGGGAGGCGAGGCCCCTCCAGCAAGGCAGCCCTGCCAGTCCCACCCGCCCCTCAGCCCACCCTCCGCCTGAGCGGTCACCACGGGGCTCACCGCTCCCCGGCACCCCTCACCCCCCCCCCCCCGGGCTGGGAGCACCCCCAGTGCAGCCCGCGGTGAGTGAGTGCCCAGAGGCCGGCCGCCCGCAGACCCTCTGCTCTGTGTGGGCAACCACGGAGCTCAGGTGGCGCCCGGCCGGACCTGGAGCGGGTGACGCTGTAGGTGACAGTGTGGTGGTGAAATGGCCGTGTAGGAGCGGGTGACGGTGTGGGTGACGGTGAGTGTGGTGGTGAAATGGCCGCGTAGGTGCGGGTGACGGTGTGGGTGACGCTGTAGGTGACAGTGTGGTGGTGAAATGGCCGCGTAGGTGTGGGTGACGGTGTGGGTGATGGTGAGTGTGGTGGTGAAATGGCCGCGTAGGTGCGGGTGACGGTGTGGGTGACAGTGTGGTGGTGAAATGGCCGCGTAGGTGCGGGTGACGGTGTGGGTGACGGTGAGTGTGGTGGTGAAATGGCCGCGTAGGTGCGGGTGACGGTGTGGGTGACGGTGAGTGTGGTGGTGAAATGGCCATGTAGGAGCGGGTGACAGTGTAGGTGACGGTGTATGTGACAGTGTGGTGGTGAAATGGCCGCGTAGGTTGTAACAATCTTTGTTAAAGCCCCGGCTGGTTCCCTCTGTGGACAGAGCGCCAGCCGGTGGACAGCATGGTCCCGGGTTCAATCCCATGTCAAGGGCACGTACCTGGGCTGCAGTCTCCATCGCTGGCTGCACCCTGTTAAAATGTCTCTCACATCGCTGTTCCTCTCTCTATCTCTTCCCCTCCCTTCTGCTCGCTCTAAAACTCCGTGGAGCCCGGCCGATGTGGCTCAATGGTTAAGAGTCAACCTATGAACCAGGAGGTCAAGCTCGATCCCTGCCAGGGCACAGGCCCGGGTTGCGGCCCGATCCCCAGTGTGGGGGGCGTGTGGGAGGCAGCCGGTCAACGATTCTCTCTCATCGTGGGTATTTCTGTCTCTCTCTTCCTCTCCCTCCCTCTCTCTCTGGCATCAATACAAAATATAAAATAAAAAAAGAAACCGCAGCCCAGGCTGGACAGGGTGAAGGCATGACGGGGCGGGGCGGGGGGGGGGGGCGGCACTGTGGGCCTGGGACAGGGCGCCCGCTGGGAGGCCTGGCCGTCCTCTGGCCCCAGGGACAAGGCTGGACCAGGACGGTGGTGGCGGCAAGTGGGCGGGCGATGCTGATGGAAACATCAGCCAGAGAGAGAGAGAGAGAGAGAAAGAAAGAGAGAAAGGGAGGGAGGGAGAGAGGGAGGGAGGGAGGGAGAGAGGGAGGGAGGGAGGAAGAGGGAGGGAGGGAGAGAAGGAGGAGGGAGAGAGAGAGAGTGAGAGAGAGAGAGGGAGAGAGAGAGCAAGCGAGGGGGAGAGAGAGAGTGAGAGAGAGAGGGTGAGAGAGAGAGGCAGAGAGAGACAGAGAGAGAGAGACAAAGAGAGAGAGACAGAGAGACAGAGAGAGAGACAGAGAGAGAGCAAGAGAGAGTGAGAGAGCGAGAGACAGACAGAGAGAGCGAGAAAGAGAGAAGAAGACAGTTCCAGCGGGCAGGTCTGCGGCCAGGACAGCGGCTTTCAGAGCCGGCACCGGTGGTGGGGCTGGGCCGCCTCCTCGGTCCTCGGCCCCTCAGGCGGCTAACGGCAGCGGGCGTGGTGGGCACCTGCTCAGTCTCCGGTGGCACGGGCCCGGGGGCGGGCGCAGCCAAAGACAGCCTGCAGGTCCGCGGCCTGGCACGCAGAGCGCACATCCCGGATGCGCCAGGCACACAGGCCCAAGGTCGCTCAGGCCGGGAGGAGTGTTCTAGAAGGCCGGGGGGGGGGGGGGGGGTAGGCGCAGTCCTGCAGGAGGAAAAGGCCGGGGACCCCACACCTCTGAAGCCAGCCCGCCACTCCCCCCGGAGGTCAGCCTGCCCCCCTGCCCCGGGCCGGGCGGCGGGCCCGGGAGGGCCGGGCAGAGGAGGGTTAACTGCCGGGTGCTGCTGCCACCGCCCCACAAGTGATTTATCGGTTTTTTAAAAATGAGAATATGTCACTTTCCTGGAGCGGGCATGGGCCAACGACTGCAGGGCCAGCTGGATGCAGCTTGTGAACGCGCTTACACCAGATGCCAGCCTGGACCCGCTGCCAGCAGCGCCCGCTGCCCGCGCGCCCGCGCTCTCTCCCGGACTCCCGGGCGTGGGAGCCAGCTCCGCCCAGGCGCCCGCGGGGAGCGGCCGTGCTGGGCTGTGTGGCCCTCGGTCGGGTCAGCTGGCATGGAGGCGGGCGGCAGGCATGGTGGTGGGCGGCAGGCCGGGAGAACAAGGCGGGGAGCACGGGGCGGGAACACGGGGCGGGGAGCACAGGGGGGAGCACGAGGCAGGGAGCCCAGGGGGGGAGCACGGGGGGAGCACAGGGCTGTGAGTGGTGTGTGGGCAGCGGGGCGGCACTGAGCCGTGACACAGGACCAGGGAGCCGGCCAGTGGCGTTGGAGCCGGGAGGAGGGGGGCGGGGCGGGGGGGGGGGGGGACCCTGGGCCCCAGGGCGCCCACACAAGCCTCGTGGGTCTTGCTAAGCCTGGGAGGTTCAATGCGGTTCCCAGAAGCTCCCTCTGGCCCGGCCGCATGGCTCCGGGGTGAGCGTCGACCTCTGACCCAGGGGGCAGGGTTCCATTCCCGGTCGGGGCACCGGCCGGGGTGGTGGGCTCCATCCCCAGTGGGGGCCTGCAGGAGGCAGCCCGTCCATGATTCTCTCTCCCTCTCCCTTCCTCTCTGAGATCAATAGAAATAAATTATTTTTTAGAGAAAAGCTCCCTCTGGGCGGAGGCCCTCAGACCGAGCCCTCCCGGGGAGCGCTGTCGGCCGTAGGAGGGAGGAGCCTGGAGCCTGGGTCGCTGACAGGCCCGGCGAAGCCCAGGTGTGAGGGCCGCGGCTGTGCTGCGTGCGGGCGACCCCGCGGACATGGAGGGGCCGGGTTCCGGAGGCGGGAGGGGGGCTCTTTATGGGACCTGGCGCTGCTCTGGCTCTCCATAGAGGTGGTGGGTGCACACGGTATCCCCAGGGTTGGAGAGGGGAGGGGAGGAGAGGGGGGGCAGGGAGGACAGGGAGGGTCAGAGTAGGGGGCGGGAGGGGGCAGGGACAGGGCAGTATGGCTGTGTGAGCCAGCCCTCTGCCCCCAGCAGGACCCACTCCCCACCCCAGTGCCACTCCCCACCCCTGACCCGCCTCAAACGGCTGACCTCTCAAGCCCTCATTTGCATGAGCCTGTCCGATTGGCTGGAAAGAGGCCCCGCCCACTCCTGGGTTCTGGTGGCCATGCCCCTCCCGCCCCTCTCCCCTGGTCTGCAGGGCCCTCTGATTGGCTGCCGTGGAGGCCCCGCCCCAGGACCACCAACCAGCTCCTCTCAGCCCAGCCACCAGGCCGCTGTCCCGCAGGCCGGCTCTGACTCGGCCCTCCTGCCTGAGGACAGACCCCAGGCGAGTGGAGAGACCCGGCCTGGAGTCCACCTGCCGCCGGGGCTGGGCCGGAGGCTCAGGATGTGCCGCGGGGCGGCGGGCGGCGGGGCTGGGCGCTGTCCCTCCTCCCGGTGACCCTCTGGCGCAGCTCGGCGTGGCAGCCTTTGCTTGGCAGACGGCTGGGTACCCAGCACCACAACAAACGCCCAACGGCTCCAAGCTGTTGGTTCAGGCGTCTGAGTCCCTCGAAAACAAACAAACAGGCTCGGAAGCCAGCGTGGCCGCCATTGAAGGCAGCACGGAAGGCGGCGTGGCAGCCGGCGTGGCCGCCATTGGAGGCAGCACGGAAGGCGGCGTGGCAGCCGGCGTGGCCGCCATTGGAGGCAGCACGGAAGGCGGCGTGGCAGCCAGCGTGGCCGCCAGTGAGCAGGGCCACGTGCGGGGACTGGGCCAGGGGGCATCTCGGGGTGCTGGGCCGCCCCTGCCTGGCCTCCCAGCCCGGGCTCAGCCTCGGCCTGGCGACTCGGGGACCCTGGCTCTTGGGTGGCCGCGATGGGCAGAGGGCGCCGGAGGACAGCCCGCCCGCCGCCGCCTGCCGGGAGCCCAGGGAGGGGCCTCGCGTACAGGCAGCCCGGGTCCGGGCAGGCAGGTGGGCCTGACGCTCATGCTGCCCCGGAGGCGGCCACAGCGGGCGGGCGGGCGGCCCGTCCCTGCGGCTCCCACCGGGACGCTCACTCCCCGGCACCTTCCCAAGAGAAAGGGGTGACCACACGCGGCCGGCAGGTTCCCGAACACCCGCAGGGGCGGCTGGGCCCTGCCCACTCCCCGTGACTCCTCCACAGAGCAGGGGCTGCCGCCCAGAGCGAGCCCCCAACCTGGCGGGGAGGAGGTCAGAGGAGAAAGCGGCCAGGAGCCCCTACCCTACCCGGGCGCTCCCAGCAGCCAGGGCAGGCTGAGTGGGTGGCAAGAATCTCCCTGGGAATTGGGCGGGGATTGTGACAGAGATGGCCAGGGATGGAGGTGGCCAGGGACAGAAGAGGCAGGGGCAGGGATGACCAGGGACTGAGATGGCCAGGGGCAGGGATGACCAGGGACAGGGATGACCAGGGACAGAGATGACCAGGGACAGGGATGACCAGGGACAGAGATGGCCAGGGACTGAGATGACCAGGGACTGAGATGGCCAGGGACAGAGATGGCCAGGGACAGAGATGACCAGGGACTGAGATGGCCAGGGACTGAGATGACCAGGGACAGAGGTAACCAGGGACAGAGATGGCCAGGGACAGGGATGACCAAGGACAGAGATGGCCAGGGACTGAGGTGGCCAGGGACAGAGGTGGCCAGGGACAGAGGTGGCCAGGGACAGAGGTGACCAGGGACAGGGATGACCAGGGACAGAGCCGCCTGGGCGGAGGGCTCGCTCACGTCCCGGATCAGGGGATGGCTTCACAGACGCGTCCTCTGTCCCAGCGCCCCAAGCGGCTGTGGGACTCCCACCCCCCCAAACCCTGTGAGAGCGGTGTTGTTGTATTGTCGGCCTGGGGTTCGCCACCAGAACGCACACAAGCAGGCGGCCTGCAGACACGGCGGCCCCGCCGCCAGCCGCTCGCCGAGCCGGAGCCGGAAAACAACAGATGCACCGCGCACAGCAACACGCACTCTGTTTAAGGACAACACCCGGCGCCCCGGGAGTGAGGAGGAGGGCGGGCGGGAGAGGAACTAACTCCACACAAAGTGGGGGCCCTCTGAGAGGGACTCGGAGCTGCCCTGGCCCGTGTGCTCAGTGGGTATCGCATCGGCCTACAGACGGAAAGGTCCCGGGTTCAATTCCCGTCAAGGCCACATACCTGGGTTGCTGGCTCCTCCCGGGCCTGGGCCTTGGTCGGGGGGGGGAGACGGGGGGGGGGGGGGGGGGGAAGGAGGCAGCCCGTCGATGTCTCTCTCTGTCTCTCCCTCTCTCTCTAAGAATCATGGGGAAACACCCCCGGTGAGGATTAGAAGGAAATAACAGTGAAACACAGTGAGTGAGAGGGACCCAGGGCTATTGGGTCCGAGGACCGATTCCAGCTCCGCCCCCTCCGTCCACAGGGACTCGGCAGCACAGGGCCCAGCCCCGCTCCCTCGGAAGGAAAGCGGGGAGAAGCCCCGAGCACGGCGGCTCCCGGGTGACTGCGAGCCGGTGCGTGGGGTCCACCGGGCGGCTCCCGTGTGACTGAGCCGGTGCGTGGGGTCCCGTGTGACTGCGAGCCGGTGCGTGGGGTCCCGTGTGACTGTGAGCCGGTGCGTGGGGCCCCCCGGGCGGCTCCCGTGTGACTGCAAGCCGGTGCGTGGGGTCCCGTGTGACTGCAAGCCGGTGCGTGGGGTCCCGTGTGACTGTGAGCCGGTGCGTGGGGTCCCGGGTGACTGTGAGCCGGTGCATGGGGTCCCGTGTGACTGCGAGCCGGTGCGTGGGGTCCCGTGTGACTGTGAGCCCGTGCGTGTGGTCCCCCGGGCGGCTCCCGTGTGACTGCAAGCCGGTGCGTGGGGTCCCGTGTGACTGCGAGCCGGTGCGTGGGGTCCCCCGGGCGGCTCCCACTGGGACCGGGCCCCCAGCTCCGCCCGGGAGCCCCACCCGCAGCCCGGACCCCCTCACCCACCGGGGTGTCACCCCAGGCCCGCGGGCCGGGCAGCACCGGCGGGGACGCAGGCGGGAAGGAAGCCAGACCGGACCCGGGAGCTCACGTCCTCTGCGGGGCACCCCGAGCTGAGCTGGTGCCCTGAGAAGTCGGGGTTCCTGCCGGTTCTGCGCATCCCGCCCCCCCCCAGCCCCCTACCCCTCAGTTCTGCAACCGGGACACTTCGGTCTGCAGGCCGACTGAGCTCTATCCACTGAGCCACACCGGCCAGGGCTACCACGGCTCTTACTATTGTCCCACCCCCTCCCCAGAGCCACGCGTGTCCGCCCGTTCCCAGGGGCCTGGAGGGGCGGGGCGGGCAGCTCAGCAGGCCCGCCCCCACCCGGACCCGGCCCCGCCACTGCGAGCCCCTGGGGCCTGGCCTTGGGCCTGACCCAGCTCTGCAGGGGCCTGTGCTGCCCTCTGCCCGGATCCGACGGGGACCCGAGGCCGGGCAGGCCGGGAGCTGAGCGGCCAGGTGAGGCGCCGGTCCGCGCAGGCGTCCTGACACCCAGTGAGGGCGGAGGTCTGAGGACCTCTGCCGCCTCCTGCAGCCCCCCTCCCCCCCCCGTAGCTCCCCCCCCCCCGCCCCGCCCCGCAGACCCCGGATCCGCCCCCGAGCGCCTCAGGGCCCAACAGGCAATGAGCACATTCCTCTCTCATCGCAGATTATTGTACAGGGTGCGGGTCCTGAGTATTTCTGACCCAGGCCCTGCCACAGCCGCCCGTCTGTTCTGAGGCGCTCTGGGTTCAAGCACAACAAGCCAGCTTGGGGGGGGGGGGGGGTGCGTGTGAGGGTGTGTGAGGGAGAGAGTGTGAGTCAGGGTGTGTCTGTGAGGGAGGCCCAGTGTGTGTGTGTGTGTGTGTGTGTGTGTGTGTGTCTGTGAGGGAGGCCCAGTGTGTCTGTGTGTCTGTGAGGGAGGCCCAGTGTGTGTGTGTGTGTGTGTGTGTGTCTGTGTGTGTGTGTCTGTGAGGGAGGCCCAGTGTGTATGTGTGTGTGTGTGTGTGTGTGTGTGTGTGTCTCTGTGAGGGAGGCCCAGTGTGTGTGTGTGTGTGTGTGTGTGTGTGTGTGTCTCTCTGTGTGTGTGTCTGTGAGGGAGGCCCAGTGTGTGTGTGTGTCTGTCTGTGAGGGAGGCCCAGTGTGTCTGTGTGTGTGTGTGTGTCTGTGTGTCTGTGTGTGTGTGTGTGTGTGTGTGTGTGTCTGTGAGGGAGGCCCAGTGTGTGTGTGTGTCTGTCTGTGAGGGAGGCCCAGTGTGTCTGTGTGTGTGTGTGTGTGTCTGTGTGTCTGTGTGTCTGTCTGTGAGCTCCTGGCCTGGGGACCGAGGACCCCGTCCTCCCCTGTGGCCAGCACCCCCACCTTAAGGGGGCGGTCCTGACAGGTGCCCTCCGGCCCCCCCAGTGGCAGGGCGGCCTCGGGGAGCCGCTCCGCTCGGGGCTGAGGCCCCCCGGCTGGCGGGGAGACGGGGGTGGGGGGGACGGGAGGCGGGTGGGAGGCGGAGTGGGCGGAGGCGGGGGGCCTGGAGTGTTAGCCGCTTTGGAACCAGCCTGGCTGTTGGAGAGCTGCCTCCTTCCAGATGGTTCCAGCCTGTTAGCATGCTAATGCAGTCTGACTCATCCCGCCGCCCGCCGCCAGCAGCCGGGCCCCGCTCTCACCTCGCGGGGAGGGGGACACAGGGGGGGACACAGGGGGGCACAGAGGGGGACACAGGGGGGCACACAGGGGGGCAGCGGCCGTTCCCGGAGGCTGACAGCGGGCCAGGCCTCGGAGCCGGTCAGAGGCTCCGGGCGGGGACACGCCCCACATCCGGCATTTCTGTCCACGCGGTCGGGGTGGACGTGGCCTCGCCCGCCCCGTCATCACTCAGCCCCGGGTCTCTGTGCCCCGGTCCAAGGCCACTGCCCCGTGGTCACTGGCCCCCTGCGGCCGCTGGGAAAGCGGGAAACGGACGGTGGAACCGGCTCCTGCTCCATGCACAGCGCACCACACTGCCACTGCCCACTGCACGGCTGCCCACTGCACACTGCACACTGCCCACTGCCCACTGCACGACTGCCCCACTGCACACTGCACGACTGCCCACTGCCCACTGCACGGCTGCCCACTGCCCACTGCACGGCTGCCCACTGCACACTGCACACTGCACACTGCACACTGCATGGCTGCCCACTGCATGGCCGCCCACTGCCCACTGCACGGCTGCCCACTGCACACTGCACACTGCACACTGCCCGCTGCACGCTGCCCACTGCACGGCCGCCCACTGCCCACTGCACGGCGCCCACTGCCCACTGCCCACTGCATGGCTGCCCACTGCACACTACACACTGCACACTGCATGGCTGCCCACTGCATGGCCGCCCACTGCCCACTGCACACTGCACGGCCGTTTCCTGCCTGAGCTGCTGGGCCTCCGCGGGGACGGCCGGGGTGCGGGTGGCCGTCTGCAGAGCAGCTGAGGTAGCCGTCCCGGCCCCGGACAGGAAGCTGGACGGAGACCCATGAGCGCAAGGCCCCTGGCCAGCTGTCACTGACCGCACACCCCACCCGTCCACACCCGAGCTCCTGGCCGTGGGCGTCCTGCGGGCGAGGGGCTGGCACCCGAGCCGCCCCGGTCAGGACGGCTCTGCCCACGGCCCGGTGGCCTGTCTGCCGCGGACCGGGCGCCGAGGGCGGGGCCGGGCGCCGAGGGGGGCCTGGGGGAGCCGTTCGGCCTGTGATTACCTCCACGCCTCCCCCCCTCAGTGTCTCACCCCAAGGACGGCGGTGTCCGCCTGCCTCCCGCCCATAGGTAACGGGCCGCTGAGTCCGCCCCCCGACTGCCCGCCGTCTTCTCAGCAAACCAGTCAGGCGCCCGCGGCCGTTAATTACGGGGGCCCGCGGGGGGCCGCAGGGGGGGGCAGGCACCGACCCTCAATAAACCAATCAGCACTCACGTGCTCCCATAGGTTAGAGGCCACGGGGGGGGGGCACGGGTGGGCTGGGGGGGGGGGCCAGGCATTGACCCTCAACAAACCAATCAGGCACCCGCGGCCGTTAATTACAGGGGCCCCGTGGGGGGACCGCAGGGGGGCCAGGCCCTGACCCTCAATAAACCAATCAGGGAGAATCCAAGATGGCTGCTCGGGTAGGCAACTAGCCGCAGCCGCACACAACAATTTTAATAAAATACAACTAAAATATAAAATGGACATTACCCAGAACTACAGGAAAGTCGACTGACTGGAAATCCTACAACAAGAAGCAAGGAGAAAACCAGAAGGAAGCACGGAGGAGCTGTAAAAGCCTAAGGTACGGAGACACGCTGCGTGCGCGGAGAGGACGGAGCCGGAGAGGAGGGAGGCCGAGTGCCTGGCGGGCGTTCCCTAGCGGAAAGGAGATAAAACTTCGACTGTGCTGGGCCCCTGACTGCTCTGAACCCCCGTTCTGGGCCAGACCCCGGGGACTCAGGCTCAGCCATAGGGAGCTGGGCTGTAAGTCGGAACCCCAGGGTAGCGGAGAAAGGAGGTCCCGGAGGCGCGCACACAGCCCCCAGAGAAGGGCCGGTCGGCTGTGCCACGGGATTGCCCTGACGGGAAGGAGACTGGGGCTCCAGACTGCTGTGAACGCCACCTCCAACTCCACTTCCAACTGAACTGAACCCCAATACCAGGCTCATTGTGGGAGAGCATAGACTGTTTGGCAGCAGGCGAAAATCGAGGGCACCTTTCTCTCAGAGGCGCCGGCAGCGAGCACTGAAGGACCCGCATAGGGCGGGGCTGACGGAAGCCAAAGCTGCAGGCTCCACCCTGAAACCCCGTCCCATCTGTAACTGCGAAATGCGACAACAAAATAGATCACAAACGAAAGAAATGGAGGACAAAAAGCGTCTGGATATAGAGTTCAAATCTACGCTTATAAGGTTTTTCAAGAATTTCCTAGAAAAGATGGATAAGGCCTATGAGGATATGAAAAGAGATCAACTAGAATTAATAAGGAGTCAACAAGAAATGATAAGGGATCAACAAGAAATAAAGAATACATTGAAATAAAAAATATTCTACAGAGTCCTAAAAACAGAAGGGAAGATCGCAAGAATCAAGTCAAAGATTTGGAACATAAAGAGCCAGAAGACACTCCTCCACAGAAGCCAGAAGGCAAGAGAATCCAGAAAATTGAAGATAATGTAAGAAACCTCTGGGACAACTTCAAGCGAACCAACATCAGAATTATGGGGTCCCAGAAGATGAGAGAGAGCAAGATATCGAAAACATACTGAAAGAAATAGTGACAGAAAACTTCCCCCACCTGGTGAAAGAACTTGACTTACAAGTACAGGAAGCGCACAGAACTCCAAACAAAAGGAATCCAAAGAGGACCACACCGAGACACATCATTATTAAAATTCCAAGAGCAAAAGATAAAGAGAGAATATTAAAAGAAGCAAGAGCAAAGAAGGTAGTAACTTATAAAGGAGCACCTATACGATTGTCAGCTGACTTCTCAACAGAAACCATGCAGGCCAGAAGGGAATGGCAAGAAATATTCAAGGTGATGAATAGCAAGAACCTACAGCCAAAAATAAGCTACCCAGCAAAGCTATCACTCAGAATCGATGGCCAGATAAAGAGCTTCACTAATAAAAAAAAGCTAAAGGAGTTCATCACCACCAAACCAGAATTATATGAATTGCTGAAGGGGGTTCTTTCAGAAGAGAAAGTAAACAAAGATAAAAATTATGAACAACAAATACGTAATTATCAACAAGTGAATCTAAAAACCAAGGAAATTAAAAAAATCTGATGAACAATATTAACTGTTGAATATAATAGAATCAGAGGTATGGAAGGGGAGTGAACTGACGATTCTTGGGGAAAAGGGGAGAGGGGGGCGTGGGAAGAGACTGAACATAAACTGTGCACCTATGGATGAGGACAATGGGGAGAGGGGAAAGGGCAGAGGGTGGGGTGGGAACCTGGTGGAGGAGAGCAATGGTGGGGGGGGCGGGGAGGAACATTTGTAATAATATGAAAAATAAAAACTTATTTAAAAAAAAAATAAATAAAAAATAAAAAATAAAAATAAAAAAAAAAAATAAACCAATCAGGCTCCCGCGGCCTGTTAATTACGGGGGTGGGGGGGGGCGGGGGGGCTGCAGAGCCGCACACGGGCCCTGCTGGCAGGGGCACCAGCCACCTCTGTCCTGGGGGAGGCGGGGGCAGGGAGGGAGCCGCCCAGCTCAGCCCCTGGCCAGTGGGTGGGTCCCTGGTCCGCACCCGGCCTGAGGCCACCCCGGCCCACAGAGGCTGTCCGGTGGGGCGCCCGGGGCCCCTCCCGCAGCCGGTCTCCCGGCCGCACCCCTGTCCCGGCCGGACTCCCTTCCTCCCCCCCGCCCCCCCCCCCCCCCCGTCTCCATCCCCACCGTGGCCCCTGAGGCCCCTGAGCCCTCCCGCTGTAGCTCCCGCCGGGCGATCAGCGAGAACCGCCCGCAGCCGGAGGGCGGTGGTGGAGCGGCGTTTCTGTTTAACGGAGAGAATCTTGGGACTCGCCCAGCCGTGCGAGCTGCTGGGGCCTCGCTGGAGACAGAAGTGGCTGGAGCGAGGCCCCTCTGAGGGGCCCTGGGGTGGGGGGCCCTGGGGTGGGGGAGCTGGGGTGGGGGGCCCTGGGGTGGGGGGCCCTGGGATGGGGGAGCTGGGGTGGGGGGCCCTGGGATGGGGGGCCCTGAAGTGGAGGGGCCCTGGGGTGGGGGCCTTGGGGTGGGGGCCCTGGGGTGGGGGCCCTGGGGTGGGGGTGCCCTGGGGTGTGGGGTTCTGGGGTGGGGCCCTGGGGTGGGGGGGCCCTGGGGTGGGGGGAGCTGGGCAGCCAGGTCGGCTTTGTGCCTCGGTTTCCCCGCCTGCTCAGTGAGGGCTGGTGAGCGGTGTGGTCGGAGCCGGGGAGGGACGACCTGGGAGCCATGACCCACAATGCCCTCTGCTACCTCCTGAGGCACAGCGTTTACTGTCCCCCCGCCCCCTCCATCCTCCCCAACCCTCCTCCCCCTCCATCCCCCTAACCCTCCTCCCCCTCCATCCTCCCCTAACCCTCCTCCCCCCTCCATCCTCCCCAACCCTCCTCCCCCTCCATCCTCCCCAACCCTCCTCCCCCTCCATCCTCCCTAACCCTCCTCCCCCTCCATCCCCCCAACCCTCCTCCCCCTCCATCCCCCCAACCCTCCTCCCCCCTCCACCCCCCTAACCCTCCTCCCCCTCCATCCCCCCAACCCTCCTCCCCCTCCATCCCCCCAACCCTCCTCCCCCTCCATCCTCCCCTAACCCTCCTCCCCCTCCATCCCCCCCTAACCCTCCTCCCCCTCCATCCCCCCTAACCCTCCTCCCCCTCCATCCCCCCCAACCCTCCTCCCCCTCCATCCCCCAACCCTCCTCCCCCCTCCACCCCCCTAACCCTCCTCCCCCTCCATCCCCCCTAACCCTCCTCCCCCTCCATCCCCCCAACCCTCCTCCCCCCTCCACCCCCCTAACCCTCCTCCCCCCTCCATCCCCCCTAACCCTCCTCCCCCTCCATCCCCCCAACCCTCCTCCCCCTCCATCCCCCCTAACCCTCCTCCCCCCTCCATCCCCCCAACCCTCCTCCCCCTCCATCCCCCCTAACCCTCCTCCCCCTCCATCCCCCCTAACCCTCCTCCCCCTCCATCCCCCTAACCTCCCCACCCCCTCCATCTCCCCTAAACCCCCCCCTGCCCCGTCCCCCCGAAGCCCCTGCCTGACGGGCTCGAGCCTCCTGTCTGGTCCGGGAACCCAGGGTCAGTCAAGTTCAGAGCAAGACTGAGGGCCGAGCCGGCTGCAGCCAGGCCCTCGGGGTCAGCCGAGGGGCTCAGCCAGACGGGCCGCGCTGAGGACGGCCCGGGGAGGCCCGGGGAGGCGGGGGGGGCGGTCGCTGGTCCATGGGCCGTCAGCCACCGGAATCACTTACTTTTTATTTATTGTGTTAATATTTCTATTGATCTCAGAGAGGAGGGGAGAGGGAAAGAGGGAGAGAAACATCCATGAGGAGAGAGAATCATTGACCGGCTGCCTCCTGCACGCCCCCCACTGGGGATGTGCCCACAACCCAGGCCTGTGCCTGACCAGAGTCGAACCTGGGACCCTCATTCTGCAGGCCCACACAGGTCTGTCTCCCCCAGCCCCTCCCCGGGGCCAGGCGTGGGGGCACCAGGCCTCCTCTGCCCGGTGTGCTGCCGGCGCCGGAGAGTCAGGGTCACCGGCCCAGCACGGGCGCCCCTGCCCCCGCCCAGCCACCCCGACCGACCGACCGACCGACCGGAGGCAGAGACCGGGCCACAGGGACCGCCAGGGACCGGCCACGCCCAGCCCGGCCGCAAACACCCGCTGTGCCTCACCGCCACCCGCCAGGGCCCAACACAGAGGGGCTGGGACCAGCCGTGTCCGTGTCAAATGTCTGCCTCCCTCGGGGAGACACAGGGGCTCACGTGTGGCCTCAAGCATGCGTGGGGGGGCCTGCGCCCCACCCCCCCACACGAGGTCTGAGCACTGTGCACCGTGTGTGCACACGCACATACACACACGCACATACACACACGCACATACACACACGCAATCCACACACGCACACATCCACACGCGCACAGCCACACACGCACATCCAAACACGCACACATCCACACGCGCACAGCCACACCACACACGCACATCCACACATGCATATCCACACGCGCACAGCCACACACGCACAGCCACACACGCACATCCACACACACGCACATCCACACACGCACACATCCACACACGCACATCCACACGCGCACAGCCACACACGCACAGCCACACACGCACATCCACACACACGCACATCCACACACGCGCACATCCACACACGCACAGCCACACGCGCACAGCCACACACGCACAGCCACACACGCACAGCCACACGCGCACAGCCACACACGCACAGCCACACACGCACATCCACACATGCACATCCACACACGCACAGCCACACACGCACATCCACACACGCGCACATCCACACACGCACATCCACACACGCACATCCACACACGCGCACATCCACACACGCACATCCACACATGCACATCCACACACGCACATCCACACACGCGCACATCCACACACGCACATCCACACTCGTGCACATCCACACACGCACATCCACACATGCACAGCCACACGCGCACAGCCACACACGCACAGCCACACACGCACATCCACACATGCGCACATCCACACACGCACATCCACACTCGTGCACATCCACACACGCACATCCACACATGCACATCTACACACGCACATCCACACACACACACAGCCACACACGCACATCCACGCACATCCACACACGCACATCCACACACGCACATCCACACACGCGTGCACACGCGCGCGCACACACACAGGCGCGCGCACACACACACACACACACACACGCACACGCACAGGCAGACCTGCACACAGAGGCCCCATGGCCCCGGAGGCAGGGCCGCCCGCATCCTCCCCCGGGGCCCCTCCTCCTGCCGGAGCCTGAGGGAGCCCGGCTGCCCCAGGACCACAGCCTCAGGGCCACTCCGTCCTCCGCTGCCCCTCCCGCCAACCGCAGCCACCTGCAGCCAGCTCTGTGCAGGCCTGTGCCCGTGCCCCCGCACCTCTGTACCCCCTCCTGTACCCCCACCCCCATGCCCCTGTGCCCGTGCCCCCCATGCCCCCGTACCCCCTCCTGTACCCCCACCCCATGCCCCTGTGCCCCGTGCCTCCCATTCCCCCCGTACCGCCTCCTGTACCCCCACCCCCATGTCCATACGCCCCGTGCCCCCTCCGTCCCCCCTGCCCCCATGCCCTGAGGCCCGCAGCCACTGACCCGGGCGGCCCTGGGGGCCCTGAGACTGTGAGTCAGGGCCCCCTCAGCTTCCTCCCCGAGGTCGCAGGACCGTCCCAGCGGGACAGCGTGGGCCGGCGTGGGGACAGCCTGTCAGGAGCGCAGTGTGGGGCCGGCGTGGGGACAGCCCGTCAGGAGGACAGTGTGGGGCCGGCGTGGGGACAGCCCGTCAGGAGGACAGTGTGGGGCCGGCGGGCTGGGCGGGCGGGGCGCGCGGAGGGAGGAGCTGAGCGCCCGCGCCTTTGCGCTCACTTTGGAAGCTGCGGGCTCAGCAGTCTGGCTCCGCACGGCGGCCCTAAAGCTGTCCACGCCCGTAAATCACCCATTAAATAAGCGCTGGAGGCAGCAAATCGGGCGGGGAAGAGGAATGAATTGAGACGGCCCGGGGTGCCCGCAGCCTGTCACCGGGAGCTCGAGGGGCACAAGCCAGGCCCCCCCCCCCCCACACACACACACAGGGAGCCGTGCCCGCTGGACTGGCGGTGCCCAGGCTCCTCCTCCCCTTCCCGTGGGGCAGGAAGGCTGGCCCACGGGAGGCCGGGCAGAGGGCGGGGCCCTGGGCGGAGGGAGATGTGGCCGCAGAGCCTGTGCCCAGAGCCTCCCGGCCCCCTCTGGCCACACAAGTCACATGACACCGGTCCCACAAACAGCCAGGAGGAGCGAGGGAGGGCAGAGCCTCTCAGGACCTTCCCCAACACCAGCCTCCCCCTGGCAGGTGTGGCCCCCGTGCCTACACCCCCTCTGCCCTCCACCTGCAGACTCAGCCCTGCCTGGGCTCAGAGCCAGACTCTGGTGGGCTGGGATCCAGGCTCAGTGTGAAGTGGGATCCAGGCTCAGTGTGAAGTGGGACCCGGGCTCAGTGTGAAGTGGACCCGGGCTCGGTGTGAAGTGGACCCGGGCTCAGTGTGAAGTGGGACCCAGGTTCCGTGTGAAGTGGATCCAGGCTCAGTGTGAAGTGGACCCGGGCTCGGTGTGAAGTGGGACCCGGGCTCAGTGTGAAGTGGGACCCAGGTTCCGTGTGAAGTGGATCCAGGCTCAGTGTGAAGTGGACCCGGGCTCAGTGTGAAGTGGACCCGGGCTCAGTGTGAAGTGGACCCAGGCTCACTGTGAAGTGGGATCCAGGCTCAGTGTGAAGTGGGATCCAGGCTCAGTGAGAAGTGGATCCAGGCTCAGTGTAAAGTGGATCCAAGCTCAGTGTGAAGTGGATCTGGGCTCAGTGTGAAGTGGGACCCGGGCTCAGTGTGAAGTGGACCCAGGCTCAGTGTGAAGTGGACCCAGGCTCAGTGTGAAGTGGGAACCAGGCTCAGTGTGAAGTGGACCCAGGCTCAGTGTGAAGTGGGATCCAAGCTCAGTGTGAAGTGGGGACCAGGCTCAGTGTGAAGTGGGAGCCAGGCTCAGTGTGAAGTGGACCCAGGCTCAGTGTGAAGTGGGAACCAGGCTCAGTGTGAAGTGGACCCAGGCTCAGTGTGAAGTGGGAGCCAGGTTCAGTGTGAAGTGGGAGCCAGGCTCAGAGACGTGGCTGACAGTTTGTGGTCGCACAGCTGGTGGTAGAAATACTGGGGAGCCCCGTCCAGCTGACTCCAACCCTATTGCTGGTCCCCTACCCGCTGGGCAGTGGTCTGTCCCGCTGCTGGTCATTGAACACAGGTCATCCCTCCCCCCCAGCTCCCTCTCCTTTCCTTCCTCCCTCCCTCCCTCCCTCCCTCCCTCCCTCCCTTCCTTCCTTTCTTCCTTCCTTCCTTTCTCTTCTTTCTCTTTACTCCTTTCTTTCTTTCTTTCTGTGTTTATTGGTTTTTAGAGAGAGGTAGGGAGAGAGAGAGGAGCAGAGGGAGAGAGAGAGGGAGCAGAGGGAGAGAGAGAGGGACATCAATGGGAGAGGAGCATCATGGATCAGCTGCCTCCCGCATGCCACACTGGCCATCGAGCCTGCAACCCGGCACCTGTCCTGTCTGGGATCTGGACCGTGGCCTTCGGGTTCCAGGTCCATGCTCAGCCACAGAGCCACGGAGCCACGGAGCCACACTGGCCGGAACCATCCAGGCTCTCTAAGACGACCGACCACAAGGAAGGCAGAAGCCACACTCCCCGGCAGCCAGGCCGGCCAGGTCCGAGAAGCCTGGACACTGGCCACCGGCCAGAGCTCCCTGGGCCGGGGCCGCACTGAACACAGAGGGTTCTCGGGGGGCCCCAGAGGCTGCAGCAGCCCCCCAAAACCCTCACCGTCCAGGCAGGACCCCACTCCCCAGAGGAGGGCTGTCTCCAGGCCCAGGCCAGGCTGCCCCGGGGTGGGGCTCTTAGGAACCCGGACATCTAGTAACCCCTGTCCCTCTCCCACCCCCCCCCACCCCCCAGCTCCTGGTGGACGGGGGACCCAGCACCCACCCTGAGGAGGGCCGCCCTCTCCCGGGTCCCAGATCTGGCTCAGCAGAGAAGCGAGTGTGACCCTGAGGCCAGGGCTCGGCCACCAGGCCAGCCAGCTCTTACTGGGCACCGCCCGCCAGCGGCCAGGCCGCCCTCCGTGCCCGCGGGGCTTCCTGTGGGCCCTGCCTGCACCCCAGACCCCCCCCCTCGCCCCAGCCCCAGCCAGTGAGGCTCCAGGTGTGAACAGCGGGTCCCCCTGAGGAGGTCACACAGGAGCCTGAGGCCTGGGCTCCGCCCGCCTAGGAGGGCGTGTCCTCCCCCGGCTGAGCCACGCCCTGCGCCTGCCTCTGCCCGACGTGCACCCCTCTGTGGACGAGGGCGGCTGGACGGTGGGGCCTGCAGACTCTCTGGCCCCTCGCCACCCTCCCCTCCCCACCCCGGACCACCCCACCCCCTCTCCACCCCCTCTCCACCCCTGGCCCACCCCTACCCTCCCCCACCCCCTCCCCAGCCCGGCTGGGCTCTGCCTGGGATCCTGGCCAGTCCTCCAGCGCCACCTGGTGGCCGTGAGCACTCCATGACCATGGCCAGCCTGGGCAGCCCGGCTTCCAGGCTCCTGCAGCTGTGACTGGAGGACTTCACCATGAGGGACCCCAGGGCTGTCCTTGGGGGAGTCCCCAGCCCCCACCCCCACCCTGTCATGGCGGGGAGGGCGGTCTGGGCCGGCTCCTCAGTGCCCGTCAGGAGGAGCTGTGTCTGAGGGGCGGCCACAAAGAGAACAAAATGCCGGAGAGGAGAGGTCTGGCAGGGGTGGGGCGGCAGTAGGGGGCCCTGCTCCCCGTCAGTCTCTCAGCACCCGGGCACCTGGGAGCAGTGACAGCAGCGGCCCGGCCCCGGAGTCTCAGCACAAATCGCCAGACCCGCATGTCAGTCAGCACAGCCTGCACCCCCAGACCCCCTGTCAGTCAGCACAGCCTGCACCCCAGGACCCCCCTGTCAGTCAGCACAGCCTGCACCCCCAGACCCCCTGTCAGTCAGCACAGCCTGCACCCCAGACCCACCCGTCAGTCAGCACAGCCTGCACCCCCAGACCCCCCTGTCAGTGAGCACAGCCTGCACCCCCAGATCCCCCTGTCAGTGAGCACAGCCTGTACCCCCTGTCAGTCAGCACAGCCTGCACCCCAGATCCCCCTGTCAGTGAGCACAGCCTGCACCCCAGACCCCCTGTCAGTGAGCACAGCCTGCACCCCCAGACCCGCCTGTCAGTCAGCACAGCCTGCACCCCAGACCCCCTGTCAGTGAGCACAGCCTGCACCCCCAGACCCGCCTGTCAGTCAGCACAGCCTGCACTCCCTGACCCGCCTGTCAGTGAGCACAGCCTGCACCCCCAGACGACAGCGGAGGGACCTGTCAGAGAGCGCGTGTCCTGGGGGTCAGGGGGCTGGCTGGTGGCAGACACGCCGGGTGGGGATTCGGGGGCCCCGGGCCAGGGCCCCAGTCCGGGCGTGAGGACCGGGAGCAGCCCAGCCACCTTCCCTCGGGCGCCTCAGCTCTGCGGTGCCCGAGGGGAGCGGGAGGCAGGGACCCGCCTTGTTCATGGAGAAGCGGGGACGGAGGGGCTGTGGGGTCCCGTCCCCCGCCCCCCGCCCCCCGCCCCCCGTGCTGCCGTTCTGCTCCAGCTGCACACAAAGGCGTGGCTCACAGCCTCTGCCACAGCCCCGGCCGCCTCGGAGCTGGCTGCTAGGCGGCACCGCGGGCAGAGGGGCAGCAAGGAGGGGCCACCCGAAGGCGGGGGAGGCCACGTGGAGCAGCTGCAGGCGGGCTGGGTGCTGGGTGCTGGGCCGAGGTGAGGGGCACCTTGGGGTGCGGGGAGGCCCGAGCGGGAGGCACCAGGCCAGGCATTGGGGAGCCGGCGCCCCCCAGTGCCGTCTCCACTCCCCCCGGTGGCTGGACCCCAAATACCCACCTTCCAGCGCGGGGAGGGGGAGGCACGGAGGGGGCGGCCGGCAGCACCCCTCGGGAGAGGAGCGGCTGCAGATACGACCGGGAACCCCACACTGGCCGCTCTCCACCCGGGCGCGGCCGAGGCTGAACACCGTACTCCCGGGCCCTCCCTGGGAGCAGGCGGGAGAGCCCAGAGCCCGGCACCGAGGCCTGGGGCGCTCCGGCCCTGCAGCAGGCGTGGCCCTGCGTGGCCACACCCCTCACACACGGGAGACCAGTGGCCCTGAGCGGACAGCCCCCCTCACACATGGGCCCCTCGGCAGGGAGGTCGTGGCCCTGCGTGGACACACCCCTCACACACGGGAGGTCCGTGGCCCTGCGTGGACACACCCCCTCACACACGGGCCCCTCGGCGGGGCGGCCCGTGGCCCTGCGGGGTCCTCGGACCCGCGTTCCCAATGGCCTCCCTGGACTGGCGGCCTCACCCGGGAAAGAGGAGCCGCGGAGCCGGGCTGGCGGCGCCTGGGCCCCTGGTCCGTCCTCGGTGACGGGTCGGAGGCCGGGCAGCGAGGAAGAGCGGACCGGCCGCAGACACCGCCCGCCATCCGCTCTGGAGGCCGCCGTGGAGCCGAGCTCTGCCTCCAGACTCACAAACAGCTCAGGCCCTGGCCGCAAGCTCCTCCGTCCACAGAGCCGAACACCAACAGCACGACGGCTGAAATCTTTGGAGAGCCAAACGTTTTAAACTTAAACTTCTCTGGCGTCCCTTCAGAACAGACTCGCCCAGGCCGTGGTGTTTGTGGAAGAGCCACACTCCAGAGGCCAGAGAGCCGCCTGTGGCTCTAGAGCTGCAGTTTGCCGACCGCGGACTTAGGAGACGGGAGCAGGCCGCCCGCTAGCCCAGCTCAGGACGCCAGGCCACGCCGGGGCCTCCTGCGGGAACGGCCGGCCGCCCCGGGCCAGGCTCCGTCCAGCGCGGGGGGGGGGGGGGGGGAGCCCCGGCCAGCACCCCGCCTTCTGAGTCAGACTCCGTGCACGGCGGAGCGGCCAGGCGCGGCCCCAAGACCGAGGCCCGGGGAGTCCCCGAGAGCAGGACCCTCCCTTGCTTGCCTCCAGCGACGGAGGGCTCACCACCTCGCCGTGGCCATTCCCGCCGGGCACGCAGGCCAGCTCCCCGCCCCCTGCACCCCCCTCCCGGCACCCCACCCCCCGGCACTCCCCCAGCACCCCCCCAACACCTCCCCCAACCCCCCCCCCAGGATCCCTCCCAGGCACCCCTCCCCCGGCTCCCCCCCCGGCTCCCCACCCCCCCGGCACTCCCCTAGGACGCCCCCAGGAGCCCCCCCAGGATCCCTCCCCAGCACCCCTCCCCCGGCTCCCCCCCCCGGCTCCCCACCCCACCGGCACTCCCCCAGCACCCCCCCAACACCTCCCCCAACCCCCCCCAGGATCCCTCCCCCGGCTCCCCCCCCCCAGAACCCCGCTGGCACCCCTCAGCCTGCTCCCTGCAGCTTGGGGGAGGGAATGACACCCTCAAACGTGTCCCAGCCAAACCCCCGTCGGTGACGCCCCCCGGCTCCGGGCCTGTGCCCACCTGCCCCTGCCCGGCTCTGCAGCCACAGGAGCTGGGCCAGGAGAGGGGACGGCGGACTGGTCACCTGACCAGCATGGGACGGCTGGGTGACGCATGGAGGTGGCCGTGACCCCAGCCTGCCGCCTCCGGGAGCAGCCACATGGCTGGGACCCGGGCCCGCCGACCCCTGGAACCAGGCTGCAGGCGGGGGCTGGGCAGCAGGCCCCTCCCCCCCGGGCTCCACTTTGGGGCGGGGCCTAACCACAGGCTGGACTCTCGTCACCCCACCCCCCACTGCCCACACCCTGCCTGGCCCCTCATCACCCCACTTACTGCACCTCCCCACCTGGCCCCCCCATCACCCCACTCTCTGCACCCCCCACCTGGTCCCCTCATCACCCCACTCTCTGCACCACCCCCACCTAGCCCCTCATCACCCCACTCTCTGCACCCCCCCACCTGGTCCCCCATCACCCCTTACTGCACCCCCCCACCTGGTCCCCCATCACCCCACTCTCTGCACCCCCACCTGGCCCCCCATCACCCCACTCTCTGCACCCCCCACCTGGTCCCCCCATCACCCCACTCTCTGCACCCCCCCACCTGGCCCCCCATCACCCCACTCTCTGCACCCCCCACCTGGCCCCCCATCACCCCACTCTCTGCACCCCCCCACCTGGTCCCCCATCACCCCACTCTCTGCACCCCCCCACCTGGTCCCCCATCACCCCACTCTCTGCACCCCCCACCTGGCCCCCCATCACCCCACTCTCTGCACCCCCCACCTGGTCCCCCATCACCCCACTCTCTGCACCCCCCCACCTGGTCCCCCATCACCCCACTCTCTGCACCCCCCCACCTGGTCCCCCCATCACCCCACTCTCTGCACCCCCCCACCTGGTCCCCCATCACCCCACTCTCTGCACCCCCCCACCTGGTCCCCCCATCACCCCACTCTCTGCACCCCCCCACCTGGTCCCCCCATCACCCCACTCTCTGCACCCCCCCACCTGGTCCCCCATCACCCCACTCTCTGCACCCCCCCACCTGGTCCCCCATCACCCCACTCTCTGCACCCCCCACCTGGTCCCCCATCACCCCACTCTCTGCACCCCCCACCTGGTCCCCCATCACCCCTTACTGCACCCCCCCACCTGGTCCCCCATCACCCCACTCTCTGCACCCCCCACCTGGTCCCCATCACCCCACTTACTGCACCCCCCACCTGGTCCCCCCATCACCCCACTCTCTGCACCCCCCACCTGGTCCCCCATCACCCCACTTACTGCACCCCCCCACCTGGCCCCCCATCACCCCACTCTCTGCACCCCCCACCTGGTCCCCCATCACCCCACTTACTGCACCCCCCCACCTGGCCCCCCATCACCCCACTCTCTGCACCCCCCCACCTGGTCCCCATCACCCCACTTACTGCACCCCCCACCTGGTCCCACATCACCCCACTTTCCTTACCCCCCTGCCTCTGGCCCCCATCACCCCACTTTCCTTACCCCCCTGCCTCTGGCCCCCATCACCCCACTCTCTGCACCCCCCCACCTGGTCCCCCATCACCCCACTCTCTGCACCCCCCCACCTGGTCCCTCATCACCCCACTTTCCTTACCCCCCTGCCTCTGGCCCCCATCACCCTACTCCCTGCACACACACCCCTCTGGCCAGCCCACGGGGTTTCCAGGAGCTGCGGGCTAGGGTCGCCGGGCGGCCGCGGGGCCGGAGGACGGAGGACGGGCCCTGAGCCCTGGCCGGGCGGCGGCCTGTGCTCTCACCCGGGAGCGGCCCCCTCGGACCCGGGGCGGCCTGTGCTCTCGCCCGGGAGGCGGCCCCCTCGGACCCGGGGCGGCCTGTGCTCTCACTAGGGAGCGGCCCCCTCGGACCCGGGGCGGCGGGCGGCCTGTGCTCTCACTAGGGAGCGGCCCCCTCGGACCCGGGGCGGCGGGCAGCCTGTGCTCTCGCCCGGGAGGCAGCCCCCTCTGGACCCGGGGCGGCGGCCGGTCCTCGGGGCCAGGCCGTCCCCGCCGGAGGAGTAATTATAGCGCAGCCGCCCTGGCCAGCTCCCCCCGCGCCCGGCGGGACGAGGGGGGGACCGGCCTGCGGGCGCGGCTCTCCCAGGCCGAGCCGAGCCGCCGGGCTGGGCAGGGGCAGCCGGACACGGGGCGCCCGCACCCGCCTCTCCGGGTCTGAGACCCGGCCAGGACCGCGCTGGACCTGCCCCGGGGCCCAGACCCCGGCCGCCGCCCCCACAGACCGCAGGAGCCGGTGAGACCAGCTCAGAGCGGCACCTTCCCACGGGCAGGGCCCGGAGCACAGCTCCAGGAGGACCGGTACGGAGCGGGCGAGGTGGCACGGAGGCTGGCAGAGGGCACACTCCGGCCCTGGGGGCGGGGCTGGGGGGGGCCAAGGCCCGGGGGAGGGGCGGGGGGGAGGGGCAGGGGTGCAGGGGCAGCCTCCCAAGACTGGGCCTTCAGTGTCCCTGTGACCCCAACCCTGGCGCCCCAGCCTTCCCAGGTGGCCAGCCTGACCCGGGACCACCAGCCTCCTCCCGCCGAGGCCGCCTGGCCGCTGGGGCGAGGGGGCACCAGGGTCCCACCCGGAGCTGGAGCAGCCTCTCCCCCCCATCTCGGGCCGCGCCCAGCCTGTGCATCGGAGCCGCTGGGAAGGAGTGAGGCCAGGGCAGCGGCCGGAGGGGCGTGGGAAAGGGCCTGCACTCTCCGGGGACGGCTGGTCTGGCCGGAGAGCAGCCAGCTCCCATCCCCCCCTCCACCCCGAAGGCTCAGGGCCGCGAGGGCCGTCCACGCAGCCAGCTCCCCCCCCCCAAGGCTCAGGGCCGCGAGGGCCGTCCACGCAGCCAGCTCCCCCCCCCCCAAGGCTCAGGGCCGCGAGGGCCGTCCACGCAGCCAGCTCCCCCCCCCCCCCCCCCAAGGCTCAGGGCTGCGGAGGGCCGTCTACGCAGGCGCAGCCCAGCGGACCCGCTGGTGACCTGGGCCTGGAGCCCAAGCCACTGGAAACCCCCAGAATGGGCCGCGGTCCGAGCCGAGCTGAGCCGCAGGCGGGAGCCCGTCCCGGCCCAGGGCCCACTGCGTACCTGGCCCCTCCGCGTGCGGCCCCCGGGGGTCAGCGTGCCATTCCGCCCGCGTGCTCTGCGTGCCGGCCCTGCGTCTGCAGGATGGGCCCCTCCCTGCCCCCCTCGGCCACACAGCACCCCTCAGCCTGTCGCCCACGTCCCACTGCACCCAGAGCCGTGTGGCACCCAGCTCAGCACTGACGGGGCCTCGGCGCCAGGCGCGCTCCAGCTGTGGGTCTGGCCCGGGCAGTGTAGGCGAGCGGTCAGCGCCGGCTCCGGGTCCCCTCTGCGCGTCCAGAGCTGCAAGTGTGTGCCCAGCCTCCCCCGCTCCCTCTCGGGCGCCCCCCATGGAGGCCACGGGGTGTCCACACCCCCCTTCCCGCTGGGAGGAAGGACAGCTGGACCCCTCCCCTGGCCGGGCTGCCCGGGCGCATGCCTGACCCGAGGCCGCGGGCCCCAGGAGGCCTCCGGGGCGGGCCGGGCCCCTCGGCTGTAACGGAATCTCCCCGCTGGCCGGCGAGCCGGCGGCTCTGGTGTCCCCTCCGCTCCGGGCTCTGGTCCCATGACCGCCGGCAGGTGGGCCAGCTCGGCGGCGGCGGCACCTGCAGGAGCCCAGGTGGGCAGCGGGCGGCGGGCGAGGGGTGTGCGGTGGGTGTGCGCGCACGTGTTGGTTTGTGTCCGGTGTGTGTGCGCGTGAAGGGGGGTATCTATGTGTATGTGTATATGCATGTGTGTGTAGGTATGTGTGTCTGGTGTGCGTGCGAATGTAGGGGAGTGTGCACGTGGGGGGGTGAACATGGGGTGAGTGTGTGCACGTGAGTGTGTGTACATGGGGAGGTGAATGTGTGTACATGGGGTGAGTGTGTGCATGTGGAGTGAGTGTGTGTGTGAACATGGGGTGAGCGTGTGCACGTGGGTGTGTGTACATGGGGAGGTGAATGTGTGTACATGGGGTGAGTGTGTGCATGTGGAGTGAGTGTGTGTGTGAACATGGGGTGAGTGTGTGCACATGGGGGTGAATGTGTGTATGTGGTGGGTGAGTGGGGTCCCAGAGCTCCAGCCTCTCCCTGTTGCGATCCCTGCGTGCCTCCCCTTCAGAGGCCCAGGGCCCTGGAGCAGGTGTCGCTGGTGACCGGACAGCGCGGGGGGGGCGGGGAGGGGCGGGGGGGACAGGCCAGGCTGTGGGCCCGGTGAGCGGGTGAGAACAGGGGACCGTGGGCGGGAACAGAGAGCGCCCACAGGCAGTGGTGGGTGATGGGCAGCGGGTCAGACGGAGCACAAAGATGACCGCCTGCGAGAGGAGGAAGCCCAGTGGGTGGCGTCGCAGAGAAGGGCTGGGTGGAGGCAGGACAGGTGGTGGCCGGGCTCGGCCTTGCCCGAGGGGCTGCACCAGGTGGGACCCCACTCCCTGCGCCGCCCCGAGGCTGGTGGGAGAGTGGCCGGCGCAGAGCTGGGCTGGAGAGCTGTGGCTGCACTGTGTCTCCTGAGGCTTCCAGCCCTGGGGCGGGGGGCGGCGGGCACCAGGCCAAACCCCACGGCTGCCGGTGTGAACGCTCGGCCTGGCCGGCCCTGCTCCTGGGAGGGTCGGAGCCCGGCTCCCTGTGCACCAGCGGTGAGGGGTCTGGGGGCGTGGCCTCTGGCCGCGGGTGCCCCGCTGACACTCCGCAGGCCTGCCTGGAGCTATTTTCCGCCCGTTATCACCCATCGGTCACGAGCTGGCCCCGAGCAGAGGGCACTCCTGTTACACGGCCCTGCCAGGCCCGGGAGCGAGGCCTGCGGGGGCGGGGGAGGGCGGTGCTGAGAGCACCAGCGGGGGGAGTGAGGCCCAGGGCAGGCGCTCCATTGACTGACCTCCCTGTGCAACTCACACCTGTGCACACTCTCACCTGTGCACTCATATGTGCTCACACCTGTGCACACTCACAGTGCACAACACGCACGCACTCACACCTATGCATGCTCACACCTGTGCACACTCACACGTGCAGAGTCACACACGCGCTCACACCTGTGCACTCACATGTGCTCACACCTGTGCACACTCACAGTGCACAACACGCACGCACTCACACCTATGCATGCTCACACCTGTGCACACTCACACGTGCAGAGTCACACACGCGCTCACACCTGTGCACTCACATGCGCTCACACCTGTGCACACTCACACATGCTGGCCACTATCCCTGGGACGAACCCGGGGCCCAGGAGGCTGTGCGTCTCCAGGCCCGTGGCCTCTGGAAGGTCCCCGGGAGCCGAGCCTCGGCTGCTGTGTAAACCCCGGGCCCCCCCTCGAGAGCAGTCCTGCCTCCCCGTGTCCCCCCACCTCCTCCCCCTCCGTGGCCGCCCCACCTCCTCCCAGGCCAGCGGCTCCTGCCACCACCCCGTTTGCAAAAAGCACCTGAGGCTGATTCGGGAGAAATTGTTTCCTTTTGAGGTAATGGATCCGTCCGGGGCCGCACAGAGGTCACTCTGGGCCGCTGCAGCCCGGGAGCGGACGCCGAGGGCGGAGGTCACTGCTCCCGCCCGAGTCATGCCTCCCCCAGCCCCGCCCTCCCCGCGGCTCCCCGCGCACCCCCGGAGGCAGCCCGTTCCCTGGGGCGGCCCCGCTGCCTCTGGCCTTGACTTACCCGCCTGTGAAATGGGTGGGTGGCCATCAGCCGCCAGGCACCCAAGGACTGACGGTCTGCGCTGGCTTCCCACGCCCTCCGGGTCTGACCCCGAGCAGGACGGCGAGGTCCACGTGTCAGGACCCTTCAGAGGCTGTGGGAGGAGACACCCCGAGGGCCAGGGGGAGCGAGCGGGTGCACAGGAGCCTGGCTCAGCCGGGGTCACAGGTGCACAGGAGCGGGGAGCGGGGAGGACAGGGAGAGCCAGAGCCTCCGCACCCCACCCCATGTTCACGTCCTGAGCCTCCCCTAGAGGAGGCAGCAGAGATGTCACTGCAGCTTATCTGTGACCTCGACACTCTGTGACAAAAATAAATGCGAACTTCCTGAGAACCAGTGATGGAGTGGGCTGTGAGTGGATAGCAGCCACAGTCCTGGAGTAGCACCCAGAACTGGAGTAGCACAGCCCTGGAGTAGCACCCAGCCCTGGAGCACAGCCCTGCAATAGCACCCAGCACTGGAGTAGCACCCAGCCCTGGAGAAGTACAGCCCTGGAGTAGCACAGCTCTGGAGTAGCACAGCCCTGGAGTAGCACAGCCCTGGAGTAGCACAGCTCTGGAGTAGCACAGCTCTGGAGTAGCACAGCCCTGGAGTAGCACAGCCCTGGAGTAGCACAGCCCTGGAGTAGCACAGCTCTACAGTAGCAGCAGCCACTGCAGCAGATAATCCACACCTGGCAGGGAAGCTCGGTGGCTTTCTAGGTGTTCCTCTCCCTTTTGTCTGACTCCCCACGTGCTGCCTGTGCGGTGCCTCTGCTCCCCCCAGGACCATGTCCAGTAGATGAGGGCCGCAGCGCGAGCCCTGAGCCCCGACGCCCGGCCAGAGACGCGCCCTCCGACCAGGAAGCATGTGGCGGCCGCTCCGGGCTGCGCGGCGCCCCGGGCGGGGAAGGTGAGGCCTCCCGGATGGGCCAGGCCGTGGGGGGAGGGGCACCGTGTGAGGGTGGGCCCGGGCAGCGACACTGGGAGGCTAGGGCTGCAGAGCGGGTGGCAGGCCCAGCGTGACCGAGGTGCCCGGTGTCCACCCTGGGCCACGGGCAGGGCTGCGGCTTGCGAGGGAGGGGTGGGGCGGGCAGAGGAAGCGGGGGGGGGGGGGGGGGGTGCAGGGAGAGGAAGCAGGAGGGGCAGGGCTCAGGTCAGGATGCTCCTACGGGAGCTCCCCCTGCAGGGGATAGACAGGTGCGGGGACAGACGCGGGATGGAGGACCAGAGAGGCCGTCGGGGGGCGGCGGGCCAGGTCCCGGCGGGTCAGCGTCAGGACAGGGAGCAGGGAGAGACGTGGGGGCCGTCCTGGTCCAGCCGCCCAGCTCGCCGCGGGCCGGCAGGCCGTTGGCACCGAAGTCCCGGCCAAGCCCGGGGCCGGGCGGTCTGAGCCCAGGCGGGACGGCCGCCGGGCGGCCAGCAGCGGGCGCTGTGTGGCCGAGGCCCTGCTCACCGGTGCTCACATCCCACCCAGCCTGTGTCCCATTTCACAGACGGGAACACGGAGGCTCAGGGTGGGCCGGTCTCGGCCACGCCACCTTCCAAACCACACTGCGGGTGGGCGGGGCAGGCCCGGCGGCCGGGGTCCAGGCTCTGCCCGTCCTGGCCAGAGGCCTGTGCTCACCCCCCTCACCGGTCCCGCGGCTGAGACACAGGCCCAGCATGTGGCCCTCAGGGCACTGAGCCGGGACGGGGGCTTGGGCCAGCCTTCGCCCTGGCGTCCGGCCTGAGCCCCCACCCCACCCCTGGGCAGAGGCTCCAGGACCAGCCGGTGGGGGGGGGACATGGGCCCCTATCTGGCCCCACGGTGGGTCTGGCTGCCAGGAACCTGGGGAACAGCCTCCGGGGGTTGGCGGCGGGGGCACCCCATCACCACCCGCTTCCCTCTGCTCCCGCCTCTGCAGGAGGGCGACAGGAAGTGCCCCCCCTCCATCCTGAGACACAGCTCGCCGCCGGAGGGCCGGGGCCGCAGGGCGGGGCCCCCGAGGGCCGCCAGGCACGTGCGCTTCCGGGAGCCCCTGGAGGTGGCCGTCCGCTGTAAGGGGCCGCGGGGCGCGGGGCGCGGGGTGTGGGGTGTGGGGCGAGTGGCCGGGGTTCGGGGGGCCTCTGCCAGGGCCTCACTGTTGGGCTGGTCCCTCTGCGGCTCAAGTCTGCTCCACGCTGCCTGCAGGGTCACCGCGCCCCAACTCCACAGGCTCTGAGGGCAGCACCCAGCGTCCTGGGGCCCCGCCTTCCGGCCTGAGCTGGACAGACGGGTGGAGCCGGCAGACTGGCCGGGTGGTGGGATGGGACCTGGGCCTCTGGGTAGGGAATGAGGGGGGAGCCCTGGGGGGGTGCAGGCTCCGTGCGCCAGCCCACCCTCGGCTCTCCCCGCAGACATCGCCAGCCGGGAGCACGTGCCCCCCGCCAAGGGTGAGTTCTGAGCCCTCCTGGGGTCCCCAGCACCCCACACGGTGCCCGGGCAGCCCCAGCCCAGGCCACCCCGGGACACCCCTGAGGCCGGCAGGGACGGGGCCTCCACGCCCACAGGACCCACCCGGTGGGCAGCCACGGCGCAGCCTCTGTGCCGGCCCCGGGGAGGATGGAGCCGGACCCGGGGGTGGGGGGGGGGAGGGGAGGGGAGGGGAGGGGAGGGGAGGGGGAGAGTGGAAGCCGCTCACCCGCCCCCTCCCCCAGCGCCCCGCCGGCCCCGGCCCCGGCCCCGCGGCCGCTCCCTGCTGCTGCGGCTGGGCCTGTGCGCGCTGCTGGTGCTGCTGCTGGGCCTGTGCTGCGGCCGGACCAAGCCCCTGGCGCTGGCGCTGCAGGACCTGCGGGCCCGGCTGCTGGCCCTCGGCCTGCGCCTGCGGCAGGCGCTGCTCACCGGCTGGCACTGCCTGCTGCAGCTCTGACCCGCCGCCCAGCGTCTGGAGCGGCCAATGGTGAACCTGGGACTGAGGGGCGGCGGGGGCCCAGGGCCTGAGTGAGCACGGCCCTCCCGGCTCACGGCCCTCCCGGCTCACGGCCCTCCCGGCTCACGGCCCTCCCGGCTCACGGCCCTCCCGGCTCACGCCCGGGGTCCCCTGGGAGGTCTTGTAGGAAAAGGACCCACTACTAAGATGGGGTCCACACACCCGGCCCGGGTCAGCACGTAGGGCCCTGGGCAGGGGCCGGGACGCCTCAGAAGAGCCGGGTCCGCGGTGGGGGTGGGGCAGCCCCTCACAGGCCCCCCTGGAGCCTGGGCCCAGCCAGGACTCCCCATGCCCGGGCAGCGTGTCCTCAGCTCCCGCCCGGCCATCCCCATGGAGGGGGGGGACACCACAGGCCAGGACCCCGCCGCCTCCAGACCGTCCCACACTGGCACGGGGCGTGTGGTCCCAGGACGTGTGGACGCGACTGAGGGGAGCCCTCGGTGACGAGCTCCAGGCCCTCAGACCCGCCCGGAGGGGGCGGCCCGCGGTCAGACACCCGGAGGGACAGGCAGAGCCGCGGGCGGGCTGCAGAGGGACGTCAGGGCGCTGTGCCCGCTGCCCCGGGGTCGCCCTGTGAGTGCCCGTCCTGCCTCCCACGCCGGGGACCCTGACGGACGGTTAGAACGCACCGCGGCCTCCCCCCGCTCCCCGCGGGACACGGCCCCTCGGCACGGAACCCCGTCAGGGCTGAGGCCGAGGCGGGGCCGGGAGGCCCAGCAGAGGGGCCCTCAGCATCACGGTCCCTGACCGCACACCCGCCCAGCCCCCAGGAGGCCACCTCGTCCCACTGCACCCCAGAGAGGACGGACAGATGGGGAAACTGAGGCTGCAGCAAGCCCCGGCTCAGCCGTGCAGCCTGCCTGCCTGGGGCCACGCTGCCGGGAGGGGACGGGCGGTCCTCTCCGCCAGGGCTGTCACCGCGGAGGCCACGGACGGCTGCTGGCTCTGCGGGACCGGCGGTGACCGGCCGTTAGGACGAAACCGCCCGCGGTGGACACCGATGGCCTGCTGGCTCTGCAGCACAGACGGCGACCGCGGTGGACACGGTCAGGCGAGGCACGGACTCGCCATCCCGCTCACCCCAGCCGCCGGGAGCTCCACCCTCACGTGACCAGGCGGTCTCCCCTCACGTGACGAGGCGGTCTCCCCTCACGTGACGAGGCGGTCTCCCCTCACGTGACGAGGCGGTTCCCCACCCTCACGTGATGAGGCGGTCTCCCCTCACGTGACCAGGCGGTCCCCACCCTCACGTGATGAGGCGGTCTCCCCTCACTTGATGAGCGAGTGGATGACACACTGAAATGGGGGCCGAACCCCCCCACATGGGAGGGCCGGGATCGGTTTTTATTGTGACTTTGAGAAATAAATGCATTTAAGGTGCAGGACCTGTACTCTGAGTTTAGCCGGAAGTAGGATTAATCACGGCGTCCGCGGTCGAACAGCAGGGAGAAGCGATGGGGCCCCAGGTCAGACCCGGGACCCGCGGCCCTTCCCATCCGCCCGGGATCTCCCTGCCCGAGGCGCGGCACCGCTCCGCCCGTCCCCGCCAGGAGGCGCGGTGCAGCCGGCCGGAGACCGGACCGCAGGGGCGGACACGGGGCTGTGCGGCGGGTGGGGGGGCCGCCCAGACCAGCTCCAGGACCACAGGGCACCCTGAGCCTGGCAGACCCTTGGGCTCCCCCTTCCCGCCCAGCTGGCCGCTGCCTGGATGGGGTGCAGGCAGAGCCCCGCCCCGCCATGACAGACGAGGGGCCGCAGGGGCTGGGAAGGTCCCCGGGGCCAGGGTGCTGGGCCGCCAGGCTGGGCCGAGCTAGACCAGCTCCGCGCGGGTTCTCAGGTGCCACCCAAGCAGCTCTCCAGCCCGCTGCTCCGCCCGGAGCCCCGGCAGGCTCTGCAGGCCCCCCACCACGCCCGGCTCCAGCCCCGGCCCCGCCCCCAGGACGCCGCCAGCGCCGCAGCAGCACAGTCACCGGCCCCTTACTCCGGCCCGTCTGCCCGGGCCCCCTCTCCAGCCCTCCCCAGGCCCAGGCCCTCGCTCTGCAGGCCCCTGCCCACGTCCTGGCAGCGAGGGCGGGAGGGACGGCGGGGCGGGCCTTCCTGCCCGGGGGAGGGGGAGCAGCAGGAAGCCAGCTTGCAGCATGGGGGCAGCTGAGGAGGCCGACGGTGCTTGGAGCCTGGGAGTGGGGTGCTCTTACCCCTGGGGGCCCCCGGGGCAGGCACGGAGGAGGGGGGACAGGCCGGAAGCCAGGAGCCCTGGAGGAGTCGCTCCACATGCGATGTGTGGGGGTAGCAAGGCAGCCCCCCCCTGCAGGGGCACAGGGCTCCCCCCTCCCCGCCACAGGGGCACGGGCTCCCCAGTGGGTGGAGATGCACCCCGTGTCCACACCTGCTTTGGTCTTGGCCGCCCCGTCCAGGGCCTGCTCACACACACACACACACACACACACTCATCCTGTGCACACGCATGTTCACACACACATTGTGAACACAGCACACACTCTACAGTAGTGTATGGCACACTCTCCTACACGCACACTCACGTGCACACACTCATGTCATGTGTGCACTAATGTCACATGCATGCACACCTCACAGACATGTGCAGCGGCACCGCGCCCCCCCTCCTCCAGCACAGGCCCAGCCACAGGGCTCCCCCGCAAACCCGGCACACAGCCACCCCGGGCCACCCCGGGCCCAGGCCACACGCAGTGACACACGCTGGGGCACTGCCACAGGGCTCCCCCCCAAACCCGGCACACAGCCACCCGGGGCCACCCCGGGCCCAGGCCACACGCCTGGCCCTGCACAGCGAAAGTGGGAGAGGAACAGAGGGGCGCCGCCCTGGAGGCCGCCCGCGCTCCTGCACTCGCTCGCTCCTGTCCCGGCTCCTGTCCCACGCGCACTCGGGAGCCATTGGCAGGGGCACCCTGTGGGCGTCGAGGCGGGTGGGGTGGCTCAGGGTGGCCATGAAGCAAGCAGCAGGCCTGGGCGGGGTGGGGCGGGGCCTGAGGGCCCAGGGGTCTGAGAAGGTGGGCGCTCCCCCGGCCTCCGGTCTCACTGGGGTGCCCTGGTGCTGCCCCGCTGAGGGCCAGCCCCCACCCCGGCACCACCGGTGGGATCAGGTGCTGGGCGAGCGGGGGCCGAGGGGGACATGCAAGGCTGCGGCCGAGTGGGCCCAGGCAGACCGCCAGCCGCTGCCCCGGGAGGGCTGTGCCCAGGCCGTGGGGGCTGGGGGTCCTGGGGCCCCCCCACGCCTAGATGACGGCACTCTTCTCCTCCTGCGCCAGGGGGCGGGCGCCCGGCCGGGCCAGCAGCAGCTCCTTCTCGTGCACCAGGCTGTCCAGCAGGTCCTCCTGGCGGTAGTTGTGGTAGACCTTGACGAAGGCCAGCACGGTGATGGCCAGCCAGGCCAGCCACGAGGCCCAGAGGCCGAACTGCAGGGCGGAGGCAGCGTCAGGCCGGCCCCACCGCCGGCACCCCCAGCCCCGGGAGAGGACGGCCCGCTGGGAGGGGACAGGGACAACTTGGGGTGAGGACAGGGACAAGCTGGGGGGGGGGGCCTTTTGGTCCTTCCTCACGACCATCAAGCTCTAGCCCCACGCGGGACGGGCGCTGTGGGAGCCCCCTCCCACCTCCCCCACCTGGCGGGCCCCTCAGGCGGGGGGGCCGGCAGCCCATCCCCTCTTGGCAAAGAACCTCCGACCTCCGACATCCAGACCCCCAGTCCCCACCCCCGAGAGAGCCCTCGATCGGCCCCTGGCCGCCGCCGCCCTGCTCGGTCGGCCTGGGTCCGAAGGGGACGCAGATGCCGGGAGCCCTGCTCGGAGCTGGAAGGAGCCGCCCCCCGCTGGCGCCCCTCGTCAGGGGCATCAGTGCCCTCCGCTGAGACAGGTGCTATCCCTGCCCCCCCATGGCCCAGACGCCTGTGCTCCAGCACGCGAGGCCCCAGCACCACCATGGCTCAGGTGGGCAGGCAGGCCTCCCCTTCTGCCTGGAAGCCCCGCCTACCCAGAAGCCCCCTCACTCAGAAGCCCTGCCCACCTAGAGGCCCCGCCCACCCATCTGGAAGCTCCGCCCACCTGGAAGCTCCATCTACCCAGAAGCCCCACCCACTCGAAGCCCCGCCCACCCAGAAGTTCTGCCCACCTAGAGGCCCCACCTCCCTTGCGGCCCTGCCTGCCTGTCTGGAAGCTCCGCCCACCTGGAAGCCCTGTCTGTGGGGAGCCCTGCCTGCCTGGAAGCCCCGCCTACCCGGAGGCCCCACCTACCTGGAGGCTCCGCCTGCACTCCCATCATTAGCTCCACCCACCTGGAGGCCCTGTCTGTGGGGAGCCCTGCCTACCTGGAGGCCCCGCCTACCTGGAGGCCCCGCCTACCTGGAGGGCCCGCCTTCCCATCATTAGCTCCACCCACCCGGAGGCCCTGTGGAGGAGCCCCGCCCACCCGGAAGCCCCGCCTACTTGGAAAGCCCCGCCCACCTGGGCAATGGCAAACTGGTCATAGAAGGCAGAGTTGTCCACGTTCAGCTCCAGGTCGATGTCCTGGAGTTCCTCGCAGCTGCAATGGCACCACAGAGGGACAGTGACCGCCAGGCCCGAGCCCGAAGGCAGCCTCAGGACACCCAGGGCCCTCACCCTCTCTGCAGCAGGACCTGAGGCCCGCCCCGCCTGGCCCTGGATGGTGGGTGACACCGCCAGCCTCCGCGGTGGGAGACACCCCGGCCCACTGCCTGCAAACACGGGGCCCAGCAGGGCCAGCCTCAGGCCTGCGTGACTCACCCACCCGCTGGGGGGCAGGCTGGGCCGCGGGGCCTCGGAGCCGAGTGAGCGAGGTGTCAGGACCCGAGGCCGGAGCACGAAGCCAGAGGAGGCCAGAGGCCCAGGCTCACCCTGGGGGCGGGGGAAGGGCTGGGACTGGTGTTTGTGAGGGGAGAGCGCCCCAGTGACCACACCGAGGCCTTCGCCGGCTGTTCGGACACCCCATCCGGTCAGTCACCCCCACGTGCCAGTGGGCGAAGCCTTGGGGAGCTCTGAGCCGCCCTAGGGGGGCCCAGCTCCAAGTGGCCTGCAGCTCCCCCGGGGAGGGGTATGGACCCCGGGCCGGTCCTGAGGGAGGGGCACGGGGAGCCGCGGGGCGCGGGCGGGCGGCGGGCACCTGTGGGGCACCGAGCCCTTCTCGGTGACGGCGTCGCACCACATGGTGAAGCCCACGCTCACGATGGTGCTGGCGATGAAGACCAGGAAGACGGTGAAGGCGCTGACCAGCAGGTTCAGGAAGGCATAGAGGAAGGAGCTGTGGGAGAGACAGGAGGGGTCACTGCACCTCCGTCCCGCCACCGCCACGGCAGCCACCCCTCCCTCCGGCTCCCAGCGGGGCCGAGGGGGTGCAGGGCCACTCCCACCCTCCCAGGATGACCCGGCGCCATCCTGCCCGCCCAGCGGCCGGGACCGGGAGCCGTGGTCACCCTCTGCAGGAGGCAGGGCCAGCACACAGGTGCCGGGAGCGGACCCCTTCCAGCCGTGGCCCGCGTGGCCCCCGGTGCAGCGGCGGGACCTCGAGGGGGCCTCCCCAGGGCCCTGCTCGGCCGTCTCCACTGAAGCCTGGAGGCTGAGCCTCGCCCAGGTGGGCGGCAGACCAGGAGGCAGGGCCCTGGACGGGTCTCGCTCAGAGCGTGTCACTGCCCGAGGGGCAAGGGCCCCGGGGACCCCCTCCGAACACGGCCCCGGGCCCGACGGCCAGGGCAGCGGTGGGGACGGCGCCGCACACACAGGGTTAACGCTGTCTTTCTCCGGAGCCTCCGGGTGCGGCCTGGATGTGCCGTCTCCATGGTGACGCATCCCGGGAAGCCCTGGAGGCCACGGCAGGCAGATGGGTCGTTTTAACCCGGCGCTCCCCAGCCGTCAATCACGACCACCGCCACCTGGACGCTCCCGGGGCTCCGCTCAGCAAAGCGGCCCGGCCCCTGGCCAGCCCCCCGGCCCGTCCATCTGCCCCGGAGCAGCCACAGGTGCCAGACCCACACCGGATTCCTCCAGCCACAGCCAGGGCACCGCGTGCAGAGGCTGCCCCCAGTCCTGGGCAGGCCCCCCTCTGACGGACACCCCTCCAGGAGGTGGCGGCTGGCACCCTGGGCACCACCTGCCCCCCATCTGGGGACCTAGCTGGGGCCCCGCCTTGGCCCAGAGGGCAGGCTGTGCCCGGGTCTCAGGGGTCCCGGGGTGTCCGTGAGGCTGACCCTGAGCACACGGGCCTCTGGGACCTGAGTGTGGTGGCAGCGGTGCTGTGTGGGGCAGACACGCCGGCCGCCGACGGCCCCGAGAGCCGTGCCCGCCCATGAGCTCACTGAGAGCCCCCCGGCCGCCCGGCTCTCCCGCACTCCCTGCTGGCTGGCTCCTGCCGCCCAGTCAAGCGTAGCTGAAGCAGCCCCGGGCAGACGGCTTCTCTGTTTGACCAGCTTGCCTGTGGCTGGACGAAGCCGACCCCCTTCCCGGGACCCAGGGCTTGAGCGCACAGCCAGCCTGGAGGCTCGGCCCCAGCCGGCTGGTGAGTCCGGCGACGCCGGGCCAGTGCGTGGCGGGAGCAGCAGGTCTGGCGCAGGCAGCTCTGCCGCCCCTTCTCGGCAGACTAACTCGGTGACCCTGGGCGCTGGGCCCTGTGCTCGGCCCGGAGCACAGGGATGGCCACCACGCCCACCGGGGCCGCCCGCCCAGGGCCCTCAGAGGGCAGCCGCAGCTGGACCGGAGAGCCCCGACCGGGCCCACATCCGAGCTAAGCGGGGAGCTGGCCCGTGGCGCTGCCACACAGCTCCCTGCCTGCCGCCTGGACCGCGTGGGCGATGGGGGGGGGGCAGGCGGCCGCTCGGCCACGTGGCCTCGGACAGCTCCTGGTGGCGAGGAGGACGCCGCACAGCTGTCTCTGGAGGAGAGGGCGGCCGGCCTTGGCCACGCTCGAGGCCTGGACAGAGGTCACTGGGGTACAGGAGAGCCCCCAGGACTGACATGAAGGGACGGAAGACCGAAATGTTCCTGCCCCACCCCCATCCCGGAGGGCGGATGAGCGCAGATCCCCCCTCTCCGTCTCCATCACGGGGTGGGGATGGCGGCTGCACAGAGCCCACCCGCCCCTTTCTACAAGGTGACCAGGACGGCCCGGCGGCAGCTCCGTGGGTGGGCATCGACCTATGACCCAGGAGGTCACAGTTCATTCCCATCAGGGCACAGGCCGGGTGGCAGGCTCGATCGCCAGTGTGGGGCGTGCAGGAGGCACCATGATTCTCTCCCATCTCTGATGTTTCTCTGTCTCTCCCGCTCCCTTCCTCTCTGACGGCAATAAAAACATAGTTTAAAAAGAAGAAGAAATATTTTTTTAAAAGATGGCAAAGGACAGAGCTGCTGCTCCGGATCCCCCAGGATTGCTGCCGGTTTGTGTGAGGAGGGCGGCCCCCGTGACCCCGACTCCTGTCCGCGGGGCTCCTGGCCCCTGCCTGCCCCCGCCCCGGCCGGTGCCGGCCCTGAGCCCCTCGCTCCGAGCCACACGCCCGCACCCCGAGAGCGGCTGTGTCCTCGCCAGCTGGACCCTAAAGGCCTCAGGCCATTGTCTTGTGGGGTCACCTGGAAGGATGGGCAGGTGCCGAGGGCCAGACGGGCCCCCACACGGCCGTGCCCACCCCCTCAGCTTCAGACTGAAGGGGCCTCAGCCCGCCCACCCTGCTGAGGTGCTGTCCTCCCCGGCCCCACCTCAGGGGGCGCCACCTGGGTGACGCCTGGGCCTGGCAGTGAGGGTGCCCCGGGCAGGGCCCCCTCCAGGACTGGCCTGGGCTCACCCTGGGCTGAGCCCAGCCCCACAGCCCCCGAGGCCTCCCAGGCTGACGTGTGACTCCCGCACACCCCACACCCAGAACCTCGGTGTCCAGGGCTGGACTGTGTCCCCAACAACACGTGTCCTGTCCTCGCCTGCACCTGGGGATGTGGCCCTATTAGGAATAGGGTCCTATGGCGGTCACTAACGGTCTCCCAGGGGGCATCCTGGGATTGGGGGGCTCTGAGCCTGTGAGGGGCGTCGCTGTGAGGCCAGAGAGACAGAGGCCGTGCGCAGACAGACCCAGGGCTGGGGGACCAGCCCCAGGCTGAGGACCGGCCCTGACCCTGACTGTGGACTTCCGGCCTCAGGACGCCTCCATCCCGGCCACCCCGGGAACCAGGCAGGGCCTGCTGGGGTTCCCCTCCTCCAGCGCGCCCCAGCCGGTGAGCTGCATCCCCTGATTCCGTGGAGTGCCCGCAGGAGGTGGGGAGGGGGAGGCAGGGAGGAGGAGAGGCTGGAGGTGGGGAGGAGGAGGCTGGAGGCAGGGAGGAGGAGAGGCTGGAGGTGGGGAGGAGGAGGCAGGGAGGAGGAGAGGCTGGAGGTGGGGAGGAGGAGGCTGGAGGCAGGGAGGAGGAGAGGCTGGAGGTGGGGAGGGGGAGGCAGGGAGGAGGAGAGGCTGGAGGTGGGGAGGGGGAGGCAGGGAGGAGGAGAGGCTGGAGGTGGGGAGGAGGAGGCTGGAATAGGTGAGGAGGAGAGGCTGGAGGTGGGGAGGGGGAGGCTGGAACAGGTGGGGAGGAAGCTGGAGGCAGGGAGGAGGAGAGGCTGGAGGTGGGGAGGAGGAGGCTGGAACAGGTGGGGAGGAAGCTGGAGGAAGTGAGAAGGAGGCTGGAGGTGGGGAGGAGGAGGCTGGAATAGGTGAGGAGGAGGCTGGAGGAAGTGAGAAGGAGGCTGGAGGAAGTGAGGAGGCTGGAGGTGGGGAGGGGAGGCTGGAGGTGGGGGGAAGGAGGGGCTGGAGATGGGCTGGAAGGGGCCTGGAGGCGGGGAGGCAGGGGTGCTGGTGGGGACAAAGCAGGGCCCTCGCATCCCCAGCCAAGGCCCCCAGGGGCTCCCTGCAGAGCCCTCCCGCCAGCAGCCTCCCCAGGGCACAGGGGCTGAGGGGAGGGCTCCCAAACCCACACGTCCCACAGGGTCCGGCCTGGTCGCAGAGCGCAGGCCCCGGGACGTGGCGCTGTCCGCGGTGCTGAGCCAGCGCGGAGGCCCGGGTCAGGGAGGGGAGGCGGTGCTACACCTACAGCCGGGGAGGGGAGGGGGCAGGGGCAGGGGGCGGGGGCGGGGGTAAAGGCCCGGCAGCAGCAGGTGGGCACTTTTGGGGAGGGCCGCAGGGCTTCCTAAGAGGACTGTGAGCGTCGCGGCCCTGGGCTGTGCGTGTGGACAAAGGGCAGGCAGTGCGCGCGGGGGTGCGGGGGGCCCGCGCTGACGGGGCCGCCTCCGGGCGCCGGGGAGGAGAGCACCGGGGGCGCCGGGGCACGAGGGGCGCGCGGACTGGGGGGGCCGCCCGGAGCAGGGCCGCCGGCCCCCGCTTACCCCTCGTGGCCCTTGCAGAGGAAGAAGAGCGCGCGCCAGGCCAGCGCGGCGGCCAGCAGCAGCGAGAGGAGGCTGGCGAGCAGGCCGAAGCGGCAGGCGGCGGGCGGGCCCCACTCCTGCACCGTGAAGCGCTCGCGCGCCTGCAGCGTGAGGTTGGCGCTGAGCCACAGGCCCTCGGTGAAGAGCAGGCAGCGGCCGCGGAAGTCGTGGCCGTTCTCCGACAGCGGCACCAGCGCCACGAAGCTGCACAGGAAGGCCAGCAGGTAGCAGGCGCCCTGCGCCAGGAGCAGCCGGTTCAGCGCCATGGCGAGGCGCGGCGGCCTGGGGAGCGGGGGGCCGGGAGCCGGGCACGGAGAGCCAGGGGCCGGGAGCGGGGAGCCGGGGGCCGGGAGCGGGGGGCCGGAAGCCGGGAGCCGGGAGCGGGGAGCCGGAGCCGGCGGCAGGGCGCGCGGGAGGCTGCGCAGTGGCGGCGCCGCCGGGTCCTGCGCGCCCCGCCCGGGACGCGTGCGCAGCGGCGGAGCGCGGGCCGCGCCTGCGGTCAGCACCGCGGACAGCGCCCGGGCGGGAGAGCTGCCCCCTGGACAGGGTGCCTGCAGGCCCACAGCGGGTGCTGAGCAGAGCTGCCCAGAGGGCATGTTGGCAGGTTGGCCATCACACCCCTCAGAGGCCCGGGGGCCGCTGTGCGGCCTCGCCTCCCCGCCTCCCCTCTGCTGCTCTGTGTCCCCAGCTCCGCACCCGCTTAAGGAAAGGAAGCTGGGCCCCGCGACGTGGCTCCGTGGCTGAGCTTCCACTTATGAGCCAGGAGGTCAGGGTTCGATTCCCGGTCAGGGCCCAGGCCCAGGTTGCAGGCTCCATCCCCAGTGTGGGAGGTGCAGAAACCAATTGATCCATGATTCTCATCATTGATGTTTCTCTTTCTCTCACTCTTCCTTCCCCTCTGAAAGCAATAAAAATATATTGGAAAGAAAGAAGAAAGAAGAAAGAAAGAGAAAGAAAGAGAACGCTGGGAGAGAGATGTTTGGGGGCAGGGGCTGTGCAGGGTTAGGGTTAGGGTTAGGGTTAGGGTAAGGGTTAGGGGCTGTGCAGGTGCCACGGTGCCTGTGGGAGTGGGGTTTGCATCCTGGCTGGTGTGATGGCATGATTCTCTGTGGGAGCCCTGGAGTGAGAAGGACTGGGCCTGCCCTGACCAGTATGCTCAGTGGATAGAGCATCGCCCTGTGGACGGAAGGGTCCCCGGCTCAATTCCAGTCAAGGGCACGTACCTGGATTGCAGGCTCCACCCCGGCCTGGGCCCTGGTCGGGGCCTGTGCAGGAGGCAACCAATCGATGTGTTTCTCTCGCGTCGAAGTTTCTCTCTTTAAAACATCCTCGGCTGAGGGTTCACGAGAGAGAGGAGGAGCGGGTAGGGGACAGAGCAGGGAGCTGGGATTGGGGGCAGGGCTCAGAGGTCGTCCACGGAGACCCCGTGTGAGGCCTGGGCGTGCACAGGCGGGGGGGGGGGGGGGGGGGAGCGGGTTCGAGCTCTTTGTGCTCCTGCGTCACCAGCCCTCGGCAGGGACAGCTGTCCCGCCGCCTGACACGCGTGTGGCCGGCGCTGGCACTTGTGAGGCAAACCGTGGCGGCCGGCGCCTGGGCACGCAGCCTCCGAGGCGGGCCTGCGGGCCCATTCGTTAACGGGATTAACGCTCTCCTGCTTCCCCTTCAGGCGGAGCCACGCCGAGCCGTCCCCAGGGCCCGGAGAGACACGGCCGAGCGGTTGGGCCGCGTCAGCACTCTGGGGCCGGCCGTGAAGCCGTTCCTGCTTTATTGCCCGCGCAGCATATGCTCCGTGTTAGATCAGGGACACGCAGCTGTGCGGAGTCAAAGGCAAAGTCTCCTCATCCCACTCCGCCCCGCCCCATCCGGGGCCACTGAACGGTGGCTCCGACCTCTCCACACACGTGCACACACCCACCGCTTACACATGCTTCACACTTACACACACATGCACACACCCGCCATTTACACACGCTTCGTGCTTACACACACACATGCACACACACACTTCTTACACACGCTTCACGCCACACAGATGGTGCCTTTTATTCAATAACATATCACGGGCCGAAACCGGTTTGGCTCAGTGGATAGAGCATCGGCCTGTGGAGTGGTAGGTCCCGGGTTCGATTCCGATCAAGGGCATGTACCTTGGTTGCGGGCACATCCCCAGTGGGGAGTATGCAGGAGGCAGCTGATCGATGATTCTCTCTCATCGATGTTTCTAGCTCTCTATCTCTCTCCCTTCCTCTCGGTAAAAAATCAATAAGATATATTTTTAAAAAACAACACATCACAGGCCTTGCCATCCCTGCCTGCGTCCTCCTCGGTCGTGTTGCCCTCAGTGGCTGCCCAGCGGCTCCCCGGCCTCTCTGAGCGGTGTGTGGTCTCTCGGCATTCGCTATGCCCGATGCTCCGGACTGAACCTCCTGTACGGCCAGCCCCATGGGGGGCAAACTCCTTAGTCCAGAGCCAAACAGCACAACGGTGGAAATTACTTTGGGGAGCCACATTTTTTAAACTTAAACTTCTTCTGACGCCACTTCCTCAAAAGAGACTTGCCCAGGCGGTGGTGTTTTGTGGAAGAGCCACACTCCAGGGGCCAAAGAGCCACATGTGGCTCGCGAGCCGCAGTTTGCCGATCACAGGGCTGTGCTCGGGCGCTGGGGCCGGCATTCCTTCCAAGAGAACGTCTTAGGAAGGAAATCGCGGGGTCACGGGGCAGCGAATTCAAGGTTAACAGAGACCCAGTCACCAAACTGGCACCCAAAGGAGTCGTGCAAGCCCCGCGGCTTGCGTGGCTCCGTGGCTGAGCGTAGCCCTGTGGCTGAGCGTGGCCCCATGGCCTGCGTGGCTCCGTGGCCGGTATGGCCCTGTGGCTGAGCGTGGCTCCATGGCTGAGTGTGGCTCTAGGAACCAGGAGGTCGAGGTTCAATTCCCCGGCAGAGCACAGGCCTGAGTTTCGGGCTCCATCCCCAGTAGGGGGCGTGCAGGAGGCAGCCGATCGCTGTGTGACCTGGCAGCCCTCCCAAGGTCAGTGGCCGGGCGGCTGTACCAGACTAAGAAATGGAAGAAGAAATGGTTGCTGGGAAAATGCACATGGCGACTGGGCCTCCTGGGAGGAGATGCTAATTGCTTTCTGCAAACAATGTGCATGCACACCCACTCCCTGGGGCTGCGCTGGCTCCATCCCTCCTTCCCTTCATCGCTGAGAGGAGCCAGCCCCGCCTCCCGCCCCCTGGGGGTGGGGCCCCCTCTGCCCCACGCTCCCAGGGAGCCACAGGGAGCCACAGGGAGCCACAGGGAGCCACAGGGAGCCACAGGGAGCCACAGGGAGCCACAGGGAGCCAGCGTGCCCTGTGTCCTGCCTTCCTCGCACCCGCCCCGCAGCCCCTGCCCCGCAGCTGCAGCCCATCGCACACGCAGGGCCCGCCCGCCGCCCGGACCGGAACCTCGGCCCGCGCTCCCAGGACAGCAGGAAGGGCCACAGTCTGAAGAACCCAGTCCAGCAAGATAAGCGGCTGCAGACATCGGTTGGGTGCAGCCTTGGAGCCTGAGGAGGTGTGACGACCGTTCGCCAAGGAAACGGGCAGCAGATCCACCGTCCGCGCCGGCCGCGAGGCGTGTGGGCCAGCGTCGTCCTGGCGCCAGGGTCTGGTTCCGGGTCGGGCGCCTCCCCAGGTGGTGGCAGCCGTGTTCGGGCGCCACGCATCCATGTTTCACCCCACATCGATGTCTCTCTCTCTCCGCCTCTTCCTTCCTTCCGCTCTGAAATCAGCAAGGCCTGGCCTCGGCGGAGGATGTTTTCATGTGAGCCCACTGAGCCCGGGGTCAGCAACCGAGGCTCTCGAGCCACATGCGGCTCTTTGGCCCCTTGAGTGCGGCTCTTCCACAAACTACCTATTTTAAAGAAGTGGCGTTAAAAGAAGTTTAAGTTTAAAAAATGTGGCTCTCCAAAGAAATCTCAATCGTTGTGCTGTTGCTGTTTGGCTCTGTGGACGGATGAGCTTGCCGACAATGTTTCAGGCCTTCATTTAATAAATTTTCCTTTGTGTTAGCTGGGCCGCCCTCAGCACGGCCATGGTGAGCCTGAGGGGGGCAGGGCGGCCAGTGAAGGATTGAGAAAAGACAGAGAGAGGATACAGCGGGGTCTGGGTGGGCCGCTGCCCTCTCTGACAGACAGCGCCACGGCCCGCAGGCCGAGTCTCCACTTACAGCAGATCCCACGGGCAGAGGGAGGGCGTGGTCAGAGCGTTCTCTCGGCTTCGAATCCCCTCCACCACACGCACCGGACCCAGCTTGGTTTACCGCCGCGCCTCCCGCAGCCCCGTCACGCAGCCACGTGGGCCCACAGGTTCGGACCATATGGAAGCTCACAACCACAGCCTCTGGCTGTCGCTGTGCTGGGATTGCACGTGGCTTTGCCATGAGAGGCCGTGCCCTCTCCTTAGCCCCAGGCTGGAACCCGCCCCCAGGCCGCTCCCCACGGGCGTCCACATGGGAGCCTGGAGGAGTCCCCCTGCGCCCGCCCGCCCAGGGCCCCGAGGCCCCGCACGGCCCGGGTGCTGGGCACCACGGCAGGGAAGCAGGCCGGAGCCCCAGTGCCTCGGGCACACCCCCTCCCCGGCACCCAGCCCCCGCAGGACCGAGCCCCAACACCGGCCACAGCTCTCCGGACCACACAGGAGGGCAGCCCGATGTGGGGGTCCCCGGACACCCCACCCGGGACACCCCACGGGGACCTCCAGCCGCTCCCACAGCCGCTGCACACGGCCCTGGAGCCCGTGGCCCCGGCCACACACCTTCACCAGGTGCCCCTCCTGGGCCCTCCACCCGCCCCGCTGCCCCCTCCTGGGGTGCAAGGGGCTCCCCAGGACGGCTGCTCAGTCCACCTGCACCCAGGGAAGGACACTGCGGCCACAGTCACAGCCGGGCGAGGGCCCGCCCACTGCCCTTCCCGCCAGCCCGCCCGCCCGCCGCCAGGACGGAGCGCCCGGACTCGGAGTGTCCGGCCCACGCGGCTCTGAGCCACGCCATGGCTTTCCGGCTAAGTGAGCATTGTGCACACGGAGCCCGGAGGGCGGGGCACCCCGGAGGGGGAGTGATTGGGGGGAGCTCCCCGCTGACCCCCTTTCCTGCCCCCGCAGACCAGCAATTTGCAGGTTCAGCAGAGATGGGCCTCATCACTTTCATATGCAAATCAGGAGAAAGGCTTTTGCATCTCATTTAAATTCCTGAATAATTAACCAGCTCCCCCCCCTCCCCAGTTCTCAGCAGACCCCGGGAGTGGCGGCCCTGGGGGTTCTGCCTCCTCACCCGCCGCCTGCTCTGACCCGCTACATGGAAAATGTGACGGGAGCCCTGACCGGTGTGGCTCAGTGGATGGAGCGTTGGCCTGCGGACTGAAAGGTCCCGGGTTCGATTCTGGTCAAGGGCTTGTGCCTTGGTTGTGGGCACATCCCCGGTAGGGGGTGTGCAGGAGGCAGCTGGTCGATGTTTCTCTCTCCTCCATGTTTCTAACTCTATCCCTCTCCCTTCCTCTCTGTAAAACATCAATAAAATATATTTTTAAAAAGAAAGGAACGCGAGGCCGGATCCTCCAGCGGCTGGAACGGGTGCCCGTGACCAGCTCACCACAGGAACAACGGCCTGACCCTGTGGCAGCCACAGCCGCCGGGGCGTGACCCTGGCCAGGGCGGCCGGCCGGAGCCGGGAGCGGGGTCCGCAGAGCCCAGGCGGCTGCTGGGGTGGGCGGGCGCGGGGAGGGCGGGACTCAGGGCCACGCTGCCGGACCCAGGCCGCCCGCCCGCAGGCGTTCTCGGTTCGCTCGGATCCTGTCCTCACCCCCCAGGCCCCCAGGCGGTGAGGGAACTTGCCAGCCCCTCGCCACACACGGTCGGAACCGGCCTGGTTGTCTAAGAAGCAGAGGGAGGGCCCAGCGCACCGGGAAGCCACGCCAGGAAGCCACGGCCACCACAGAGAACGACAGGGGCCAGTGCGGGCCACGGGGTGTGGGCTGGCCATGGGAGCTGGGGAGGGTGGCTGCCAGGCTGGGCGGCGGGGACTGGAGGGGCAGGGGGGGGCCGGACCCCGACTTTACACCTGGAGAAGAGCCGGCCCGAAGGAGTGAAGGCGGGGACGCACAGGGAACTGTGAGCCTGGGCCAGTGTGCCCAGTGGTTAGACCTCTGGCCCAGGCACCAAAGAACCAAGGACACATACCTGGTGGCAGGGTCAACCCCCGCCCCAGGCAGGGCCCTGCAGGAAGCAGTTAACCCCTCTCTCTTTCTCTCTCTCTCTCTTCCTTTCCCCTCCCTTCCTCCCTCACCCTCTCTCTCAGTATCCCTGGGGAGAGTTTCCTCGGATGAGGAATCACAAAACACAAAGAGGAAATGTGGACGGAGAGAGGGACCGGCCTGTGTGGCGAAGTGGGCGGCGTGAAGGCTGGCGGGTCCTGGGGGAGAGGAGGGAGGGGAGGGGGAGGAGGAGGGGAGGCGTCTGGGTGGACAGGGCTGACCCAGCCGGGCACCGAGCCCACCAGTTACCGCCTCCACATGGGCACCCAGAGCCCCATGAAAGAGTCCCAGCTGGTGTGGCCCAGTGGGCAGAGCGTTGGCCTGAGGACCGAAGGGTCCTAGTTCGATTCCCGTCAAAGGCAGGCACCTCGTTGCAGGCTGGATCCCTGGCCCTGGTCGGGTTCCGTGCATAGGCAGCCAGTTGATGTGTCTGACTCTCTCTGTCTCCCTCTCCTTTCTACTCACTCAAAAAATTAATAAATTAAATGTTTTCTTAAAAAACATGAAAGAAAGCGTGGAGGCGCCCCTGGGACTGTGCCCAGGTCGGCAGTGACCGGCCAGCGCCTGGGGTGACAGGCAGCCTCTGGCCTCTTTACCCCCCCACCTCCCCCTGCCCAGCATCCACCCCTCCCCCCTTCCCCTATCCCCACCCCTCCCCGCCGCCAGCCACCCCGGAGTGTGTGTGACCGGGGTCACAGAGGACACCGGCACCTGCAGAGGTGGGGCAGGGGGTCTTTGCAGGGCCAAGACCGGTCAGCGGGCCACTCGGAGGGCCTGGCTCGTGGGCAGGTACCAGCCAGGGGCTCAGGGCGGGCACCGGCCAGGGGCTGGGGGTCCGGACGGAGGTGCTGCCCCAGCCAGGCTCCCTGGGGACCCGCTCCACGCCCCCCCCCCCCCCAGCTCCGGCCTCACTCAGGGCTGTGAGGGGGGAGGCAGCCATGAATGTTTAATTGGGAATTAATATTCATGAGGCTCCAGAGGCCGGGCTGCGGCTCATAAATATTCACAGGACGCGCTCCCCATCCCGACATTAATGCTTGTTTGTGCATCATCCATTATTCACTCCGGCCGGGGAGGGGGGAGGGCCTGGGGGGCCTGGGGTAGGAGGGCAGGGAGGGGGCAGGGAGGGGGCCTGGGCTGTCCCACCGCCGGCCACCTCTCCGCGGGCTGCGCTCTGACCACCCAGGCCGGTCCCTTGCGAGCACCCGCCACCCACACCCGCCACCCACACCCACACCCACCACCCACCACCCGCCACCCACACCCACCACCCACACCCACACCCCCAGAAACCCAGCTCGCAGCGGTGTGCCCAGCCCCCTGCGGACTGCTGCCTCCTCCCCGCTGGCTGAGCTCCTCTCTATCCGCCAGCGAGGGGACCCGCCCGGCCCGCCGCCCGCCCAGCAGGGCCCGCCAGGTGGGCGCCCCCAGGACCCAGTTTGCAGGGAGAATCCCGGACCCCAGCCCTGCAGCCCGCACGCCTGCCCGGGCCTGGGCGGCTGGTGGAGCGCGCGCGCCCTCGCGTGGCCCGTGCGGGGACGGCATGGCTCCCGCAGAGGGTGCTGGGCGGAGGGGAGTGGCGGGGTTGGTGGGAGGTGAAGGGACTGAGCGGGAATAGATGAGTGAACAGCCGGCCCGGGAAGCGGCGCGGTCAGAGAATCGGCCCAACGCGCCCAGGAGGCAGGTCCCACCCCGGTCAGGGCACAGACACGCACCCACCAGTGATGCGTAAGCGGATGAAGGAACAAATCAACTTCTCTCTCTCTCTCTCTCTCTCTCTCTCTCTCTCTCTCTCTCTCTCTCTTTCTCTCTCTCTCCTCTCTTTCCAGCTACTATCTCCATCTCTATCTCTCCCTCTAAAAATATCAACAAAGATACAAAAATATAAAAAATTAATAACACCCAGCCCTAACCAGTGTGGCTCAGTGGATAGAACGTCGGCCTGCGGACTGAAGAGTCCTGGGTTCGATTCCAGTCAAGGGCATGTATCTTGGTTGCGGGCACATCCCCAGTGGGAGGTGTGCAGGAGGCAGCTGATAGATATTTTTCTCTCTCATCAATGTTTCTAACTGTCTATCCCTCTCTCTTCCTTTCTGTAAAAAATCAATAAAATATATTTTTAAAACACACATACACACGCACACACACACACACGGACGCGCACACACACACACACACACACACAATCACACACACACACACAAGGACAGCAGTGTGGGGGAGCCGGAGGGAGGGGAGCTGCAGCTGGGGCCCCGGGTGGGGCGGTGAGGGCTCTGTGCAGTGGGCACACGGTGTGTTATTGAGTTGTACCCCGAAACCTGTATGGATTTGTGGACTGGTGTCACCCCAACACATTCAACCACACAGTAAGCCAAGACAGTAAACTGCCCTCCTTGCTGCCCTGCCTGAAGGACGGGCACCCACATCCACAAGGAAAGTCAATTCAAGGAAGAGGGGCCGGCCCGGCCGGCTAGCTCCATGGCTGAGTGTCGCCCTGGGAGTTCGGAGGTCACAGCTCCATCCCCGGTCAGGGCACAGGCCCGGGTTACAGGCAGGATCCCTGGGGGGCATGCAGGAGGCAGCCGGTCCGTGATTCCCTCTCATCATGGATGTTTCCATCTCTCTCTCCCTCCCCCTTCCTCTCTGAAATCAATAGAAACGTACACTGAGTGGTCAGATTATTATGATCTCTTATCACATAATAACCTGGCCACTGTGTGTGTGTGTGTGTGTGTGTGTGTGTGTGTGTGTGTGTGTGAGGCCCGGTGCATGAATTCGTGCATGGGTGGGGTCCCACCAGCCTGGCCAGGGGGAGGGGACATGGGCGGTTGATTGGCCTGCCTGCTGGTCGAACTCCTGGTCTAGGGGACAATTTGCATATTAGCCTTTTATTTAATAGGATACACACTGAGTGGCCAGATTATTAAGCGCGCAGAGGTCATCATCTGGCCACTCCGTGTATATTTCTTTAAAGTTCACACATAAAATTAGTCACCTCAAGTACCCAGCCTGCCATCCGTCCCAGCTCACAGCTGCCTGCGGCCGAGGTGCCCTGTCCCCCGGCCAGGGCTGCGGGGCGGCCTGACCTCCCCCGAGGACGCTGCCCCATCTGCAAGACTCACAGGACACGGCCCACACGGACACACGGACACACACACACACACACACACACACACACACGGCCTACGCAGCCCCTCCCCACGGCCACGGCCTGGGGGGGGAGACACAGGCAGCCTGGACTCAGCACCAGCGCCATCGAGTCCAAAGCCCGGCCCCACGGGGTTCGGGGCCCCGATGAAGAAGTCCCGATGATCATTCAGGGGCCCCAGCTCCCCAGGGGCGGGGCCAGAGGACGCCCCCCCCCTTTCACATCCCCTGTGGTTCAGGGTTCCGGTTCAGGGTTCGGGTTCTGGAGAAGGCCACCGCAAAATGAAGAGAGACATAAAAAGAATTAATTTGGGAAATTGGGGGCCAGGCGGGAGTCCACCTCGAGGGGGAGGACTACCCCTGCTCTGGCTTTGGTATCCCTTTTATTAAGATTATGAGACACACCCGTATCCTTTAGGCAGGAAACTGCAATAATAGACAATCAGCGAGCATTTACATACCAGTGTCTCAACTAAACAATGAGTGATTAGCTGCCACCATTCAGAGCAATTCAGATTGACCAGCCTTCCGGATTCCCTTTTTACATCTCTCTCTCAGTGGTGATGATCGGCAGGCCCGCATCTGGGCCTTCCTGCTTCCTGGTCTCCACTCCTCTCACCCTCCCCGAGGCTGGGTGATGGTTTTTGCCAGGAGCCAATCCCAGCGTGGAACAATCACAAGAGTTTCACCAAACGGTTGGTGAAGCTTGGGGGGCTCCACAGGGTGGAGTCACAGATAGTTCACCTGTTGGAAAAGGCTAAGTGGCACTTCCCCCAAACCTGAATAGAATAATCGTTTGCTGCCAGGCAGCTCAGGGCAGAGGTCGCCAAACTCATTCGTCCACAAAGCCAAATACAAACAGAACAACGATGGAAATTCCTTTGGAGAGCCACATTTTTTAAACTTAAACTTCTTCTAACGCCACTTCTTCAAAACAGACTGGCCCAGGCCGAGGTATTTTGTGGGAGAGCCACACACTCAAGGGGCCAAAGAGCCGCATGTGGCTCGAGAGCCGCAGTTTGCCGACCACGGGCTCAGGGCACTTCATTGCCTCCTGTGGGCCAAACACCTGAACAGCTGTGGGCTATTTCCCAATCTGACAATCTCTGTAAACCCTTGGATTCCTTACCCTTTGTTTTTTGTTGTTTGTTTTTGAATATATTTTATTGATTTTTTCACAGAGAGGAAGAGAGAGGAAAAGAGAGTTAGAAATTTTGATGAGAGAGAATCATGGTTCAGCTGCCTCTTGCACACCCCCTACTGGGGATGTGCCCGCAACCAAGGTACATGCCCTTGACGGGAATCGAACCTGGGATCTTTCAGTCCACAGACCGACGCTCTATCCACTGAGCCAAACTAGTTTCGGCTGATTCCTTACCCTTTGAAGTGTATTATCTTCACCTTGCCTGGGGACAAATTGTGTTAACAAAAAGCACGAGGTCCTGAGACAAGGTGAGTCTTGAGCTCCTTCAGCTGAATGCCTTTCAAAATTATCTCTTGTCCTTGGGCTCCTTAATGATCTAGGCGCAGCCCTTTCTCCAGAGCCTGAGCCCTTGTGAGGCTGGGACAGGAGCCCGGCGGGCTGTGCGCCCTGACATCCGGAAGGAGAAGGCCCCCTCCGTCTTGTGGGAAATTAAATGTAGGAATAGGTGCTGGGCCGGCAGAGACCACGCAGGGCCCACAGGGCCGGACCCACAGGTCCGCCGAGGCCGCGCCCAGCCCCGAGCCTCTCGCTGGGAACAGACGGAGAAGTGCTGACCGCGGGCGCTGCCTCCCGTCCGGCTCGGCGGGGGCACTCGGCAGCAGCTCGGGGCCGGGGAAAAGGGGAGAACAGATCGGACGCCTCTCCGCCACGAGGGAGCAGGCATGGGGAGGACGGGGCCCCTCCCACGCCAAACGGACCGAGCGCGCGGAGCCCCAGAGAGTGCCCGTCGGCTCCGAGAGTGCCCGTACCCGGCCTTCACCACGGAGAGCTGAGCTCTGAACCCTCGCCGGCTGGTCCCTCTGACCCGTCCGGCCCCGGCGGCTGGCTGGCTGTCCCTCACCCGCGGAGGGTCCGGCGTCACCGGCACATCCGTGCTCGGAAGACCACCGGGCTCCGCACGGAGAATTCACACAGACGGCGCCCGGGGCGTGTCAGCGCCGTCGCGGGGCGGCCGAGCCACACCGTCCGCTGGTGAGAGAGGAAAGGACGCATCCGACTCCAGGCGCTCGTGAGTCTGATGGTGAGGGCACTGCGTGTCAGTGCAGACAGGGCAGCTCACACACAGACACACACTTACACACTCACACACAGACACACACACTTACACACTCACACACAAAAACACACACACACTCGCTCATATACACACTCACACAAAACACTCACACACAGACACACACACACACAAAACACACACACAAAACACACACACAAAACACACTCACATACATACTCACACACTCACACAAAACACACTCACACACACTCACACACATTCACACAAAAAAACACTCATACACACACCACACACACTCACACAGACACACACACACACACACCATACACACACACTCACTCATATACACACACCACACACACACTCACACATACACACACATACACACTCACACACACACTCACACACACGCACACAACACACGCACGCCCTGATTTCACACACAAAACACACTCACACTCACACACACTCTCACACATTCACACAAAACACACTCACACACAGAGACACACACACTTACACACACACACACTCACACATTCACACACACACACACTCACACAGACACACACACACACACTCACACACACACACACAACACACGCGCGCTCTGATTAGGGACCGCAAGTCAGCTAAGACAAAGGAGGTGATGCCGTCTCTCGCCACCAGAGGGCGCGCCTCGCCCCAAAACGGACCGGCCCAGCTGCCCGGGAGCTCCCTGCACCGCTGACCGGCTGGCCTGGGGCGGGGTGTCTGTGCGGGTGGGACCCTGAGCAGGTGGGATCCCCAGCCCGCCCCGCCCACTTCACACAATCACACACACAGACACACACACACACACTGAGAGGCCGGAGGGAAAGCCGGGCTGGCAGGCAGTCCCAGCTTGGACCTGAGATGGCCCCTCGGGAGCAGGGGGAGGGGAGAGGGCCTCTGGGCTATCCGGGTGCAGCCGCCCCTCCACCCGCCGATGACACCGAGGAGCAGGCCGGGGCTGGGCACCGGCAGGGGTGTGAGTGAGGCCGCTGGCAGGGGGGCCAACGGGGTGGAGCCAGCAGCAGGTGCGGTGCCGGGCGGGTGGCAGCGAAGGAGCAGTTTTCAGTAACCACCAGAGGCTCGACCCGATGCAGCGACCAGCGCCGGCGTGGTCTGGTGCCCACACACCTGCTCACCATCCGCCATGGCCGACGCCCACATGTCCCACGCCCCCCCTGGTGGTCAGCACTCGTCACAGTGACCGGTTGTCCAGTTGTTCCAGTTGTTCTGCCGTCCGGTCTATTTGCATATTAGCCCGTTATTATATAGGATTATTATACAGGATAACTGTAGCTAGTCCCCAGTATCCTGTTTTCCCAGCAGGAAGGCTGGCTGGGGATGGAAGGTTCTGGTGAGGGGGACAAGGCCGAGGAGTTGGTGCCGGGTGGGGTGGGTCTCCCGGCCTCCCGGAAGCCAGCCCGCAGGAGGGAGGCAGCCAGCCCTTCTACCTGCCAAGGCGGGGGCGGAGGGGTGGGGGGGTGGAGGACAGCGGAGGCCCAGGTCCCCAACGCCCTCGCCCCTGGGGTGTGGCCTGAGCCCCGGGTCCTGGTGCCTGTGGCTCCCCGGCCTCCTGCCTGCCCAGTGCCGTGTCTGATCGGATCGGCCATTTCTCCGGAGCCCGGGAGTCCGGCTGGCAGGTGGTGGATGGTGGATGGTGGATGGATGGATGGTGGGTGGGTGGGTGGATGATGGATGATGGATGGATGATGGATGGATGATGGATGATGGATGATGGATGGATGATGGATGATGGATGGATGGATGGATGGATGGTGGATGGATGGATGGATGGATGGTGGATGGATGGATGGATGGTGGATGGATGGAGGGATGGATGGATGGTGGGTGGGTGGGTGGATGATGGATGATGGATGGATGATGGATGATGGATGGATGGATGGGTGGATGGTGGATGGATGGATGGATGAATGGTGGATGGATGGATGGATGGATGGATGGTGGATGGATGGATGGATGATGGATGATTGATGGATGATGGATGATTGATGGATGATGGGTGGGTGGGTGGGTGGATGATGGATGATGGATGGATGATGGATGGATGGATGGATGGTGGATGGATGGATGGATGGTGGATGGATAGATGGATGGATGATGGATGATTGATGGATGATGGATGACTGATGGATGATGGATATGTCGGATCAGAACCGGCCATTTCTCCGGAGCCCGGGAGTCCCGCCGGCAGCTGGAGGCTCGGCTTCTGACAGTTCCGCATTCCTCACCCGCAGCCACAGGCAGCATCGTAGCTCGCGGCCTGGCCGGAGGCCCGTGGTCAAGGTGCCTGGGCACATGCCTGAGCTGCAGGCTCGATCCCCAGCCCTGCTCGGGCCTGTGCCAGACGCCCACTCAACGTGTCTCTCACATCGATGGTTCTCCCTCCCTCCCTCCCTCCCTCCCTCCCTCCCCGCTCCTTCCCTGTCTCCCTCCCTCCCGGCTCTGCACTCAGCGAAAAGGTGCCCTCAGGGAGAGCCAACAGCCCCGGCCACCCACTGCCAGCTCACCCTCCCCGCACCGCCCACCGCTCGCCCCGGTGCCTTTTCTGCCTGATTCTCCGGCTCACCGGGGCGGCTCTGGGGAGTCTGCGATGTCCTGATTTCACCTCAGCGGGCGGCCGAGGGGGACGGGCAGGCTCCGCATGAGCCAAAGGCCCCCGAGACGGCGCCTCCCGAAAGCGTGTTGAAACGTGATTTGCGCAACGAGCGAGATAAGAGCTGACCGCCGGCCGATCCCGCTGTGTGACCTCCAACCGGCCACCCAGCCCGGGAGCACCCCTCCTCCTCCCGGGGGCCTGCTCGGACCCGGAGCCGCCCCGCGCTCCTGCCCCTTCCTCCGCAGCCCAGCCCCTGCCCTCACCCAGCTCGCCTCCTCCTGCCCGACCGGGAGCTCAGTGGTTAGAGCACGGCCTCACAGGGAAGGCCCGGCCGCTCCTGGGCCCAGGCGCCGGCACCTGCGGGAGGCGCCCTTTTCTCCTTCCGTCCCCCTCCCCCTTCCTCTTCCCCTAAACATCACGGAAAGCAGTGTCCTTGGTGAGGATGAACACACAGCAAAGCTCCCTTCTTCCTCCCCAAAGCGTTTGCTAAAGAGCCGTGAGCTGGGCGGTGGGGGGGGGTCTGCTCCGCCCGGCCTGCCGCTGGCGCTCGGACCCGCGCCCTGGCCTTCTGTTCACAGGTCAGAGCTCGCCCTGCGCACGGGTCCGGCCGGCGGGGTGGGGGTGCGGGCAACCCCTCAGGTCTCTGCTGCCCGGCCCGCCCTCGGAGCTCCGCCCCTGCGGCCCCATCGCTCCCCTGTGAGATCCGGCCTCCGGCTCTGGCCCAGGCCCCGGCTCCAGCTCCGCCTGGGCTGAGGCCCGCACCCCGTTCCCCCGCCCACCAGGGCCCGTGGTCCACCTGCGAGCCTTGTTCCCGGGGTGTGTGTGTGTGTGTGTGTGTGTGTGTGTGTCCGTCCACACCTCCCTCCCCCAGCCCGCCAGGTGGCGGGGGCCCAGGTCTCCGGGCGCTGACCCCGCATTGAGGGGCTCCGGGACGCCCCAGCGGCTTCCCGACCCCCACCCCACCCCCCCGCTCCGAGGTCACAGCTCTGCCGGCCACGTGGGCCTCCTGCCCGGGCACCCGGCCGGTCTGGGGGGCACAGGGCCGGTCTGGGGGGCACAGGGCCGGTCTGGGGGGCACAGGGCCGGTCTGGGGGACACGCGGCCGGTCTGGGGGACACGCGGCCAGTCTGGGGGTGCTAGCGGGGCACAGGGGGGTGGCTTTGCTGTCTTGGAGGCTTTGCTGCTGGGAGGAAGTTTGGGTGGGCTCAGTCCTCATTGTGTGTTTATTTTCATTCCCTTAGATCCCGCCCCCAAGCTGTGCTCCCATTGATGTGCAGAGGGAGGGGAGAGGGGGAAACGGAGAGAAACACCCTCAGTCCGCAGGCAGACGCTCCTCCCTGAGCCACACCGCAGGGCCAGAGGCAGAGGCTTTAATAACTCGGAGCCACAGGGACTTCTGCTCGGAACCTGGACAGGAAGGCAGCGAGGCAGCTCCTGTTTGGGCAAAACTAGGGGAACCACCGACAGACCGCGCCCAGGGCACCCTGTGTCTGTGTGAAGCTGATAGTTACACACACATACACACACACATACACACACACCCGCCTGCGCGCCAGGATGTGGGCAGAGGAGGGGAGGGGGGAGGAGGGGAGGGAGGGGAGGAGGGGGAGGAGGGGAGGAAGGGAGGAGGGGAGGAGGGGAGGGAGGGGAGGAGACAGAGGAGCTTAGGACTGGAGTCCTGAGGATAGAGTGACTGTTCACTCTGGCTGGTGTGGCTCAGTGGATAGAGCGTCAGCCTGCAGAGTGAAGGGTCCAGGTTTGATTCCGGTCAAAGGCCCGTACCTTGGTTGCGGGGCTCCTCCCCAGCCCGGGCCCAGGTCAGGGCTTGTGCAGGAGGCAACCCATCGATGTGTTTCTCTGTCTTTCCCCTCCCTAAAAAAAATCAATGGGGAAATTTCCTTGGGCAAGGATAAAAAAGGGACTTCCCACATTCTAGACCCCGTGCACCGGTGAGGAACTCCTCCCCTCCTTCCGCTGCCGAGTGCGAGCTGGGCCAGACACCGCTTCTATTTATATATATATATATATATATATCTGCCCCCTCCTCATCTCCCCCACCCTGACTGCCACGGCCCAGGAGGCTGGCTGGAGGCACCACCGCATGGCCACCGACCTGCTGGGCGCTGAGTCTGGCCACGCTCAGCAGCCGGGAAAGAAAAGCCTCTGTCTGGCCCGCCAGGAATGCAGCCCGTCCCCGCCACCCCGGCCGAGCACATGACTCCAGGACAAAGGCCTCTGTCCCTCTGGCAGTGACCCCGCGCTGGCGGCGGCTTCCATCACCCTCCGGCTCAGAACCCCCTCCCCCCTAAACCTGGCAGAGGGGACAGGGTTTGCCCTCCAGCACACCCTGGCTGCAGGCCCGCTGATGAGAATGACCGCACACCCACCGAGAACCACGCTGTGAACGCCTCTCCTCTGCCTTGGTGTGCAGCCTGAGCTGATGGAGACACCGCACTCCAGGCCCCCCAGTCATTAGTGTCCACAAAGGGGGCACAAGGGACCTTCTGATGTGGCAGGAATGTCCTCTATACTGCTCAGGATGTGAGTGAGTGAGTGAGTGAGTGAATGAATGAATGAATGGATGATGGATGGTGGATGGAGAATGGATGGATGATGGATGGTGGATGGATGGATGATGGATGGTGGATGGTGATGAATGGATGGATGGATGGATGGATGATGGATGGATGATGGATGGATGATGGATGGTGGATGGATGGATGGTGGATGGTGGATGGTTGGATGGATGATGATGGATGATGGATAGATGATGGATGGATGGTGGATGGATGGATGATGATGGATGGATGATGGATGATGGATGGTGGATGGTGGATAGATGATGGATGGTGGATGGTGGATGGATGGATGGATGATGGATGGATGGATGATGGATGGTAGATGGATGGATGGTGGATGGATGGATGGTGGATGGATGGATGATGGATGGTAGATGGATGGATGGTGGATGGATGGATGGTGGATGGATGATGGATGGATGATGATGGATGGATGATGGATGATGGGTGTTGGATGGTGGATGGATGGATGGTGGATGGTGGATGGATGGATGATGGATGGTGGATGGATGGATGATGGATGGTGGATGGATGGATGATGGATGGATGGATGGGTATTGGATGGTGGATGATGGATGGTAGATGGATGGATGGTGGATGGATGGATGATGGATGGATGGATGATGGATGGATGGATGGATGGATGGATGATGGATGGTGGATGGATGATGGGTGTTGGATGGTGGATGGATGGATGATGGATGATGGGTGTTGGATGGTGGATGGATGGATGGTGGATGGTGGATGGTTGATGATGGATGATGGATGGTGGATGGATGAGGAGTCTCTGTGTCCTGACCTGAGCAGGGGTGACAGGAATCTGACTTCACAGGAAGGACGGACAGAGGGACAATAGACAGGAGACGGGTGGCCTCTCAAGCACAAGGAGCTGGGAGGCGGCAATGATGCTGAGAACGTCTTCCCCGGGACTCGCCTCAGTTCCTCTTCCTCGCCTCCCAGGTGGGTTCCTGGCTCTCGGAACAGAGGCTCGGACTTCCTCCTCAGGGCAGGGCCGGCCGGGGCTGCACGGCAGGGTCCCGCAGCCCAACAGCCCATTGCGACCAGGACGGTGCTGCAGGGGCGTGCCGGGAGCCAGGCCAGGCTCGGTGCGTTTAGCATCTGGATAGCCTTCGCCTGGACAGAAGCTTCCCCACTGAGACATGGCCAGTGCTGCACGCGCTGGGAGGCCCTGGGAGGCGCTGGGACAGGCTGGGAGGCACTGGGAGGGGTTGGGAGGCACTGGGAGGCACTGGGAGGGGTTGGGAGGCACTGGGAGGCAGTGGGAGGCACTGGGAGGCACTGGGAGGCCAGGCCCAGCTGGGAGAGGCCTCGGGGACCTGACTAATGGTATGAAAGCTTCCCCATCCCACAGCTCACGCGGGATCTGTCAGAGGCTGGGAGGCAGCACGGCCTGGGGGCTGCCCCGGCCCGCGCACCCTGCACCCACCCAGCCGGGGAGGGGGCGGGCTGTGCCATGCGGGGCCTGGGAACTGCTCCCCGGGCCTGCCTGTCCGCCCCCCCCCCCCCCCCCCCCCCCGGAAAGGAGACCCCACCTCACCCCAAGCAGCCAGGAGGAGGCGGGTCAGGACTGAGGAGCCCTGCCTACAGCTGCCCTCTGCCCTCCCCCCTCTCTCTCCCCCCTCCCCCCTCCCCCCGTCCTCCCCTTCCCTCCCCTCCTCCCAGGACACAGATGGTGGAATCAGCTCCTTCAGCCCCGGGGGCGGGGGCGGGGCGGGGCGGGAGGTGACTCAGCCCTCAGCTGCCTCCTCAGCCCACAGGCTGCAGCAGCCGCCCCACCCCCTCCCCAGCCTCCACCCCCTCCCCAGCCTCCATCCCCACCCCCACCCCCCTCTCCAGCCTCCACCCCTACCCCCATGGAGGGTGGAGGGGCTGGCGGCTCTGCCCGAACCACACCCTGTCTGCTCGAACCTGGGCCCACCCTGAGGAGGCCCTCACTCCCTGCCTCCTGGCTCAGCACCCACAGGAGCAGCCGGGGACCCGGTGTCCAGGGGCTCCGAACGGGGCCCGGGGTGGGTGGGCAGGGAAGGGCCCTGGCCCAGGAGGGAGGCCCCGGGAGGGAGCCCCGAGGGGGGGAGAAGGTCCAGGAGCAGAAGGTCCAGGAGCAGGAGACCAGCCTCTCCCAGGAGAGTGTGGCCGGAGGCCCAGCAGGGCGGACCCCAGGGGCCTGGGGACACCAACTCCACACCCACCGCCCCTGGCTCTGAGCTCCCCCTCAACCCTCCTGGCAGCCCCCAGACACTCAGCCTGGCCAGCACCCCCGGCCACCCCCCTCTCCCTCTCCCCTCCTGCTGGGCCTGGGCACTGCCCAGGACGTGGGTACACACATGTGTATGCGCGCATGTCAGCACGCACACACCTGTGTGTTCGTATGCACATCTGTGTACGTGTACATATATGTGGCTATACATGTGTGCATGTATGTGTGCCCCCGTGCATGATGGTAGAGACAGGCTCCCGCGTGTCCCCGCCTTTTAAATCGCCAGCTGTCCCATAGGCCTCAGGTCCCTCATCCTGAGCCGATGCCCCAGGGCCTGGCTGCCCCCACAGCGCCTGGCGGCCTGCGCTCGCCCTGCTGAGACCAAGGCTGACTTACACACACACACACACACACACACACACACACACACACACACACGGTCTACAGGGGCCTCCCCGCGCCCCCCGCACGTCAGCCCGTGGTGCAGGGCGGGGGCCTCATCTCTGCACAGCCTCGTGCTCCGCTCACACCACAGCCCACCCGAGCTTCCCAGCCCCGGCCCCCGCGGCCCAGCGGACGCCCCCGTCCACCCACTCCCCGGCCGGCTCCTGGCGGCCCGGCCCGCTGGGCGGCAGTGACAGGGCCCCGGCTGCCTGGGCCGCACCGCCGCGTCCAGGGCCGCACCGGCCCCTCCTGGGCCTGCAGGGGCCAGCCCACAGCCCTGGAATGCGGCCGAGTGGCACTCCCTGGCACAGGGCGCTGCTGGGTGGGGCCAGCCGGCCCCTCCCGCCACGCCCACTGCCTGCAGCCAGGCGGCGGCGTGACTCAGGCCTCCGTCAGCAGCTGAGGGAGGATGGGCCCTCCCTGTGCCAGCCCGGGGGCGGGGGGGGGGGGGGGGGGCGGGGGGCCCAGGCTCCGCTGGCCGGTCAGCAGGGGCCCCTGGCAGGGACCGCGCCCATGCCCCCAGGGCAGTGGAGCCGGGAAGTCTCCTCTCGGGCAAAACACACAACGGCCACCTCAGGGGGCGGGGGGGGGGAGGGGGAGACAGAAGTGAGGGGGTCCCCGGGCTGCACCCCAGCAGGCACAGAGCTACCTGCCAGCTCCGCAAACCCCCCGGCCCTCAGCCAGGCCGGCTGGGGCAGGGGGGAGGGAGGAAACAGCCGAGCACAGGCACCCGCGCCCCGCAGGCTCGGACCCGGGTCCCGCTCCGTGGACAGTCCGTTCCGTGGCGCCAGGGAAGGAAGGAACAAGCACGTTCCCCTGAGCCCCAAAGCCTGGGCCCCGCCCGCGGCCGCGGCTCCTGGGCTGGACCCGGGGAGGCCCGCGGCCGGCGCCACCCGCCGCCCCCAGCCAGGCGGCACTGCGCCCTCCCGCCCCACGGCCCCCAGACCCGCTGCCTCTGAGCTCGGCTGCTCTGCTCGCCCAGAGCCTGGGTTCTGCTTCCTCCCGCCCAGGAGGCAGGAGGCAGGGGGACGGTGTCTTCAGGGCCTGGCTGGGGGGAGGCCTGAGCCCGCTGCCCGGCCTGCGGGCCAAGTGCTGGGCACACGGGGGACAGTGGGGCTCATGCTGGAGCTCTGGGTAGAACTCACCCCTCACCCCCACCCCCACCCCTCACTCCTCACCCCTCACCCCCACCCCCACCCCCATACCTCACCCCCCACCCCTCACCCGAGCCCCTCACCCCTACCCCCCACCCCTCACCCCCCCACCCCTCACCCGAGCCCCTACCCGAGCCCCCACCCCCACCTCTCACCCCCCCCACACCAAGCCCTCACCCCCACCAGAGCCCCCACCCCGAGCCCCACCCTCAAGCCTCACCCCTCACCCCTCACCCCTCATCCCTCACCCCCACCCCCACCCCTCACCCCCCACCCCTCACCCGAGCCCCCATCCCGAGCCCCACCCCAAGCCCCACCCCCACCCCTCACCCCCCCACCCCTCACCCGAGCCCCCACCCTCACCCCCACCCCAAGCCCCACCCCCACCCCTCACCCGAGCCCCTACCCGAGCCCCCACCCCCACCTCTCACACCCCCCCGAGCCCCACCCTCAAGCCTCACCCTCACCCCTCATCCCTCACCCCCACCCCACCCCTCACCCCTCACCCCTCATCCCTCACCCCCACCCCACCCCTCACCCCTCACCCCTCATCCCTCACCCCCACCCCCACCCCTCACCCCTCACCCCTCATCCCTCACCCCTCACCCCTCACCCCCACCCCCACCCCTCACGCCCCCCACCCCGAGCCCTCACTCCCACCCTCACCCCTCACCCCTCACCCCTCACCCCCACCCCCACCCTCACCCCTCACCCCTCATCCCCACCCCCACCCTCACCCCTCACCCCTCATCCCCACCCCCATCCCTCACCCCCACCCCCACCCTCAAGCCTCACCCCTCACCCCACCCCCACCCCCACGGTTCCTCCAGGACTGACCTTTGCCAGCCGGGGCCTGGAAGTCGCAGTGCGACCTGGGAAGGAGATGACACAATACACAGCCCCAGGCCTTGAGAGCGGGTCAGAGTTCAGTGGACAGAGGAGGTCAGCGACCCCTCCGGGCCTGTGGGCGGCGCCCAGGAGGGGGAGCGGTGAGGGGGGCAGTGGGAGGGGCCTCCCTGCGCCCGCTGTGTTTCTGCGGACTCACTCCTGCGCGCTGAGTCCTTAGCACTGAGCTCAGGCCCGCCACAGGCTCTGGCTCCCGCGGGAGCTCACCTGGGGGGCCTGGGCGGCCAGCCCCGCTCCCCGCC
>OX465302.1:1159617-1373007 GCA_949987585.1 Pipistrellus pygmaeus | reverse complement strand
AGCAGCCACCCTCCGGCCGCAGCGGCCACGGCAGCAGCCGGCACCGGGGGCCAGCGATGAGTCAGCTGGCCGCACCTCCCCACTTCCTGGTGCTGCCAGGAGAGGGACGGGAGGGGGCGCGGGGGGGGGCAGGGAGATGGGGGGCAGAGGCCTGACCCCAGTTGACCCCAGTTGACCCGATGGGGCGGGGCGGGCGCACAGGCTGAGGAGAGCGGCGGAGCTGGGGCAGGGCTGGCGGCCTTCCTGGCAGAGGCGCACACACACACACACACACACACACACACACACACCCCACATTCTAAGAACCGAGCCCGTCCAGGAGCCACGCTCTGGCTCTGCCCGGCTGAGGGCGTCGGAGGCAGCGCACCGCCCGCCCGCTGTCCCGGCGCCAGGCCCTCGGCCTCGGTCAGCCTGGCTGCTCCAGAGCCGCTCCTGTGCGGGCAGAGGCTCCGGGCGGCAGGCTGGCGGGCTGCCCCCTGGGAGCGGACCGGGCCTCGTCCCACACCGAGGGACCTGAGCACCCAGAGGGCACGAGGCCGCCCGGGCAGGGGCTGGAGCCGGGCTGGGAGGCCACCGACCGCTCTGAGGCGCCCAGTGCCTTCGCTCGGCCCACCCCTGCTCTGCCCTGCCCCCTGCCCCCTGCCCCCCACGCCCCCACCTGCCCCCCACGCCCCCACCTGCCCCCCACGCCCCCACCTGCCCCCCACACCCTACGCCCGCTCGTGCCCCCCACACTCCCATGCCACGCACACGGCAGGCCTGCAGAGACAGTCCAGACAGGTCAGCGGTGGAGACCTTCCTGCCTGCTTGTTCGTCTCTGGCTGTTACAGCTCCGAGGCCCTGGTCCATTTCACAGGTGGGGAAACTGAGGCTGGCGGAGCCCGAGGTCAGACACTGAGAGTGAGCGCAGCCCTCGGGCATCCCTGTGGAGCCACGTGCGGAGGGCGCGGTGCCAGCAGGCCCCCCACCTCCTGACGGAGCCCCAGGCTGGGCGAGGCAGGGGGCCACCGCCAGGGGCAGGACAGGGAGAGGAGGCGACAGAACAAGGCCTCTGGCTCAGGAGCGCTCAGGGCTGGGGAGCACGGATGGGGGGGGGGGGCAGGTGCAGCTCCCTCAGGCCTTCTGCCTCCACACACCCCACCCCAAACCCCACCCCACCCCTCACCCCCACCCGGTCCATCCTGCCAGAGACCAGTCCGGAGGCTGCGCGGAGGAGGCGGCCAGGCCTGGTTGGTGGGGACGCCCACGGAGAGCCTCGGCCCAGGGGGTCCCAGGCTGGAGGCCGGTCAGCTGGCGGAGCGGGTTCTCCCCGCCCCGGCCCCCCCCCTCCCCCCCGGACCTCAGGGGGTGAGCGCCTGGAGGCAGCGGGGAGGGCACCCTCGGGACCAGGAGGGGCGGGCAGGGCTGTCCAGGCGGCGGATGTCTGCAGGTGTGTCCGCCGCCCCCCACCCCCCCCATATCTCCCCCCCCACCCCCCCCATATCACCCCACCCCCCCATATCTCCCCCACCCCAATATCTCCCCCCCACCTCCCCACCCCCCCACCCCCCACCCATCCCCATCCACCCCCACCCCACCCAACCCCCCCATATCTCCCCCCACCTCCCCACCCCCCTACCCCCCACCCATCCTCATCCACCCCACCCCCACCCCCACCCCTCCCGCCCCCAGGAGCCGGCCGCAGCGGGGAGGCGGGTGTTCACCGGGGGCGGGGATCCCCTAAAAACACCCGGGGGCGGGGATCCCCTAAAAACACCCGGGGCGCTCCGGGAGGGACCCTCCGGCTCCGCCCCGCCCGCGGCTCCACACGTGGCGGCGGGCGGGGCGGGGCGGGGCGGGGCGGGGCGGGGCGGGGCGGCGCCTCCCCTTCCTCCGGAGCCGGAGCCGAGCCCGCGCCGAACCGGCCCGGCCCAGCCGAACCGAGCTAGCCGAACCGAGCGGAGCCGAGCCGAGCGGAGCCGAACCGAGCGGAGCCGCGGGGCCGCCCCCGCCCGTCGGCCCGAGCTCGGCGCCCGGACCCGGGCCGCCGCCGCCGGTGAGTGCGCTCCGGGCGGGAGCGGGGCCGGGAGCGGGGCCGGGACGGGGCCTGAGCCCGGGCGGGGACCAGCGGCGCCCGAGCGCCCACAGCGCCGCCCGCGGGGCCGGGGTCGGGGGCCGGGATCGGGGTGCAGGATCGGGGTCCGGGGCGCGGGCGGGCGGGGACTCCCGGCGCCGCCACATCCTGGCGGTGAATCAGCCGCCGCCGCCGGGAACAGAAACTTCGGCTCGGGGTCCGCCCTCCGGCCCCGCGCGGCGCACCTGGGGTCCCCGCCCCCGTGCGGGTCTGCGGCCGGAGCGGGGCGCCCCCGCAGGTGCCGGGAGGGGGCGCCCGGGCTCGGCTGGGGGCCTGTGCTCCCAGCCCCTTCCCGCCCCCTCGCTGAGCAGCCCAGGGGGACCGGACCAGGAGCGAGGCTGGGGTGACCCCAGCCTGTGGCCCGAGCCCCCCGCCAGGGGCCAGAGGGGTAGACCGGACGCCCGGTCAGGCCGCCCCCGCAGCCCGAGTCCCTTCCTCTGGCTGGGGACCGGCCAGCACGCTGCCTGTTTCCCCCTGCACCCGCCGGTGGGGGCAGCGGCTCAGGCGGGACTCAGAGCCCGGCCTGGGAGGGCTGTGGCCCCGATGGTGACGACTCGGGTCGGGGTCTGAGGCCTCTCCCTGCCCCCCACCCACAGGTCAGCCGTCGGGGCAGAGGTGTCCCGACCCACCGCTGACCAGGGCCCGCCCGCCGGCTCCCTGCAGCCCCTGCTCGGGCGGCCGGCCGGACGGGTCCGAGGGCCGCAGGCAGGCGGGGGTGTGCTGGGGTGGTGGACTGAGGGGGCAGGTGGCTGCCGCCCTGCACCCACCTGCAGCCTGCCTGCCCCCCCCCCCCCCCCCCCGCCCTCACAGCAGGGGCACTTGTGGGGGTGCTGACGGCTGTCACCCCAGCTGCGGAGCTAATTGCACACACACCTCAGCTCCTTCCGGGACCTGCGCTCCCGCCCTAAATAACCTCGCCTCTCACGGGGAGCTCCGTGTTCCCCGGGAAGTTAGCTGGGAGAGGTGTGGGAGGGGCGTCGGCGACTGGGACGCGCCTGTGGGTGCCGCCTGAGGGTGCAGGGCGCCATGCCGCCAGCCTGGGGTGGGGGTCCCTCTCCTGGCCAGTGGCCTGGGTCCGGACCTGCAGGCGGGCTCAGTCCCTGACTTTTGAGGGTGCCCAGAGGAGGATCGGGGAGACGGGTGAGGCCTGACGCCGCTGCCCGGCCCCTCCCCCCCCCTGCAGTGCGCACACAGTAGGCGTCTAATCGCTGCACGGTCCGAGGCCCAGTGGGCAGGGGGCATTGTGGAGGGCACGCTTACTCCGCTTCAGGGCGGGGGTCAGGGTGTGTCTGGGAGACAGGCAGGAGGCCAAGCAGAGCCAGTGTGCAAGCGGTCACAGTGGGGGAGCAGGCCTGCGGCCCCCGTCCAGGCGGAGCAGCCTGGCTTCATCCCTTCAGGAGGGTGAGCCCCCCGTCCCCGGGGTGAGAGCAGCACCCACCCCGCGGCTTCCTGTCAGGGACCCCACTCCCGCCAGCCTCGGCCTGTGAGGGGGTCCTGCCGCCGCCCCGGACACTGGGCAGCCTGGGCCGCCGGGGCTGTGGGCATGGCCGTCCCGCTCCAGCCCGGAGGCCACCGGGCGAGGGGAGCTCCCGGTGACCCCCTGCCTCCCCGCCGGGCAGGGCGGGGGGGGGGGGGCCGGCCCCAGAGGGGCCACAGCGGGTCCTCTCGGCCCGCCCCCCGAGGGGCTGCCGGGCCCTCCGCCAGCCGGGCCGGCCCCATCCCATGCCCCTGGCCCGGAGCAGGGCGAGCTGAAGGAGAGGGAGGGAGGGAGGGAGGGAAGGGACCTGCCGCCGGTCTGCCCGGCTCCCGCCCGCCCGCACCGTGATGGTCACGTCTCAGGGTGACCGGAACCTGGGGGCCGGGCTCCAGAATCAGCGCCGCCGTCTTGCAAGAGGCGTGTGTAAAGCCCCCACTGTGTGCACAGGCCTCTGCAGCTGGCTAGAGGGCGGGCACACCGCGCGGGCAGGCAGGAGGCGCTTGCCCGGGGACCAGGTGAGAAGTGGCCGGCCGGGCAGAGCCTGGAGCCCCGCTGCCCTGCCCCTCGTCCCACTGTGGTGCCCGGGCCCAGGCGGAGGGAGGGTTGGAGGGCGGCTGAGGGTCCACAGCTCCCGTGAGGCTGGCCTCTGAGCCCACGGGGGGCCTGTGCTCCAGGAAGGCCAGGGGTGTGGGGAACCCACAAGGCGGGGGGGGGGAAGGTAGGGGGGGCAGACTATTCCCATTTTCCCGTTGGCGCCGCTGAGCACCTACTTGAAGCCCAAGGCGGAGGCTCACCAGGGGCTCGGGGTCCGAGGGGAGGGCCAGGCGGCCAGGGGTCCCTGCATGGCCCGAGCCTGCCCTCAGCTGCTGTGGGCTGAGGCCAGCCCCTCGCGGTGCCCAGCCAGGGCCCCCCCACACAGGGCGTCCCTGCAGGCCTGGCCCGGGGGGCAGGGTCTGTCTGCCCGTCCCCGGCTGGATCCTGGCCCTTGCCAAGTGCCGGTGGGCCCCGGCCAGCGTGAGAGCAGCCTCAGTGCCCCGTCTGTGCCCGGTCCCGCTCCCGGATGCTCCTCAGAGTGCAGCCTGCCTCCTCCGCCATCCGCGTCTGTCCTGCTTTGGCTCCGAGCACAGCTCCGGCCGCCCGCGCACAGCAGAGGCAGCCAGCTGCTCCTCCCCCGGCGGGGGTGGCTGCTCCGGTGCGCAGCCTGAGCAGCCGGAGCAGGGAGCCCGCTGCTCAGAGGGCGCCCTGCCCGCTTGGAGGGCACCCTGCCCTCTGGTGCTGCTAGGCTGCCCACCTGCGGAGGGGGGCGGGGGGCCGGGCAGGCCATGGGGGTGGTGGAGAGCGACGGCGTGGTCGCCGGCCAGAACAGACACCCACACGTGGGGCCCAGGAGGTCCCCTGTGAGAGGAGGTGGGGAGCAGCCAGGGAGGGGCCGTGCCGGTGATACGGGCTCGACCAACGCAGGCTCCCTGGAGGAGACCCTGGTGACCATTTTACAGATGAGGAGGGTGAGCCTGGAAGGGGCCTGCCCCTCCCTGCCCCCCTCCCCCCGCCCCCCAGCATTCCAAGCCAGAGCCAAGGACCTAGCCGGCCGGCCGGTTGGGTCAGGCTCCTGGCGCTGCCCACGTGGGCCCAGCAGCCTGGGGGCGGGGCGGGGGGGGCGGCATCCACGTGCTCACCCGCACAGCATGTCTGACCCAGAATCTGAGCTGCCCGGCCCGCCGGGCCCGGCCACAGCCCCTGGCAGTGCCAGTGTGCGGCCGAGGCCCCTCCTCCATGCTCAGTCTTGCTTTGTCCTCTCTGCTCGGGGCAGGCCTGGAGGAGGGGGGGACCCAGGACCGCTGGGGGCAGGCAGCCTGGAGGTGGGGTACACAGGGCCACTGGGGGCAGGCAGCCTGGAGCGGGGGGTGGGGGGGAGGGACCAGGACCGCTGGGGGCAGAGACCGCCAGGCCCACCCCGGCACCCGGAGGCCTAGACCCCACACACCTCAGCGCCTGTCTCGGCCCGTCCCTTCTCCCTGGGCACCGCGTCCTCGGGGCCGGGAGAGGCCTGTCTGGGGGCTGCGGGCCCGGGAGGGACTCCGGGCTCCTGGGCGAGCTGCTGGTCTGGGGGGTGACCCTGCATTGTCCTCCCTGCGCCCTCGGAGCCTGTGAGGAGCTGAGGACGGGTCACACCCGACCTCGCCCCGCCCGCCCCGCCCACGGGTCTGCACACATCACTCCCTCCGTGTCCACTGTCCGGACTGATTCAGCCACACGGGGCCGCACGGGGCCACACGGGGCCACACGGGGCCTCACGGGGCCGCACGGGGCGGCGGGCACTGCGCCCCAGGCCCGGCTGCCAGGCTCGGCCCCAGGGCATCGGAGGGGCCAGGCCCTCGGGAACTCGCCCTGCCCCGCTCCTGGCAGCTGGGGAGTCCGGGCCCCTCGGTGACCGCGGGAGGCGAGGGCAGAGCCCGCCGCCAGCCCGGGTGCAGGTGGAAGCGAAAGCCGAGCTTCCTGGCAAGGGCGCCTCCACCCTTCCTGTGCTCCCACCGCCTGGCCGCCGGGGGCGGGGCGCTCCCACCCGTCCGTCCGGGAGCAGCCAGCCTGGGCTGCACGCGGGCTGCACCCGGAGGACTGCCCAGGCGGCCCCGCCTCCACCCTCCCCCCGCCCCCTCCAGTGCCGGGTCCTGTTTGCCCAGGTCCGTGGCCCACCTCGGTCCTCCCAGCGGCTTCTCCCTGACCCAGGCGGGTGGGGTGCGTGGAGGATGAGGCCGGGCCGGGCCTGGGCACAGCGTGTCCGACCTGTCCCAGACCTGGGGTCACCGTGGGCCACGCCCTGGCCCGGCTCACGCCCCAGCTCTCAGCCCCGCGGCTCCTCCCCTGCCCGGCTCCGGCTGTTGGCTGTGCCGGGAGACCCCGCGCCTGGCTCCTCCCTGTTCCCTGAGACGTGTGGGTCCTCCTCGCTCTGTCTTCCTCTCGTTCTAATTCTGAAGGCGACCACGTTCACCCAATGCAACCTCAGTTAGTGTGTGTGTGTGTGTGTGTGTGTGAGTGTGTGTGTGTGTGTGTGAGTGTGTGTGAGAGTGTGTGTGTGTGTGTGAGTGTGTGTGTGTGTGTGAGTGTGTGTGTGTGAGAGTGTGTGTGTGTGTGAGTGTGTGTGTGTGAGTGTGTGTGAGAGTGTGTGTGTGTGTGAGTGTGTGTGTGTGAGAGTGTGTGTGTGTGTGAGTGTGTGTGTGTGAGTGTGTGTGAGTGTGTGTGAGTGTGTGTGTGTGTGAGAGTGTGTGTGTGTGTGAGTGTGTGAGTGTGTGAGAGTGTGAGAGTGTGTGTGTGAGAGTGTGTGTGTGAGAGTGTGTGTGAGTGTGTGTGAGTGTGTGTGTGTGTGTGAGAGAGTGTGTGTGTGTGAGTGTGTGTGAGTGTGTGTGTGTGAGTGTGTGTGTGTGAGTGTGTGAGTGTGTGTGTGTGTGTGTGAGTGTGTGAGTGTGTGTGTGTGTGTGAGTGTGTGAGTGTGTGTGTGTGTGTGAGTGTGTGAGTGTGTGTGTGAGTGTGTGAGTGTGTGTGAGTGTGTGTGTGAGTGTGTGTGTGAGTGTGTGAGTGTGTGAGAGTGGTGACAGTCCCCACGTGCCGTGCCCAGCTGGTGCCCTGCTCCTCGTCTCCCGGTAACTGGGTGCTGCGCGCCGCCCCCCCCCCCCCCCCCCCCCCCGGGATGAGCCTCTCGGGACCCTCGGGCAGGGAGGGCCGGCCAGGGCTCCGGCCGGGCCGGGGAGCTGACACGGCGGCGGGGAGCCAGGACGGCGGGAGGAGGACACGGTCGTGGTGCTGAGCACCCGGAGCTTCCAGGAACGGGATCCGAGGGCGGCCCGGCAGTGGGAAATCTGGGATCCTGGAGGAGCTAAGAATAGAGCGGCAGCCTTGCTCCCGTTCCGGAATCCCCGCCTGCCATCTCCGCCCACCGGGACGACAGGCTCGCCTGTGCCCGCCGCCCGCTGGCCCAGGCCTGTGAGCACCTGGCAGGGCCACCCGGAGCTGCCTCCCACCGGCAGCCCCCCTCCCCGGTGCCCAGGCCCCAGCCAGTGCCCCCTCCCCCCGGGCCCCTCTGCCAGGGCTGGCAGGGAGCAAACACCCTCTTCCCAGGGGCCCTGGGGCAGCTTCCCCTCCCAGCAGGCTGCCCCCAGCAAGCAGGCCTGTGCCAGGACACAGCTCCGGGCCCGGGGCCAGCTCCGAGGCCACCCCGTGGCTCAGTGTCTCCATCTGCACAGCAGGGCGGGGGGAGCTTGTCTTTGAGGTCTTGGGGCCCAGCTTTGACCCTGTCTCCCCCCCACACACACACACTCACACTCAGCTCTGCAGACAACCACCCGGCAGGGCGCACCCTCTGGTTCCCGGAGTCCCCGCAGCTGCCCAGGGTGTGGGCGCCCAGACGGAGGTGCCGGGATCCCCGCACCAGCCCGCGTCCCAGGAGGCGGCCAGGAGGCCCACAGGCCAGTGTCCTGGCCCGTCTCCTCCAGGCTCAGCCTCGGTCTGGTTCCGGGCACCTGCCCGGCCTCAGGACAGCCCGGCCAGCGGGGACCCGGCCCAGCTCCCAGGGAGGCCCTGCCTGCAGCCCCCGCTGCAGGGGAGGCACCACCTCACCCCAGGGGCGACCCCACGTTATTGGTAGAAAAAGGGGAGCCATCCCATCAGCTCAGCCCCACAGGCTCCATCTACAATCCCCCCGAAGTTCCACGGGTGCAGGGGGCGGGGTGCCCTGCCTAGCGGGCAAGAGGGGGCACTGCAGCGCCCCTGACCAGCCAGCGGCCTGCGCCTCGGGGTGCTGGGAGCCCCGTGGGCTCGGGTGGCCCTGCTCCACTTGCTCCAGCCTGGCCTGCAGGCCTCGAAGGCGGTGATTGTGAATTCCTGAGCTGGCCCCGCCCCGCCCCGGGAGGCCCCGCCCCGCCCCTGGAGGCCCCGCCCCCGCTGCTGGAGGCCTGAGAACCGCGCGCATTCCTGAGCTGGCCCCGCCCCTCCCTGGAAGCCCCGCCCCTCGGAGCCCTGAGAACAGCCCCGCCCCGGAGGCTGCCGCGCCCACCGGGTGAGCGGAGCCGGGAGAGTCCCTGAGGCCCGCCATCCGGGCGCCGGGCCCAGCTGGGAGCCGGACACAGCCCGCGGGCAGGGCCGGGCCGGCCTGGAAGAGGGTGGAGGCCCCGCCCGCAGGCCTATCGCAGCGCTGAGCACCCTGCCCACCCGGTCCAGCCGCTCCGCCATCACCCTGGGGACCCGCTGTCAGTTTGCAGAGAGAGCGAGTGTCCTTCCGGAGCCCGGGAATGAGCCGTCCTCCCAGGAGCTGCCCAGGCGGGCGTTGTCAGGAAGGGCGTGCCCCAGCCCTCCCCCCGCGCCCAGAGCACCAGCAGGTCCTTAGGGTGCGAGGCTGGGCTGGTTCAGCTCCCACCCCCACCGCGAGGCCTGGCCTGGCCGGCTCAGCTCTGTCCACTCAGCCCGCGCCCCTGCCCCCCACATCCCCAGCTGCTGGAGTCAGCCTCCAGGGCTGGCGGAGAGGGAGGGGGCTCTGCAGTATTATTGTGTGTGTGTGTTACTGTGTACATGCAATAACATGCATGTACTGTGTGTGCACATTGCATTATACATGTGGATAGGTTAAAATACAGAAACAAGAGGGGTGCCTGAGGGGCTGGGGTGTCCTGAGTGGCAGTTTGGGGACCCACTGGGCTGTCCCTGGTGGGTTCCACGCTGCAGAGGGGGCGGGACTCCGGAAGCCCGTCAGTTACCCCCCAGCCAGGGTGTTGCCCCTGGAGGGAGGTCTGACTTCCTGCAGGCCCCCCGGAGCGGAGCGGCTTCCTGGGCTGGTTCCTGCCGATGGAGGCCCTTCCTGGCGGCCGGGTCAGCGATATCTGTGCCTGCGGCCTGGCTCCTGACCTCGTCCCCTCCCGCTCTCTCCCCCTGGAGACCGGCGGATGCTTCTAGGGGGGGTGCTCTGCGGGACCTGCCGGTGGGCCTCCCGCGGAGGAAGGCTGCCCCTCCCACCCGGACCTGTCCGTCCGGACGCCGTCCACACCGGCCCGGCCAGCGGGGCCCCCGGTCTCCGATGGGCGTGGCCAGCTGTGCAGTCAGTGCCAGGACGCAGAGCAGAGGGTCTCCATGGGCAGATGGGATCGGTCATCTCCCGCCCAGACCAAAGGGACCCCAAATGGCCGGGGACGGGGCCCTGGGCAGGGCGGGGCCGTCCAGGCGGCTCTGGCTGCCGGCTTCCCTGCATCAGGGGCCCCTGGGGCTCTTGGCAGCGCGGGTCACTGGAGGCCAGCGCGGGCCTGGGAGAGTTCTGTCCACGCAGCCGGAGCCAGAGAAGCAGGGACTCGGGCCAATGGGAGCCGGGAGGGCAGGGCCGGCTCCGGGCGCCTCTTTAAGCAGCAGCACCCAGGGGCGGCGTGTGCACGCTGGGGCCCGTCGGAGAGGCCGGCGGGGCCCGGGCTGCGGCCATGAGGAGCCAGGAGGGCGGGCGGGGCGGCCCGCGGCCGGGCCTGGGGTGGGTGGGCAGAGGCAGCCGGAAGGCCTTGCGCATCTGGGTGAGTGGACAGTGCGGGGCCCCTGGGGCTGGCCTGGGAGGGGGTGTTCGGAGCACCCCAACACTCGCTTTGCTGCCTGTCCGATGCTTCCAGCCGGCTGGTGCCAGAGGTGCAGGGGGGGAAACTGAGGCTCGGATGGGCAGGGACTTGGCCAAAGTCTGTGGGCAAGGGCCAGGGCTGGGCGCCCACGCAGGTAGCCAGGCCGCCTCGCGGGCGGGCCCCGGGGGTCCCGAAGGACCGTTGGCCCCAGGGGGAGGGGAAGGGGGAGGAGGCGGGGCTGCCTTCTGGGAGGACCCACGGCAAACAGGAGGGACTGCTGAGAGGCCACGTCCGCAGGCGGTGTCCCTGCTCTGTGCTCCCAGCAGGCCTCGGGGTGGCTCCGGGAGCCCAAGGGAGGACACCCCATCCTCACCCAGGCAGTGGGCACAGGGCCCCCAGGAGGGGCAGCCGCGGGCTCCTGGCCCGTCAGCCTCCTGGCCCTGCCTGGCCTGGGACGCCCCGCTCTCCCCTGGGGTCCAGGCTCACTGGGCTCTGCCGTTTCCCGCTCTGTGCTTCTCGGGGCGCCCCTCCTGTAGAGTGGGGTGCACACTCCTGCCCCAGGGGGCCGGGGAGGCTGGGGGCTGGGGGTGGGCAGTGCCGAGACCAGGCCGTCACACGGCCCTTCTCAGCTAAATATAAGACTCGAGCCATACATGGCTGCAGGGAGCGTGGGCCGCCTGCCTGCGGGCCTGTCCCCAGGGGCTGTGGTTGAGACAGCGTCACGGCCGAGGGCACCAGGGAGGGGGCGGGTGGTGGCGATGGCACAGAGGCTCAGTTGGGGGACATTCGGGGTGGGGTTGTTGAAGTGTAACTCCCATCTTACCAAGGGCGCCTCAAAAAGTGGAATTATGGAGTCATTTATTAACGGCCGGAGGCATAAGAGGGGCTAAAGCTCCAGACCTCGCAGCCCCGGACAGCTCACCACACACTCTGTGATGTTCTGTCCGGCTCACCTGGCCAGAACGGCACAGGGGTGTCCGTTACATCTCTGGGTCTGGAATGAGGAGCCTGGTTCGGGGAAAGCTTTCACAGAAGCAGAATCTGAGCAACTTAGTGATTATCCACGAATCCCTGAACCTACAGGAGCACGTTATCTGGGTCCGACCACCTGGACAGTTTAGGGTAACTGTGCGGTCTGGATTCCAGGGCCACTGAGTCGGCAGGAATGCACGCTCTGTAGCGCTGAGGCCATTTAGGATAACTGGTCTGTGCTGGGGCCCGGGAATGCCCTCCGGTGACCACTGGGACAGCCACACCATCCTCCATGGAGGGTCGGGATGGCACCCATGAGTCCAGAAACTCAGAGTAACTCTCTGTTTTAGCAGACGAGTAAGTCCAGACCCAAGCGGCAGTTTCTACAGCCAGGCTTCGGGGTCACACCTGTGGCAGCGGATCCGGCTGCACCCCGAGCCGAGGGCCTGGGGCACCCCGTCCTCCACCCGCACGCAGGCGGCACGCAGGCTCGCGGGACGGGGCCTGGCAGGCTGCTCCCCCGCGGGGCCTGGTCTTGCCAGAACCGATGGGCGTTGGGCATGACCCTCGAGTCGGCCCCCCAGCCCCACTGACGCCCTGCGGGCAGCCTGGGGTGCTGGGCCGCACCCGGGGGAGATCCGGGCGCCCGGACACAAGGTGCTGGCTGCCTGTCGCCCCGGTCCGCGTGGGGCTGCCTGGGGTGGCTGTGAGGTCGAGGGGCACCCAGCAGGGCATGCTGCCGCCTCTGGTTACTATGGAGACTCAGTCAGGGTGGGTGCAGGAGCGCCAGGCACGGGGACCCTGCACTGTGAGCTTCGGGGTGCCAGCCGGAAGCGCTGGGACCCGTTTGGTGGGTGGGGGTTCCAGGCGGGGGACGCACCGGAGGAGACTGGGGGGCTGGCAGGCAGGGAAGGCTTCCTGGAGGAGGCGCCAGTCCCCCCTGGCTGACCCCCCCACCCCCCTCCACCCTCTGGCCCCGCAGTTCGGCAAGATGTCGGTGAAGGAGGGCGCGCAGCGCAAGTGGGCGGCGCTGAAGGAGAAGCTGGGGCCGCAGGACGCCGACCCCACGGAGGCCAACCTGGAGAACGCGGACCCCGAGCTGTGCATCCGGCTGCTGCAGATGCCCTCCGTGGTCAACTACTCCGGCCTGCGCAAGCGGCTGGAGGGCAGCGACGGCGGCTGGATGGTGCAGTTCCTGGAGCAGAGCGGCCTGGACCTGCTGCTCGAGGCCCTGGCGCGCCTGTCGGGCCGCGGCGTGGCCCGCATCGCGGACGCCCTGCTGCAGCTCACCTGCGTCAGCTGTGTGCGCGCCGTCATGAACTCCCGGCAGGGCATGGAGTACATCCTCAGCAACCAGGCCTACGTGCGCCAGCTCTCCCAGGGTGAGCGGGCGGGCGCCGAGGGCCGGCCACGGCATGCCAGGCGGCGGAGGGCTAGGCGCCCGGGAGGAGACGGGGCTGGCAGGCAGGGAGGGCTTCCTGGAGGAGGCGCCAGTTCCGCCCCTGTGCCCCTAGTCTAAGGTGACCAGACGTCCCCATTTTTAACAAGTTTTAAAAAACATATCATTGATTTCTTTTACAGAGAGGAAGAGAGAGGGATAGAGAGTTAGAAACATCGATGAGAGAGAATCATCGATCAGCTGCCTCTTACACACCCCCCACTGGGGATGTGCCGGCAACCAAGGCACATGCCCTTGACCGAATCGAACCCCAGACCTTTTAGTCCGCAGGCTGACGCTCTACCCACTGAGCCAAACCGATTTCGGCCCGATTTTTAACAATTTGTCCCGTGTCCCATGGCATTTTAAATAAAACGCCTTGGGACGCGGGGCAGATTGTTAGAAATCGGGACGTCTGGTCACCTTACCCTAGTCTGGGACACACACACACACCACCCCCACCCCCAGCCAGGTCACCTGGAGCCCTGGTCCCTCCGCCAGCCACACCCAGTTGCCCCCTCTGTTTTATGGCTTTGCCCCAGTTCTCACCTGGCCTGCTGCTGGTCCAGGCTCCACACACACCCCAACCCCCCGCCCCCTCCCACTGCACTCCACCCGGCCCCTCAGGTCTGGCCGGCACCCCTCCACCCCCCCCCCGCCCTGCACGTGGGGGAGGGGAGCTTCATGAAGGGGGCCCCGGGACCCCCTCCCCAGCAGGCTGCGCTCTGCCTGAGTCTGCACAGCCTGCTCCCCGTGAGTCCCAGCTCACGTCACCTCCTCGATAGTCTCAGAGACCCCGAGGTCCCTGTGGCTCTGCCCCCACACCCCGGCCTGCTGTCCATGGGGGTGACCGTGTCCCTCCAGCTTGGGCTCCGGGGGGCAGTGACAAGCGGGAGCCTGTGTGGGTGAGTGGGATGGCGGTCACCTCATTCTTGTCTGACCCGCCCAGGCCTGGCCATGCCCGTCTGCATGTAGCGTCTTCTGTGACGTGCTCTCAGCCGGGCTGGCAAGGGGCACCCCGGAACTTTCAGGCTGGGGGAGGGAGGGTGTGAGGCTGGAGGCAGGTGGTAGAGCTGGGAGATGGGCATGTGCATAGCGCCCCCTGGTGTTTGCCTGCTGCCCGCATTCCTGGCTGAAGTGGGCAGTGCTGGGCAGAGGCCCCACAGGTGGGGGAAGGGCCGAGGGGGAGGCCTGGCCTGGATGCCTGAGTCCCCGCTGAGACACCCCCATCCCACCCTCGGCAGCTCTGGACACGTCCAACGTGATGGTCAAGAAGCAGGTGTTTGAGCTGCTGGCCGCCCTGTGCATCTACTCGCCCGAGGGCCACGCCCTGGCGCTGGACGCCCTGGACCACTACAAGGTGAGGGCGGCGGGCGGCGGGGCTGGGGCCGGGCCGGGCCGGGGCGAGGCTCACACACACACACACACACACACTCACACTCACCCCGCCCCCCGCCCCCCGCAGACCGTGTGCAGCCAGCAGTACCGCTTCAGCGTCATCATGACGGAACTCTCCGGCAGCGACAACCTGCCCTACGTGGCCACCCTGCTCAGCGTGGTCAACGCCATCATCCTGGGCCCCGAGGACCTGCGCGCCCGCACCCAGCTGCGCGGCGAGTTCATCGGTCAGCCCCACGCGGGCCCCCCTCCCCGGGCCCGACCCCCCACCGGGCCCTGAAACCCCCTGGGCCCTGACCCCCACCACGCCCCGACGCCCCCCCCGGGCCCAACCCCTGCCACTGGGGCCTGACCCCCCCAACCGGGCCCCGACCCCCCACAGCACCCCGACCCCCAACCGGGCCCCGACCCCCCACAGCGCCCCGACCCCCCCACAGCGCCCCGGCCCCCCACAGCGCCCGACCCCCCCCCCGGGCACTGACCCCCCCCCCCCCCGGGCCCTGGAAGCAGCCTGACCCCCAGCGGCCCCTTCGCGGGCAGGGACCTCTTGGTGGGAGGCAGGGTCCTGAGCCTGGCCCAGTGGTGACGGGGACACTGTGGGAGGCAGGGACCCTCCACTCCACGCTGGGCTCGGGGTGTGGGGAGGGGCCGGGGAGGGCGGCGGAGGAAGTGACCGGAGGGGGCGCCGCTGAGCCTCCGTCCCTCCCCAGGGCTGCAGCTGCTGGACGTGCTGACGCGGCTCCGGTGAGTCCCGGCCGCTCCCGCCGGCCTCCGGCTCCACACAGCGCCCGGGGGCGGGCCGGGTCCCAGCCAGCGCCCAGCCATCCCTCCCTGAGCCGGGGCTGCCTGTGCAGACAGGCCCGTCAGACTGGCCTAGGCAGACAGCTGCCGTAGTGTGAGCATGTCCCATTGATGCAGGGAGTGAACTCATTGCTTCTCTCTTTTATACGTTTTCATTGGTGTCAGAGAGGAAGGGAGAGGGAGAGAGAAACACCCATGAAGAGAATCACTGATCGGCTGCCTCCTGCACGCCCCTCACTGGGGATCGAGCCTGCCACCTGGGCATGTGCCCTGACCGGGAATCGAACCCTGACCTCCTGGTTCATGGATCTATGTTCAACCACTGAGCCACACCGGCCGGGCCATTCGTTGTTTCTCTGAAATTCCATTTTAACTGGGCTCCTGGGCACCCACAGAGCTGAGACCCTCCACCGAGGCCTCATCGGGACCCTCCCCGGGTGTCAGCTTTGGGTGGGGGCCCCCAGGAGGCAGAGCAGGCTGATGTGACCCCAGTAAAGGTCTTTGGGGTGCAGAGAGGGCCTGCCCTGCCGCTGAATGCACAGCTCATTGGCCAGACTAAGATGACTGGCAGGTCCTGGGCCCAGTGAACAATCAAGCTCCCCCGGCTCTGGCAGAAGCCCCCCCAGCCCCGCAGTGACCACCCCCTCCCAGCTCCGTCCCTGAGCCTCTGCCCTGACCACGCAGCCCGCCCACAGCCCAGCGCCCCCGGCTGCTGTGGCCCTTGCCCTGCTTGGGGTGGGCGACCCGCGTGGGGGCGGCTGGGGGGCTCCGGCTCAGCCACCCGGCCCCCCGCCTGGCACAGGGACCTGGAGGACGCAGACGTGCTGATCCAGCTGGAGGCCTTCGAGGAGGCCAAGGCGGAGGACGAGGAGGAGCTGCTGCAGGCGTGCGGGGGCGTGGACATGAGCAGCCACCGGGAGGTCTTTGCGTCGCTTTTCCACAAGGTGGGCAGCCCCCGTCCTGTCCCCCTCCCCCTGACCCCCTTCGCCCCCTCCGTGTCCCCTACCCTGTCCCCCTCGGTCCCCCACCCCATCCCCCTCCTTCCCCCACCCCGTCCCCCACCCCATCCCCCTCTGTCCCCCTCGGTCCCCCACCCCGTCCCCCTCCTTCCCCCACCCCGTCCCCCACCCTGTCCCCCTCCATCCCCCTCCTCCCCGTCCCTCTCCGCCCCCCTCCATCCCCCACCCCGTCCCCCTCCGTGGCTGCACAGCGAGGCCCGGTCTGGAGCCACCTCAGGGAGCAGCCGAGCTCCGGGTGACAGGGCCAGGGGGCCAGGAGGCCAGGAGGCCGGGGGGCCCAGGCCAGGGCTACAGAGGAGGCTGTGGTCCGGGCCCAGCAGGCTGCCCCCAGGAGGGGGCAGAGGGCACCCCAGACCCAGGGGCAGAGTTCTGGCCCAGCTCGGGCCTCGCCGGCCGGTCACCGTCCTGCTCTGGCCCCCGTGGTTCTCAGACTACAGCCGCCAGGAACCTCTGAGGCTGTGGGCCGTCCCGCGTGGGCAGGGATGCTGCTGAACATCCCACAATGCACAGCCCAGCCCGGAGCGCGGGCCGGCCCCAGTGCAGCGGGAACCCGCGCAGGCTGGTGCCCGGCCCCTGGGAGGCCCCCGTGGTCGGGCCGCACGCTTCCGGCACCCCCAGGCCGGGGTGGCCGCTGACCGCGCCCTCCGCCCGCAGGTGAGCCGCTCCCCGGCGTCGCCGCGCAGCTGCTGTCCGTGCTGCAGGGCCTGCTGCTGCTGGACCCCGGCCTGCGCTCCGGCCAGCTGCTGTGGGAGGCGCTGGAGCGCCTGGTGACCCGGGCCGTGCTCCTGGCCAGCGACGGGTGAGCGGCGCCGCCCGCTGGGCACCCCCGGGGTCTACAGCATGGGGGTGCCCGCCCGTGACCCCTGACCTGTGCCTGCCCCCTGACCCCGGCGGCCCCCCGCAGCCCGGGAGTGCACGCTGGACGAGATGGTGGAGCGGCTGGTGTCCGTCAAGCGGCGGCCGGGCCCGGGCGCCCTGGACAAGGCCCACAAGGGTGTCCAGGCCAACCTGGGCCAGAGCTGGAAGGGCGGCGCCCCCCAGCACACGGGCACCCCCGCAGGCCGGGGTGGAGGGCCCGCGGGCCGTCAGCGTGCAGAGCGCGAGCGGCGAGCGGCCGGCGGCCCAGGAACAGCCAACGACGCCCACCCCATCCCCGCCGGCACCCAGCTCCCCCAGCTCCACCGCCCCGCCCCCCTCCTCCCCCTCCTCCCCCACCCCCACCCCTGCCAGGTTCCGAGACCTCATTACCCCCACCTCCCCCTCCTCCCCCCCCACCTCCCCCTCCACCCCTGCCAGGCCTGGGGACCCCGCTCCCCCCACCCCCTCCCCCACCCCCATTGCCTGGCCAGAGTGGGACCCTGCCCCCCCCTCCGCCCCCTCTCCCGGGCATGGGGGGCCCGCCCCCGCCCCCGCCCCCGCCGGGCTCCGCGGCGCCCCCTGCCCCGGGCGGCGTGGAGGACGTGGTCGTGGCCCACGTGGACTGCGGCCTGGGCGCCGCCCGGGTCCCCCGCCACCGGCAGGTCCACCCCCCGACGCTGCGCATGAAGAAGCTCAACTGGCAGAAGCTGCCGTCCCACGTGGCCCAAGGTGAGGCGGTGTGCTGCGCCTCCCTCCTTCCTGGGCGGGCGGGGCTGCCGGCGGGGAGCGGGCGCCTGTGGCCCGGGCCACGGCGGTCTGTCCTGCCGGGCTCTGCCCTGTGTGGTCCAGGGCGGGCGGGGAAGGAGCAGGTCAGAGGTCAGCCGTGGGACCTGCCTCTCAGGGACCTTGGAAGCTGGTGTGTGTCTGATGCCACAGCCCTGCCCGGCTCAGGCCCTGGGTGCCCGTCACCCTGGGGACCGGGTGCTGTGTGCTCAGAGGTCACAGCCAAGGTCAGCGTGGTGGGGCCGGCACGGTGGGGCGGGACGGTGGGGCCAGGACGGGGGGGCCGAGGCGGGGGGGGGGGGGGCCAGGACTGGGGGGCGGACGGGGCTGACGGTGGGGCTGACGGGGGGCCGGGACGGGGCGGGGGGGCCGGGGCGGGGGGGGGGGCCCAGGACGGGGGGGGGCGGACGGGGCTGACGGGGGGCTGGGACGGTGGGGCCGGGACGGGGTGGGGGGCCCGGGACGGTAGGGCCGGGGAGGTGGGGCCGGGACGGGGGGGGGGCTGACGGTGGGGCTGACGGGGGGCCGGGACGGGGCGGGGGGGCCGGGACGGTGGGGCCGTGGCGGTGGGGCCGGGACGGGGGGGCCGAGGTGGTGGGGCCGGGATGGGGGGGGGGGCCCAGGACGGGGGGGCGGACGGGGCTGACGGGGGGCTGGGACGGTGGGGCCGGGACGGGGTGGGGGGGCCTGGGACGGTAGGGCCGGGGCGGTGGGGCCGGGACGGGGGGGGGGGGCTGACGGTGGGGCTGACGGGGGGCCGGGACGGGGCGGGGGGGCCGGGACAGTGGGGCCGGGACGGGGGGGCCGAGGCGGTGGGGCCGGGACGGGGCGGGGGGGGCCCAGGACGGGGGGGCGGACGGGGCTGACAGGGGCTGACGGACGGCCCCCTCCCCCCGCAGAGCACCGCTCCATGTGGGCCGCGCTGGGCAGCCTGGGCGCCGAGGCGGTGGAGCCCGACTTCTCCAGCATCGAGCAGCTCTTCTCCTTCCCTGTGGCCAAGCCCAAGGAGCCGACCGCCGCCCCGGCCAGGAAGGAGCCCAAGGAGGTGGGCCGGGCCTGGGCCGGGCCTGGGTGTGCCCCCCACTCCCCCCCCCCGCTGCCCCCTCCGCCCCCCGCTGCCCTCGGGGGCGCTCACGGTGCCGTCTTTCCAGATCACCTTCCTGGACTCCAAGAAGAGCCTGAACCTCAACATCTTCCTGAAGCAGTTCAAGTGGTGAGCTCAGGGCGCCCCCTCCTGGCCGGGCCCTGCCTCCCCGCGGTTCACCTTGGGCTCAGCACTGCCCTCTGCAGGCCGCCCTGGCGGTGCAATCCTGGCTCCGGCCAGACGGTGGGGTGATAGCCAGGCTGCCCCAGCTGGGGGCGGGGGACCCAGTCCAGGCTCCCGCCCGCCCCCAGCTCCTCCTGCAGGAGCCCGCGGCCGGCCCCGGGCCCCGGACAGCCGCCCGGAGGGGGCACAGGGCGCTCCGGCTGGGCACGGCCATTCAGCCCAGCCTCCTGCTGTTTCACCTTCTCCGTGCCCGACCTCACGGGGTGACCAGAGGGGTCCTGGGCCGAGGGCTCCCCGCCTGCCTGGCAGGGTCTCTTCCACCTCCAACCCCGCCCTCCCGCCCTCCAGCCCCAACGAGGAGGTGGCCGCCATGATCCGCGCGGGGGACACGGCCAAGTTCGACGTGGAGGTGCTCAAGCAGCTCCTCAAGCTCCTGCCCGAGAAGCACGAGGTCAGGGGCCCGGAGGGCGGGCCTGCGGGGGCCCCGGGAGGGGCGGGCCTGCGGGGGCTCCGGGAGGGGCGGCCGGGCCTATGGGGGTCCCGGGAGGGCGGGCCTGCGGGGTCCCGGGAGGGCGGGCCTGCGGGGGCTCCGGGAGGGCGGGCCTATGGGGGCTCCTGGGAGGGTGGGCCTATGGGGGCCCCGGGAGGGCGGGCCTGCGGGGGTCCGGGAGGGGCGGGCCTGTGGGGGCTCCTGGGAGGGTGGGCCTATGGGGGCCCCGGGAGGGCGGGCCTGCGGGGGCACAGGGCGGGGGGCGGGCCTGCGGGGGGCCCCGGGAGGGGCGGGCCTGTGGGGGTCCCGGGCGGGGTGGGCCTGCGGGGCCCCGGGAGGGGCGGGCCTGCGGGGTCCCGGGAGGGCGGGCCTGCGGGGGGTTCCCAGGAGGGGCGGCCGGGCCTGTGGGGGCTCCTGGGAGGGTGGGCCTGCGGGGGTCCGGGAGGGCGGGCCTGCGGGGGCTCCGGGAGGGCGGGCCTGCGGGGGTCCGGGAGGGCGGGCCTGCGGGGGCTCCGGGAGGGCGGGCCTGCGGGGGGTCCCGGGCAGGGCGGGCCTGCGGGGGCCCCGGGAGGGGCGGGCCTGTGGGGGTCCCGGGCGGGGCGGGCCTGCGGGGGCTCCGGGGGGGCGGGCCTGCGGGGTCCCGGGAGGGCGGGCCTGCGGGGGCTCCGGGAGGGCGGGCCTGCGGGGACTCCCAGGAGGGGTGGCCGGGCCTGTGGGGGCCCCGGGAGGGGCGGCAGGGCCTGTGGGGGCTCCAGGAGGGGCGGCCGGGCGCACTGGCTGCCTCACCCCCGCGTGGGCCTCCCCCAGATCGAAAACCTGCGCTCCTTCACGGAGGACCGTGCCAAGCTGGCCAGTGCCGACCAGTTCTACCTCCTACTGCTGGGCATCCCCTGGTGAGCGGCCAGCCGGCTCCCTGCCCCTCCCTCCCTCCTGCACCGGCCACGGGCCCCCGGGGGACCTGAGGGCTCAGCAGGGCGTGGTGGGCGGGGGGGAGGGTCCCGGGGGGGGGGCAGGCCCCGGTGGCCTCTCTGAGAGACCCCAGCCTTTCTCAGAGGAGGGAGCCCCCAGGGAGGTGATCGCACTGGTGCTGGTCGGACAGCCCCTCCCTGGGCCCCGCCCAGCCCAGCTGAGGCCCGGCTGGTGTGACCTGGAGGGGGGACCCCAGCTCTGTGCCCGCGGGCTGCGGGCCAGGGCAGGGCTGCCAGGCCGCCCTGACCGCCCGCCCCGCCCCGCCCCCAGCTACCAGCTGCGGGTGGAGTGCATGCTACTGTGTGAGGGCACCGCCGTGGTGCTGGACATGGTGCGGCCCAAGGCCCAGCTGATGCTCAGCGCCTGCGAGAGTGAGTGGCCCGAGCCCCGGGGGGCACACAGGCGGGCCCCCAGCCCTGCACCCAGACTGTCCCGAGGGCGCCCGTGGGTGCTGAGCCCCCTCATGTCACAGACCACCCTCCCCCGGCTCTGAGGCCAACTGCGTGTGCACTCGGGCACACACAGGCGCATGCATGTGCACACACTCACACAGGCAGACACAGGCATGTGCACGCAGACTTGCACACACACACACAGACACCCGCACACACACACACACCCCTGAGCGAGGAGCCGGCGGGACCCGCTGTAGCCCTGGCCCGGGGCCGCTAGCCCAGCGGGGCCAGCAGTGGGCACCTGCGCCCACCGTGGGGACAGGGCAGAGGGACACCCCCTGGAAGCCCCCACAATGGTTTGCTGAGAACAGGGAAGCCAGAGGTTCTGGAAGGGTCCGCCCCGCATCCTCCCCACGGCCGTGGGCTGTGAGGGGGAGGGGGGCAGGCACCTCCCTGAGCCCCCTCCCCCCCAGGCCTGCTCTCCAGCCGCCTGCTGCCCGTCTTCTGCCAGCTGATCCTGAGGATCGGGAACTTCCTCAACTATGTGAGCGGCCCCTGCCCTGCCCCTGCCCCTGCCCCTGCCCCCGCCTGTGCCCCCCCCCCCCGGGAGGCAGGGACACTCCCCCTCCTCCTCCCCCTCCAGGGCAGCCACACCGGGAACGCCGACGGCTTCAAGATCAGCACGCTGCTGAAGCTCACCGAGACCAAGGCCCAGCAGAGCCGTGTGACGCTGCTGCACCACGTGCTGGAGGTGGGCACCGCCCGGCCTCAGGGGACCCCCCCTCCCCCGCCTGCTCCCCAGCCACACTCCGCAACCTCCCACTGCCCCCGCCTCCCAGCCCTCCCCGTCCCCGCGGCCCGGCCAGAGGAGGTGGAGGTCGGGCGGGCACCCCCGGCCACCCCCGGACCGGCTCTTGCAGGAGGTGGAGAAGAGCCACCCGGAGCTCCTGCAGCTGCCCCGGGACCTGGAGCAGCCCGCCCAGGCGGCCGGGTAGGTGCCTCCCGCCCCCGCCGCTCCGAGCCAGGCCCTGCCCGTCCCACCAGCGAGTACCACCGGGACCCCAGGGACGGCTGCCCCCACGCCCGTCCCGTGACCTGGAGGGAAACGGAGGCCTGGAGAGGCAGGGAATGGCCGCACGCTCACGCCGCAGCCCTCCTAAGGCTGCCCCTGAGCGGCCGCCTCCCCGCCACCCCGTCCAGACGGGCCCGGGCGGGAGGGGTGCACGCGTGGGTCCGCTGCCGGCAGGGGCGGCTCTGGGAGCCGCGGTGGCGGGTCCTCTGGCCATCGCCTGCAGGCCCGGCGCCCGCCCGCCCATCCGGCCCAGCCCAGCCAGAGCTCCGACGTGCTTCTGGCAGCCATGGGTGCAGGGTGAGGCCAGCCCCCCGCGGGCACCTGACCCCCCGGCCTTTCAGGATCAACCTGGAGATCATCCACTCCGAGTCCAGCGGCAACCTGAGGCGGCTGCTGGAGCTGGAGCGGAAGCTGGCGGCCGCCGAGCCCGAGGTGCGGGAGCAGTACGCCCGGCGCCTGCAGGCAAGTGCGGCCGAGGGGTCTCTGGGCGCAGCCTCCCGTCTGCTGCTCGCCTGCCCGCCTGGGCGCCTTAGGGAGAGGAGAGGCTGGGGGCAGGTGAGGGGGGAGGGGAGGCTGGGGGGCAGGTGAGGGGGGAGGAGAGGCTGGGGGGCAGGAGAGGGGGGAGGAGAGGCTGGGGGGCAGGTGAGGGAGGAGGAGAGGCTGGGGGGCAGGAGAAGGGGGAGGAGAGCTGGGGGGGCAGGTGAGGGGGGAGGAGAGGCTGGGGAGGAGGAGAGGCTGGGGGGCAGGAGAAGGGGGAGGAGAGGCTGGGGGGCAGGTGAGGGGGGAGGAGAGGCTGGGGGGCAGGAGAGGGGGGAGGAGAGGCTGGGGGGCAGGTGAGGGAGGAGGAGAGGCTGGGGGGCAGGAGAGGGGGGAGGAGAGGCTGGGGGGCAGGAGAGGGGGGAGGAGAGGCTGGTGGGGAGGAGAGGCTGGGGGGCAGGTGAGGGAGGAGGAGAGGCTGGGGGGCAGGAGAAGGGGGAGGAGAGCTGGGGGGGCAGGTGAGGGGGGAGGAGAGGCTGGGGAGGAGGAGAGGCTGGGGGGCAGGAGAAGGGGGAGGAGAGGCTGGGGGGCAGGTGAGGGAGGAGGAGAGGCTGGGGGGCAGGAGAAGGGGGAGGAGAGGCTGGGGGGCAGGAGAGGGGGGAGGAGAGGCTGGGGGGCAGGAGAAGGGGGAGGAGAGCTGGGGGGGCAGGTGAGGGGGGAGGAGAGGCTGGGGGGCAGGAGAGGGGGGAGGAGAGGCTGGGGAGGAGGAGAGGCTGGGGGGCAGGAGAAGGGGGAGGAGAGGCTGGGGGGCAGGAGAGGGGGGAGGAGAGGCTGGGGGGCAGGAGAAGGGGGAGGAGAGCTGGGGGGCAGGTGAGGGGGGAGGAGAGGCTGGGGGGCAGGAGAGGGAGGAGGAGAGGCTGGGGAGGAGGAGAGGCTGGGGGCAGGAGAAGGGGGAGGAGAGGCTGGGGGGCAGGAGAAGGGGGAGGAGAGGCTGGGGGGCAGGTGAGGGGGGAGGAGAGGCTGGGGGGCAGGAGAAGGGGGAGGAGAGGCTGGGGGGGAGGAGAGGCTGGGGGGCAGGAGAGGGGGGAGGAGAGGCTGGGGGGCAGGAGAGGGGGGAGGAGAGGCTGGGGGGCAGGAGGGGTGGAGGAGAGGCTGGGGGGCAGGAGAGGGCGGGAGGAGAGGCTGGGGGGCAGGAGAGGGGGGAGGAGAGGCTGGGGGGCAGGTGAGGGGGGAGGAGAGGCTGGGGTGCAGGTGAGGGGGTAGGGGAGAGGGGGGAACCTGCAGCAGGTCCTGGTCCCAGAGGGGGTCCTGGGAGGAGCTCCCGAACCCCAGGCCCAGCACCCAGACCCGGTCCTGCACAGGGAAGCTGTGTGCAGGCCTGGCCCTCACTCTCCCGCAGCCCCGGGCCCAGCCGCCCTGTGCCCGCGGGCCGCCCGCTGGGGGCCTCCCGCCCTGACTGACCGCGGTGCCCGGGCCCCAGGACAGCATCGAGGCCTCCCGGGCACTGGAGCGGGTGTTCGAGGCGGTGGAGCAGAAGAAGCTGGCGCTGGCCACGTACCTGTGTGAGGACGCGCAGCAGCTGAGCCTGGAGGACACCTTCGGCACCATGAAGGCCTTCCGCGACCTCTTCCTGCGCGCCCTGAAGGTGGGCCCGCGCCGCGGGGGCTGGGGGCTGGGGGGGCTGGGGGTCACGGTCCGTGCCGCCCGCAGGAGAACAAGGAGCGGCAGGAGCAGGCGGCCAAGGCGGAGAGGAGGAAGCGGCAGCTGGCGGAGGAGGAGGCGCGGAGGCCGCGGGGCGAGGACGGGAAGCCTGGTGAGGCGGGCGGGCGGAAGGGGCAGGGCGGACACCCCCTCCTCTCCGGCCGGAGCGTGCCTGAGGGTCCTGGGCTCCCAGTCAGGAAGGCAGGCAGGAAGCAGGAGGAGGAGGTGTGTGTCATCGACGCGCTGCTGGCCGACATCAGGAAGGGCTTCCAGCTGCGGAAGACGGCGCGCGGCCGCGGCGACGGGGACGGGGGCGGCCGGGCGGCCGCCGCAGGCCCCCCGAGGGACACCCCGCCTGGTGAGACCCTCACGCCCTCTTCTGCTTGCTTCCCCCGCTCCTCCCCTGCCTGTGCCATCCTCAGCCCACACCTCCCCGCCGGGGCTCCTGTCCCAGCCTCAGAGGGCTCAGTGTTCTGGAGAAAGGCGTGTGTAGATGAAGTGGGATTCCAGAGACGAACGATAGTTTTGAAAGGCACTAGGGGGTCCGAGGAGCATCAGCGACGGGAGCTAACGACTCTCCTGTCTCAGGACCCTTGCTTTTTATTAACACAGCTTGTGCCAAGGCAAGGGGGATAGACCCTTCAGAGGGTCAGGTACAGAACCATTGCCAGGTTGGGCATTGCCTTCAGCTGTTCAGGTGTTTGGCCAGTAGGAGGCAATAACGTGTAGATTGAGATGCCCTGAGCTGCCTGGCAGCAAACACTCATCCTATTCAGGTTTGGGGGAAGTGCCTTTTCGCCACACCCACGGGCGATCACTATGTGGCTCAGCCCTTGTTGAGCCCCCAAGTTCCGTCACCCTGTTGATGAAACTCGTGTAATGATGACGTGCTGGACCTGGCACTCCTTCCTCTGGGGACCCTCCCCGACCTCCGGAGGGAGCCCTCCTCTCCCCTGGCTGCCCTGAGGAGGGGACAGAGGGAGGTGGGGCTAGAGGCCGCTTGTCCAGCCCTGGGGCGGGCAGGAGAGACGGGCCCAGGCCCATGGGCAGGTGCCCTGTGGACAGCCGAGGACGCCGAGGCCCGGCCTGCCCTGTGGGGCCCAGGCGCGGAGCCACCAGCGAAGCTGAGCTGGAGGGGCCCCCCCCCCCCCCCAGACTGTTCCCCAGGAGGGTGCCCCGGGACAGGGGGAGGGGGCGCGCCCTGCCCCCACCTACACGTGCTCCGTCCACAGCGGCCTCCAGCGGCCCCCCCGGAGGCCCCAGGGGCGGCCCCAGCAGCTCGGCCTCTGAACCTGCGCTCGACGGCGTGGTGGCAGCCAGGCCGCCCCAGGACTGGGACCTTGCGGACGCCGCGGCAGGCCCGGCGGAGGAGGCCGGCCCCGGGGCCCAGGAGAGGCGGTCCTCCTGGTACGAGGACGCCAGCGATGTCCTGCCCACGGAGGACGCGGCCTGGCCCGTGGTGCTGGGGGGCGCGCGGGCCCTGGAGCCCCTCCCCTTCTCGGGCGAGAGGCCGCCCGGGGCCCCGGGCGCGGGCGGGGGCGTCCGCCGGGCCGAAGCCGACAGCACGGGGGAGGGGCCGGCGGCCACGGCCGCCCTCGGCCACGGAGAAGACGGCCCCGCGGCCACGGCGCCCGGCGGGGACGGGGACCAGGAGGACGCCCCGGACTCCGCCCTGGACACCTCCCTGGACAGGTCCTTCTCCGAGGACTCGGCGGCCGGCTCCTCGGGCTCCGGCACCCGCCCCGGGGCCCCGGGCCGGGCCTCGAAGGGGACGGGCAGGCGCAGGAAGAAGCGCCCGACGCGGACTCAGGGAGGTGAGGCGGCCTCCGTGGCGGCCCCGGGCGGGCGGGCGGGCGGGCGGGACCGGGCGGGCGGGCGGGCGGGCCCTCAGGGCCCCCGCTCCGGCGTGGGGTCCGCCGGCCCCTTCATGCCCGGCCCGGCCTCTCCCTGCAGCCGGAGGCCCCCCTGCCCCCGAGACGGGGGACCCCCAGGCCCCCGCGCCCTGCAGGTGAGGGGTCAGCGGTGCTTCCGCCCCGGGAGGGGCAGGTGTGGGCACCGCCTGCTCGCTGCACCCTCCCCACTGAGCCTGCCGCCCGCCCGCCTGGGAGGCTGCCCGGCGGGGGCGGGCGCAGCCACGCCGCAGCTCGGCCCCACGCAGCCGCTCGGGGCGGGGCGCCCGGGGGGCGGGCACTGAGCGTGTCTCTCTTATTTGGAAGCAGAGGTCGCCCCTGACCCTGATGATAATAAGCCCGAAAGGTTCTGTGTGATCCAGTAAGGTAGGTCCACGCTGCCTGCACTAACGCTGGTGGCCCCGGTGGCGGCGCTGGTGGCAGCGGTGGAGGCGAGGATGGCCAGCCCGGCCGCCCAGGCACTAACCAACCCCAACCCGCTTCGCCCCCGCAGCTCCCTCCCGCCCCCGCCTGGGCCGCTTGAGGGCGCTCACCGGCCGCCCCGGAGGGCAGGGCAGCGAGGGCCGTGCCGCTGGCTGGTGTCCCTCTGCCGTGGCCGGTGCGGCCTCAGAGTGCCCGCGGGGCAGGCAGCCTCGGAGGGCGGGTGGACGGGCCTCTGGGTGCCCGCGGGAGCCAGGCTCCTGGGCCGGGGAGGGGCGGGGCTCCTGGGCCTGGCGAACAGGCTGAGGTTGCCCTGCGCCTGACCCGCCCAATCCTGGGCTTGACTGACCCCCGCCCCCGTGTCCCCCAGGGCGACACCTTCTCTCTGGGCCCGTGCGCAGGGCACCCTGCCCTCCTTGGCCCTGGGCTGGCCATCCTGTCCGCAGGAGGGCAGTGCGGGACGCACAGGCTGACCTCACCCCTCCCTGGAGGCCGCTGTCTGCTCAGAGCAGGGCCTCCCCAGATCCCCCCTCCCTCCCCCCCAGGACAGGCAGGGGCTTTGCCAGGCCCGAGAGGCTCCTCATGCAGCCACAGGACGGGCTGGTCCCTGCTGTGTCCTGGCCTGGCCAGGGGGGACCCAGTGCAGGGAGCCCCGCCCCCTCCCGGCCTGAGCTCAGGGCCGTCTGCTCCCCACGCGCCTCCAGTGAAGGGGCTGGGGGCGCAGAGGTGAGGCCCTGCGGGCTCCAGGGAGCCGGAACGGGAGTGAGGGCACCTCTGCCCGACTCGGCTCCCGGCCACCCGCCCTCCTGCCCTTTACAGCGGCTCGGCCTGTCCCTTAGGGGTCAGGGAGTGGCCTTGTGGCCCCACTGTGGGTGCAAAGGTCTCCCCCCCTCCCCCCCCCGGGGGGCTGAGGGCAGGAGGAAGGAACCCCACTTTACAAAAGCCAAAAACATATCTTTATTGATGTCAGAGAGGAAGGGAGAGGGAGAGAGACAGAAATATCACTGATGAGAGAACCACTGATTGGCTGCCTCCAGCATGCCCCCTCCTGGGGATCGAGCCCACAACCTGGGCATGTGCCCCAGACCAGAATCAAACCTGGGACCCGTCAGTCCCCAGGCTGACGCTCTATCCACTGAGCCACACCAGCCAGGGCAGGAATCCACTTAAAACACAGACACACACACACACACACACACACAAATGTGTCTTTATTGATGTCAGAGAGGAAGGGAGAGGGGGAGAGCGATGGAAACATTCCTGATGAGAGAGACCCCACACCGGGGATCCAGCCCGAGAACCACTGAGCCATCTGGCCAGAATGCCGCTTTTTCTTTGGACAAACTTCACCCTGACATGAAGTGTGCAGAGAGGTTAAATGAACACACACACACACACACACACACACCTGCCTTTCACCCCGGAAGGGCCCCAACCTGCAAAATACAGCAAAGTGTTCCTGCCCCCCACTGTACTGAGTGACCTCAGCACCAAGCTGCCCGTGTGTCTCCCAAGCACAGGCCGTGTCCCTGGACCAGAGCGTGCCACGGGCATTGCCGGGTGGGGTCAGGTGGCAGGGCCTGCGCCCTCAGACCCAGCGGGGGAGAAAGGGCAGGGGCTTCTGGCCGGGGCCAGGCCTGCGGGGGCCCGGGAGGAGGTGGCGTGGGACCGATGGACGAGGCAGCGAGGGCTGACGCCCGGAGAATAAGACCCAGGACCCCGCCCCTCCGGGGAGAGCATCCGGACAGGGAGGCCTCTGCCGGAGGAAGGGCCGGGACCCGGGACCCGGGACCCCGGGCAGTGGTGACAGGACAGCGGGGCTGGGACCAGCCGCAGGCACCCGGCGCTGCCCAGCCAGGCTGCTCCTCACGGCCATCCTGTCCCCCCACAGGCCACAGGCCCAAGCCCAGAGCCAAGTGACGGCCTGCGCCACCTCCACACAGCAGAGCCTGGGGGAGTCGGGAGCCGGGAGCCGGCCGGGGCGGCTGGGGCTGGGCCTGGGACCACAGGGCTCGTGCCTTACCCAGCCAGGGGGCCCGGGCCGCCTGGCACTACTGCCCGCCTGGCACCTGGACTGCCCACATCGCACCTGGACTGCCCGCCTGGCACCTGGACTGCCCACATCGCACCTGGACTGCCCGCCTGGCACCTGGACTGCCCACATCGCACCTGGACTGCCCGCCTGGCACCTGGACTGCCCACATCGCACCTGGACTGCCCACACACCTGGACTGCCCGCCTGGCACCTGGACTGCCCACATCGCATCTGGACTGCCCACCTGGCACCTGGACTGCCCACCTGGCACCTGGACTGCCCACATCGCATCTGGACTGCCCGCCTGGCACCTGGACTGCCCACCTGGCACCTGGACTGCCCACATCGCATCTGGACTGCCCGCCTGGCACCTGGACTGCCCACATCGCATCTGAACTGTCCACCTAGCATCTGGACTGCCCATCTCGCACCCCTGGACTGCCCGCCTAGCACCCTGGACTGCCCGCCTGGCACCTGGACTGCCCACATCGCACCCGGACTGCCCACATCGCATCTGAACTGTCCACCTAGCATCTGGACTGCCCATCTCGCACCCCTGGACTGCCCGCCTGGCACCTGGACTGCCCGCCTGGCACCTGGACTGCCCACGCACCTGGTCTGTGTGGTCCAGCTCTAAGGCTAGTGCCACCCCCGCATGCACCTGGCACCCACCGGGGAGGGTGCTGGCGCTTTCCCAGGCACCTCACTCAACTGGCACCTACTTTCCAGTGGCCTGGCACCCAGATTCCTCTGGAGACGCCCGTTACAGACCCCGAACCACGGGAGCCGGGGGGCTGGAGCCCCGATGCCCGTGGCTCCCCAGCTCGCCGGCTGTGTGCTCAGCTGGAACAGAGATTTTAACAAAACGCGAGCGACTGTGGCATTTCTTCCTTTGTGGTGCCTGGGGGGGGGGGCTTCTGGGGCCAGGGAGGAGCAGCCGGAGGGCTCTGCCTGGGGAGGATAGGTCCCCTTGCTCAGCAGAGGGGAGGGGGCCGTGGAGGGTCCCCCACCCCGTGTGTCTAGGCCTGAGGGCGGGAGGTGCACCTGTGGTCGGTTCTCGGGGATTCAAGCCGGGGGTTAGAGGCCACATTTGCATTTAACTTTTTATTTATTTATTTATTTATTTATTTATATGAGAGAAGGGGGAGGAAGAGGGAGAGGGAGATAAACATCAATGATGAGAGAGAATCGTTGATGGGCTGCATCCTGCACGCCCCACACTGGGGATCGAACCCACAACCTGGGCCTGTGCCCTGATGGGGAATCTGCAGGCCGGCGCCCCACCCACTGAGCCACACCGGCCAGGGCTGCATTTAACTTTTTAGGAAACTGCCAAACGGGCTTCCAGAGCGGCTGCACTCCTCATTCCCACGCACACTTCCCAGCTCCGGGGAGGCGGGCGGGCATCCTGGTCGCCGGGTGCAGTGCCCCCCCGGGAGCTGTGGCCCCCGTGGCCGGGCCACCTGCTCCCTGATAGCAGCCAGGGTCACACGGCCAGGTGGGGGTCACGTGGCCAGGTGGGGGGGTCACACAGCCAGGTGAGGGGTCACGCGGCCAGGTGGGGGTCACACGGCCAGGTGAGGGGTCACACGGCCAGATGGGGGGTCACACAGCCAGGTGGGGGTCACGCGGCCAGGTGGGGGTCACACGGCCAGGTGGGGGGGTCACACAGCCAGGTGGGGGTCACGCGGCCAGGTGGGGGTCACACGGCCAGGTGGGGGGTCACGCGGCCAGGTGGGGGTCACGCGGCCAGGTGGGGGTCACGCGGCCAGGTGGGGGGTCACACGGCCAGGTGGGGGGTCACACGGCCAGGTGGGGGTCACACGGCCAGATGGGGGGTCACACGGCCAGATGGTGGGTCACGTGGCCAGGTGGGGGGGTCACACAGCCAGATGGGGTGTCATGTGGCCAGGTGGGGGTCACATGGCCAGGTGGGGGTCACGTGGCCAGGTGAGGGGGTTACACTGCCCAGCCGCAGTCACGGGCCCCCTGGGTGACCAGTAGCGCGTGCCCCTGCGCAGGGCGGACGGGGGTGGTGGCGGGGGGAAGGCGGGGGGAGGGGTCTAATTCCGGCTGCCGTGTGACCGCCAGCTGCCGGCCAGGGCTGTTTATAGGCAGCCAGGCTCCGGCCGCTATTTATAGCTGCGCTCGGCCGGCTGCCACCGCCTCGGCCCTGCTGCCCGTCCAGCCCCGGCGTGCTGTGGTCCCCATGGGCCTTCCTCGGGAGGGCCCAGAGCCAGGGCCACCCCCAGGAGTGGGCAGAGGGAAGCACCTCAGCTGCCGCACCCCAGCAGGCCCTCTGCGCCGGCGGGCGTGCAGGGCCCAGCTCCTCCTCTGGAAACTTCCTCCGGGGCCTCTGGTCCCTCTGCCTCACCAGCCCCTTCCCCGGCCACACAGCCAGCTATAGCGCCCCAAACCCCTGCCCCCTGGTCCCCGAGCCCCGGCACAGCCCCCTCCCGGGACCCGCTCACCCGCCCGCCTTTGGTGGCATTCCCTCTGCCCCCAGGGCGGTCCCGGGACCTCCACCCCACCATCGTTAGGAAGCTGTGGACAGGAAGCCTGACCCCCACATGTGGTGTCGACCCCGACGTGCTGAGGGGCGGGAACCATTGGTGTCCCCGTGCGAGCAGAGGGCTGGGCCCCGAGGGGCCGAGTGACCAGCCAGGTCAGCCCGCTCCCACCCGGAGGACAGCAGGAGCGAGAGGTGCTGGGCAGTGCGCCTCTGCGGGCTGACCTTACACTCATGGGTGACCCTGTGTGACCAGCCCAGCCCCGCCCTTCTCCCTGGGAGTGCCCACCCCATCCAGTCTTGGGGCTCCGGGAGCCCCCAGCCCTCGGCTCTCCCGGCCTCAGTCAGGGGTGAGTGGACAGACTCGGGCCCTTCTGCAGAGACAGAGCCCAGGGAGGGAAGAGGGGCTCAGGGTGTCTCCAGGGGCCCACAGCTGGCCCCCCTCCATACCCAAGCAGGAGTCCATTTAGGGCCTTAGCCAGTGTGGTTCAGTGGTTGAGTGACGACCTATGAGCCAGGAGTTCACGGTTCCATTCCCGGTCAGGCCACGTGCCGGCTTCCCCATGGTCGTGGGCTCGGTCCCCAATGTGTGCTGTGCAGGAGGCAGCCCGTCGATGATTCTCTCTCATCACTGATGTTTCTCTCTCCCTCTCCCTTCCTCTCTGAAATCAACACCAGTAAAAACACCTTTTCAAGAGTCCCTTGGGGAGTGGGGGGAGGGGGGTTGGGGAGTGAGGGGTTGGAGAGTGGAGGGGGCTTGGGGTGGCCCAGGCAGTGCACCCAGCTCGAAACTCAGCTGCTGAGCCTGTCCGGGCACCCAGTCCCTCCACAGGCCGGAGGGGACACAGGTCTGGGTGGGGCGTCCCGGAGTCCCTGGCCCCGCGCATCCTGGCTGCCCCAGCCCCCGCCTCCCAGGCCCCCGCCCCGCCAGGTGGCCCCGCAGCACCGGTGTGACACCGCCCGGGCAGGCCAGGGCGGGCAGTGTGTCCTGGGCCAAACGCCTGGCCCCGCGCGGAGGAGACGCTGTCCTCCCCGCGGCCACCAGAGGGCGCGCCCCAGGCCGGGGCCGGACTCGCCGGCAGGTGCGCCCCCGCCCCCTCCGCCCCGGAGGCGGCCGGCCAGGCGGGGCGCGGGGACCAGGCTCCCCTCTGGCAGCCGCACCCGCGCGGGAGGGCACCCCGCCGTGTCTGGGCCCCCAGGTCCGGCTCCGGGGCGGGTTCGCAGCGCCCAGGCCTGGCCGCGGCCGGGAGGGGGGCGGGGGGGAGCGGACGCCATTGTGACGTTCCGGGGCGCCCGGCCGGGCCGCGGGGGGGGGACCCCGCCGCGCGCTCCCCGCGTGCGCGCCGTCCGTGCACCCCGATGCCCGCGCCACCCGCCTCCGGAGCGGCGGGGCGGGGCGGCCGGAGGTCAGGCGTCACGGGCGTCACGGCCCGCCCCGCCGGGCGGGCCTCTTAACGGGGGCGGCGGCCCGGGCGGCTCTCCAGCCCAGCGGCCGGACGCCCGCCAGCCAGCGGCATGGCCGCGGCCCGCGCCTCCAACGACCGGCCCCCGGGCGCCGGCGGCCTGAAGCGCGCGCGGCAGCAGCAGGAGGCGGCGGGGGCCCGCGTGACGGTGGTGCTGGGCGCGCAGTGGGGGGACGAGGGCAAGGGCAAGGTGGTGGACCTGCTGGCCACGGACGCCGACATCGTCAGCCGCTGCCAGGTGCGCGGGCCCCCCTCCCCGGGGCCCCCCGCGGCCCCCCACGACCCAGGCTCCGCCGCCGGGCACCTCCCCAGCGCCGCCCCACCGCTCACACGGCTCCCCTCCCTGCGCGGGACCCCCTTCCCCAGGGACCCCGCCTTCCCCACCCCCATCCCCGCCGGGAGCAGAGCTATAAATACAAGTCCTGCTGAGTTGGGGACACCGGATCCTCAGGGGGGGGGTGCCCTCCCCGGGGGAAGAGGGGGGACCCCAGCTCCCGGGTGGTTTGAGGACACCCGGAGACACCCCATTCCTCAATCTGCCTGGGCCTGGGACTGGGCTGCCTGACCCCACACAGGGGTCCAGACCCGGCTGGGTGTTGGGGAGCCCGGGGGGTGGCCGGAAGGAGGGTGACCCTGGGCCAAGCGGAGGGCAGGCCGGGAGAGCCTGAGGGAGGCCGGGCCGGAGGAGGGAGGAGCCGGACTCCTGGCCTGGGTGCTCGCGGCTGGCAGTGCCACCGGAGGCCAGGGCAGTCTTTGCCCCGAGGGCCGGGGCGGGCCTCTGCTGGCTCCTAGGTGAGACTCGGGCGCTCCCGGGCACTGCCCAGGCCAGGCCGGTGCCCGCGGCGGCTGAGACCGGCAGGTCGGGGCGCAGAGGGGCGCACACTGCCGCTGCCAGGGCTGGAGCCACTGCGGATGCTGTCCACAGGGGAAGGGGTGCCCTCTCCTCCTGGCCTGGGCCTCTCCTGGGCACCCAGAGGCACCAGCTCCGTCAGCACAGCGCCCCGCTCCGGGACGGGCTGCCCGGGCTGGGGGAGCACCCGCCTCCCTGAGCTCCCGCCTGGATCAGGGGGCCTCAGCAGCGGGACCCCCTCTGCCACGCTGACCCTGGCCGCCTGGAGGTCCCCCTCTCCGTCCTAAGCCATGGGGAGGAACCCCATCCAGAGCCCCAGCCCCCCAGACCCTGCTGTGTCCCGCCCCAGCCCGAGCACCCCTCCAGGGCACCCCTCCTCCTGCCTCTGCTCCAGGGACGCAGGCCGCCACCGGCCCTCTCCCTCAGGAAGCACCTTTGCAGTTATGTGAACGCCCTCCTGGCACGTGGGCCCTCCCACCGGCTGCAGAGACGGCTCTGGAGCGAGCTGGGTCTGCAGGCTGAGCCCACCAGCCCCTCGCCCCCCACCCAGCCCCTCGCCTCCAAGTGCCCCGGACACAGCCACGGCCTCCCAGGTCCCCCCTCTCCCCGCTGGGCCTTCCCTCGCCGCAGCTGCACCCACAGCTGCACCCACAGCTGGGCCCCCATAGCTGGGCCCCCACAGCTGCACCCACACCTGCACCCTATAGCTCAGTGTTTCCCAACCTTCTCTCATGATGAGAATCACCTGGTGGAGTTGTTAAAATACAGATTCCTGAATCCCAACTAAGAAGTGCTAAACTAGAATTTTGGGGAACATATAGCTCTAACTGTATACTTAACTAGCGCTCTAAGTCTAGAGTACCAGTTATGTATACAGTTAGAGCTCCACCAGGTGATTCTCATCATGAGAGAAGTTTGGGAAACTAGCTGAACCCACAGCTGGGCCCCTCAGCTGGGCATGCTTTGCTCTCATCAGTCTTTGGCCCGTGGTCCTGTCTCGGGCTGGTACCTCCTGCTGTTTCCTTCCCTCGGGACGTGTTTCCCGGTGGCCTCCCTTCCCCTGCAGAAGGCCTGATGGCCTCTGACCCCAGGGCCTGATGGCCTCTGACCCCAGGGCCTGATGGCCTACGACCCCAGGGCCTGATGGCCTCTGACCCCAGGGCCTGATGGCCTCTGACCCCAGGGCCTGATGGCCTCTGACCCCAGGGCCTGATGGCCTACGACCCAAGGGCCTGATGGCCTACGACCCCAGGGCCTGATGGCCTCTGACCCCAGGGCCTGATGGCCTCTGACCCCAGGGCCTGATGGCCTCTGACCCCAGGGCCTGATGGCCTCTGACCCCAGGGCCTGATGGCCTCTGACCCCAGGGCCTCCCTTGTCCAGGCCTTGCTCCCAGGCCTGGCTGGGGCGGGGGGAGGGGAGCAGCTCTTGGTTGGGAATGAATGAATGGATGGATGGATGGATGGATGGAACCTGCCAGCGGGTCCCACACGAGAGAAGCCTTGCATAGGTGGGGGGCTCCTGACTTCCCCGGGACCCAGGGCCCCTGTCCCCCCGCCCCCGAGCGCCACCTGGTGGGTGCTGTTTGCGATCTTGTAAATCCCGCCACTGCCCCAGTCTGGCAGGCTCCCTGCCAGGGCCACTGCCGCGGCCACGCCGGCTGGCGGCTGCACAGACGGGGGAGCCCGTCCCTGCCCCATTCTCACCTCGCTCCTCCCTCTGTCCTCGTTCTGCACACGGGCCAGGCTGGGGGTGGACACAGGCTGCAGGGCTGCTCTTGTCCGGAGGGGGGTGCTGGATGGGGGGCCGGGGCTGCATCCCAGGGGAGACAGGCCAGCCGGCGCCACCTGGGGAGCCTGGGCCAATGGGCCCTCTGGCCTGAGGTGCTGTCCCAGGATTGAGGAGAGTGTGCAGGTCAGAGAAGGAATGGGGGGGGGGGGGGCAGCTGAGGGGGTGGGGAGGTGGGGAGCCTTCACGCCAATAGTGGGGTGCGCAGGGCCAGGGCAGACACGGGAGAGCAAGGCTGGGTAGGGACCCCCCCAATGTGGAACATGGGGTGAGGAGAGGTGTGGCGAGGTGCCCCCAGCGGGGACATCAGGGCTGCATGAGCCTTGGGGTGCAGAGGAGGGTGCAGAGGCCACACCGGCGGGTAGATGCGGGGGTGGGGGGGGGGAGCCCAGGGTGTGTGGCATGGCCCAGGGTCACCACGGCTGCTCCCTGGGGACAGGCTGTGCCCGTGGCTGGATGCCTGCAGCCCGGCAAAGGTCAGGCTGGCCAGGTTCCTGAGAGGCCGGCTGGCCGGGCCCCGGTCTGGCCCCCAGGTCTGAGGGTGAGGTGGCCCCTTTTCTTAGATCCCTGACGCCGGAGGCAGCTGGGTCCAGCAGGGACTGTGAGCGGCAGGGATGGGGGCGGGGCCTGAGGCCGGGCTGACTGCCCGTCCGGGATGGGGTGGGGGTGGGGGTGGGGGCAGGCTCCGGAGCGCTGTGGGGCGGCGGGAAGTCGGGGGCGGGGTCCCCTGGGCCGCCCAGGTCCCAGGACGGTCCGGCCCGCGAGCTGGGACGGGGAGAGGGAGAGCAGCCGGGACGCGAGGGCCGGCGCCGGTGGCCAGGCTGGGGCCGGCCGTCACCTGTCTCCGCGGACCGGCAGGCGCCCTCCGCACTGGCTGCCCAACGAGCCAGCAGCCTCGGCCCCTCCCGGGGCGGGCCGAAGCCCCTGCAGCCCGGCCTGGCCCTGCACCGGCTCCTGCGAGGCCGGTTCCGAGCCCGTGTTCACCCCAGGAAAGGGGCGGTGCTCAGAGGGGGCGGTCCCGTGGGCACTGGGCACCGGGCACGGGCAGGGAGGGGGCCGCTGCCCTGGCCCTGCTGCCAGCTCCCTTCTCTGGGGACCTCAGTCTCCCCATCGGTCCTGGGGACCACGCCCTCCACTGGGCTGACCCTCCCCCGGGATGCCCCTCCCCCGGATGCCCCTCCCCCAGGCTGTCCCTCCCCCAGGATGCCCCTCCCCCAGGCTGTCCCTCCCCCAGGCTGTCCCTCCCCCAGGATGCCCCTCCCCCAGGCTGTCCCTCCCCCCAGATGCCCCTCCCCCGGGATGCCCCTCCCCCCAGATGCCCCTCCCCCGGGATGCCCCTCCCCCCGGGATGCCCCTCCCCCGGGATGCCCCTCCCCCGGGATGCCCCTCCCCCAGGGATGCCCCTCCCCCGGAATGCCCCTCCCCCGGGATGCCCCTCCCCCGGGATGCCCCTCCCCCGGATGCCCCCCCCCCCTGCCCCTCCGGGCAGAGACGGCTGTGGGTGTGGCCTTGTGTGCAGAGAGGCCCCCTGAGGGATAGCTGCCCCTGTGCGGAGACAGGGCAGAGCCAGGACGCACCCCTGGAAGGTAGAGGGACCCCACCACCCGGACCTGTCAGTCAGGCATGGGCCGGTCTGAACAGCCAGCCACCCCTCCTGGCGGACGGAACAGCACCCAGGCCCCCCTCCTGGCACCTGCGTCTCCCTCCCATGGTCCCCTAGGCTCACCCAGTCCCCTCCAGCAAGGCTCCACCCGGAGCCCCCAGGGCCTGGCGCCCTGTCCCCTCTCATTCGGACCCTCCTCCGTCCGGGCCCGGCACCCCCTTTCTCCTCCCCCCTGCCCATGCGCGGTCCCCACAGCCAGCACCGGGGCCCAGGGATGCTCGGGGCCCAGGAGGCAGCGCGGGCCTCGGGGCTGAGCTGTGGGACGTCATGGCCCAGGGTGCACACCTGGACAGCTTTCTGACCTGGGCTGGGTGCAGGGAAAGTCCCACCTCGGGGAGGCCCGGCGGGCGGCGTGGGGGCGGCCGTGAGCGATGCCGGCGGCTGGGACCCCTGCCGATGGGCTCTGGCGGGCGGAGGCCAGGGCTCCGGCCGCTTCACTGTGGTTCGGGGGTTGTCTCCCGCCGCCCCTCGCAGCCCCATGCTGGAGGAACTCGAGCCGGGCCAGGAAGCCAGTGGCTCCGCGCTGCTGGGCCCTGTGAGGGGGTGTGTGTGTGGGGGGGGGTGGTTGGGGGACGCGGGGGCCTGACAGTCTCAGCCATGACCCGGCGGTCAGATAGCGTGTGGAGCGGGCCCACCGTAAGCCTGTCTTGGGGAGATGGAGGCAGGAAGGGGAGCAGCTGGGCTCAGGGCCCTTGGAACGGAGTGGACACAGGGACCGGTCAGGGGCTGGGCACCAGCGGCCAGGTGCCCCTCCCTGGGCTCTGCTCATCGCTGGGGGGCCCAGGAGGGCGGGCAGCCGGGAGGGGCCCCCACCCAGACCCTGGGCCCCCCGGGGCCCTCTGGTGGCAGGACATGGGGCTGCGGCCGGGACGCCCCCAGGACGTGACCTTCCCTGCCAGCCCGCCCAGGTCAGCAAGACTCCCAGAAAGAAGCGGCCCCTGGCTGCACCCCCACAACAGGCGGGCCTCCCAACTGCCTTTTCTCTTCATTCTTAGTGGGAGGTGTGGACCTCGGGGGCACCGGTCCCTTCCCTCCACCCCTTTGGGCCGTGGGGGCCGAGCCCGTGCCTCATCAGAGGAGGGCCTAACCCCATGGGGCATGGGGCCCTGAGAGAGTGTGAGTGCTGGACCCGCCTCCTTGGGGGAGCAGGCTGCCAACCCAGCCCACCCCAGACACGCAGAGCCCAGGCCCGAGGCCGGGTGTGGGGGCACCGCCCCCTGGGGGCAGGCCGGTGTGAGGCGGTCCGAGGGGGGGGCAGGCCGGTGTGAGGTGGTCCGAGGGGGGGGCAGGCCGGTGTGAGGCGGTCTGGGGGGGGGCAGGCCGGTGTGAGGCGGTCCGAGGGGGGGGCAGGCCGGTGTGAGGCGGTCCGGGGGGGGGGGGGCAGGCCGGTGTGAGGCGGTCCGAGGGGGGGGGCAGGCGGGTGTGAGGCGGTCCGAGGGCGGGGCAGGCCAGTGTGAGGCGGTCCGAGGGTGGGGCAGGCCGGTGTGAGGCGGTCTGGGGGGGGGGGGCAGGCCGGTGTGAGGCGGTCCGAGGGGGGGGCAGGCCGGTGTGAGGCGGTCCGAGGGGGGGGCAGGCCGGTGTGAGGCGGTCCGAGGGGGGGGCAGGCCGGTGTGAGGCGGTCCGAGGGGGGGGCAGGCCGGTGTGAGGTGGTCCGAGGGGGGGGCAGGCCGGTGTGAGGCGGTCTGGGGGGGGGCAGGCCGGTGTGAGGCGGTCCGAGGGGGGGGCAGGCCAGTGTGAGGCGGTCCGGGGGGGGGGGGCAGGCCGGTGTGAGGCGGTCCGAGGGGGGGGGCAGGCGGGTGTGAGGCGGTCCGAGGGCGGGGCAGGCCGGTGTGAGGCGGTCCGAGGGTGGGGCAGGCCGGTGTGAGGTGGTCCGAGGGGGGGGCAGGCCGGTGTGAGGCGGTCTGGGGGGGGGCAGGCCGGTGTGAGGCGGTCCGAGGGGGGGGCAGGCCAGTGTGAGGCGGTCCGGGGGGGGGGGCAGGCCGGTGTGAGGCGGTCCGAGGGGGGGGGCAGGCCGGTGTGAGGCGGTCCGGGGGGGGGGGCAGGCCGGTGTGAGGCGGTCCGAGGGGGGGGCAGGCCAGTGTGAGGCGGTCCGGGGGGGGGGGCAGGCCGGTGTGAGGCGGTCTGGGGGGGGGGGCAGGCCGGTGTGAGGCGGTCCGAGGGCGGGGCAGGCCGGTGTGAGGCGGTCTGAGCGGTGGGGGGGAGGGGGGGCGGTGTGAGACGGTCTGAGGCGGGGGTGGGGCAGGCCGGTGTGAGGCGGTCTGGCGGGGGCAGGCCGGTGTGAGGCGGTCTGAGGGGGGGGGTAGGCCGGTGTGAGGCGGTCTGGGGGGGGGCAGGCCGGTGTGAGGCGGTCTGAGCGGTGGGGGGGAGGGGGGGCGGTGTGAGATGGTCTGAGGGGGGCGGGCAGGCTGGTGTGAGGCGGTCCGAGCAGTGGGGGGGAGGCGGGGCGGTGTGAGACGGTCTGAGGCGGGTGTGTGTGTGTGTGTGTGTGTGTGTGAGGCCGGTGTGAGGCGGTCCGAGCGCGGGCCGAGCGCTCAGCGGGTCTCCGTCCCCAGGGGGGCAACAACGCGGGCCACACGGTGGTGGTGGACGGCCAGGAGTACGACTTCCACCTGCTGCCCAGCGGCATCATCAACACCAAGGCCGTGTCCTTCATCGGTAAGTGCCCGCCGCCCGCCGCCCGCTCGGGCTCCTCAGCCGGTGACATGGGCTGGCCTGGCTGGCCCTGCACCTCCTGCTCAGCGAGGCCCGGCCGCCCCCAGGGGCCCAGCCCGGAGCTCTGACCTGGGAGCCTGCCTGCAGCCTGAGGCGGGGGCGGGGGGGATTGGCCAGGACTCGGCCAGCCTGGCCCAGGGAACGAGGGGCCGCTCCCTGAGCTCCCCCGCCCAGGTGCTGAGCAAGCCCATGTGCACGAGTGGGCGAGTGTGCTGTGCGTGTGCAGGCTGCTGGTGGAGTATGCCTGCTCAGCTGTGTGCGCATGTGTGAGCATGTGTCTGTATATATGTGAGCATGTGTGTGTACGTGCGTGAGTGTGCATGTGTGTGTTCGTGTACATGTGCATGTGTGTAAGTGTGTGAGTTTGTGTGTGTTCATATACGTGTGTCTGTGTGTGTGTGAGAGCACATGTGTGTGTGAGTGTGTGTATGAGTGTGTATGTGTGAGTGTGTGTGTGTGTGAGCGTGTGTGTGAGTGTACGTGTGCATGTGTGTAAGTGTGTGTGAGTTTGAGTGTGTGAAAGAGAGTGTGTGTGCGTGTGTGTGAGTGTGTTCATATACGTGTGCCTGTGTGTATGTGTGTGTGAGAGCACGTGTGTGTATGAGTGTGAGTGTGTGTGAGTGTGTGTGAGTGTGTGTATGTGAGAGAGAGTGTGTGTATGTGTGTGCGTGAGCATGTGTGTGAGAGTGTGTGTTCATATACATGTGCCTGTGTGTGTGTGGGGAGAACACGTGTGTGAGTGTGTGAGAGTGTATGTGTGTGAGAGTGTATGTGTGTGTGTGAGTGTGAGTGTATGTGTGTGAGAACACGTGTGTGAGTGTGTGTGAGAGTGTGTGTGTGTGAGAGAGTGTGTGTGTGTGTGAGAGTGTATGTGTGTGTGTGTGTGAGAGTGTATGTGTGTGTGTGAGAGTGTGTGTGTGTGAGAGAGTGTGTGTGTGTGTGAGTGTGTGTGTATGTGTGTGCGTGAGCATGTGTGCACAGGCCTGGCTTCCTGCTGTGGGGAGCGGAGCCCGTGGGAAGGAGGAGCTGAGCCTGGCCCGGCGGGAGGTCTGTGCTGCCAGCTCCCTCCTCGCTCCCCCTGCGATTTCCTCGCAGCCCCTGCCCGCCCTGCAGGCCCTGCCCTTTTAGTGCCCCCAGACAGAGCCACCTCCAGGGCCCGTGGCTCTCCCCCCCCCTGGTCTCTTCCCCCTCCCTCTCCCCCCCCCCCCGCCCCCGCCCCGCCGGCCGCTCTCCTCTCCGGGACAGGCTCTCTGAGCTCCAGTACTTTTCCTCTGGCTCTTCCTGTGCCGGAGCCGCGCTCGTGACTCCTCTCCCTCCCTCCCGGTCAGGAAGGGGGAGCAGCCCAGCCGGCTGTGCCCAGCGATGGCGATGGCACCGGGCGGCCCTGGAAGGGAGCAGGAGGGGGTGGGGTGGGGCCATGAGCAGGGGGCGGAGCAGGAGTAGACCCAGGCACAGCGGACGCCCCAGCCTGCGCCCCGGGCAGGGCCCTGCAGGAAGCCTCTCAGCACCAGCCGGCCCCCCTCACCCCCGCCCCTGCAGGAAGCCAGGCCCAGGAGGCGCCCTGCAGGGTGGGGCGCTTGGTCAGGGCCTTGCTGAGCCCAGGCTGCAGGGTCCGGGAGGGGCAGCTGTCGGTCAGCGTGTGCCGGACTCACACTCAGCCGGGCCCCGGGCACGGGGTCAGACTGTGCCCTCCGCTTGCGACACTCCCCGGCCGGCCACCTGCCCGCTCAGGACGCCTGGCATTTAGTGACCTTTTGTGCTCGGCGTGGCTGCCGAGTGTCTGAGTCACTCCCCCCTGCACTAGCACCATCTCCTCGCTGAGCCCCGCGCCCAGCCGGGGGAGGGGCGCCCTGAGACGGTGGCCTGGCCTAGGGCCTGGGTCCTGGAGGAAGGGGCCAGGACCCCATGGGACCTTGGGACTGGCCCGCCTGCCGGTGCTGGGCTCCGCGTGCCAGCCGACCCTGAGGGTCCGGGCCCAGTTCTGGTTCCCAGGCCTTTAGACATTAAATAGCCCTGGGGCTTCTCCAGGATCATGTGTGTGCCATGGTGTGCACCCAGTGTCACCCAATCATGACACTTGTCACCCCAGAAGTTCCTATGCCATCAGCTGCCCCCCCAACACACACACACACACACACACACACACAGCCCAGCCCCACCATACTGCTCTCTCTGCACATGCTTCAGTGCTTCAGGCTGGGCTTGTTTTGATTTGTTTGTGGTTTGTTTGTTTGTTTAAATATATATTTTATTGATTTTAGAGAGAAAGGGAATGGGATACAGAGATACAAACATCAATGATGAGAGAGAATCATTGATCGGCTGCCTCCTGCACACCTCCTACTAGGGATCAAGACCGCAACCCAGGCATGTGCCCTTGGCCAGAATCGAACCTGGGACCCTTCAGTCCACAGGCCAACACTCTATCCACTGCGTCGAACCGTGACCTCCTGGTCCATAGGTCGACGCTCACCCACAGAGCCCCGCGGCCGTGCGGGCTTGCCGTGTTTACATATAAAATACAGACATGCATGCACAGGCCAGAGGCGGGAAGTCCGTCCGCAGTGCTGTGCAGCCTCCCACCATTGTCCCAGGACTTCCCCATCTCCCCCGACGGAGCTTCTGTCCCATTAAACCCTACCCCAGCCCCGGGCCCACCGTCGCTGTCTGTCCCCGTGGGTCTGACTCCTCCAGGGGCCTGTGTGATGGGTCCCCCAGCGCAGGGTCTGCGCTGGCTGTGTCCCTCCACGCGGCGTCCGAGCGGTCCATCTGCGTTGTGGCAGGTGTCAGGCATCTGTCCTCTTCAGTCTGAGTGGCGTTCCACGGCATGGATGGGCCACGTCAGGGTGTCCACGCCTCCCATGGACACTGCACTGTGTCCACGTCTCAGCGGCTGTGACTGTTGCCCCTGGAACGTGGCCATGCCAATTTCTTTCTCTCTTTTTTCAAAAAATATATTTGTATTAGAGGCACAGTGCACGAAATCCATGCCCTTGGGAGGGGGGTCCCTCAGCCTGGCTTCGGGCCTCTCACAGTCTGAGGGCCCTCGGGGGGACATGGTCAGCAAACTCATTAGTTAGCAGAGCCAAATATCAATAGCACAACGAGTGAAATTTCTTTGGAGAGCCAAATTTTTAAAACTTAAACTTCTTCTAACGCTACTTCTTCAAAACAGACTCGCCCAGACCGTGGTGTTTGGTGGAAGAGCCACACTCAAGGGGCCAAAGAGCCGCGTGTGGCTCTGGAGCCGCAGTTTGCTGACCATGGGCTTAGGCCATCAGTCAGACATCCTTGGCACTGCTGCAGAGGCCGGAGAGGCTCCCACCGCCACTGCTGTGCTCCCCGGCCGGGAGACCTGCTTTCGGCTGAGCGCCCCCCTGTGGGAGCGCACTGACCACCAGGGGGCAGCTCCTGCATTGAGCGTCTACCCCCTGATGGTCAGTGTGTGTCATAGTCATTCCAGCTTTCGGTCGATTTACATACTAGCCTTTAATTATACACTGAGTGGTCAGATTATGATGATCTCTGAACGCATAATAATCTGTATATCCTATATAATAAAAGGTTAATATGCAAATTGTCCCCTCGACCAGGAGTTCAACCAGCAGGCAGGCCGGCCAACCACCCATGTTTCCTCTCCCTGGCCAGGCTGGCCGGACCCCACCCATACACGAATTCATGCACCAGGCCTCTAATGTATGTATACATACATACATATATATATATATATATATATATATATATATACTGAGTGGCCAGATTATTATGCGTTCAGAGATCATCATAATCTGGCCACTCAGTGTATAGGGTCGATTTCAGAGAATTGGGGAGAGAGAGAGAGAAACATCAATGATGAGAGACTCATGATTGGCTGCCTCCTACAGGCCCCCTGCTGGGGATCAAACCCACAACCTGGGCCTGTGCTTGTACCCTGACCGGGAATCAGCCTCCTGGTTCATAGTCCGACTGTCAATCCTGGAGCCGCCCGGCCAGGCGGCAGTGCTGCTGTCCGCCGCTGGAGCCCCGAGTCTGGCGTCCGGCTCAGCCTCCTGTCCGTGTGTTGCAGGCAACGGCGTGGTTGTCCACCTGCCGGGCTTGTTCGAAGAAGCAGAAAAGAATGAGAAGAAAGGTGAGTCCGGTCCCGCAGACCCTGGTCCAGGCACCGAGGGTCCCCGGCGGCCGTGCCGGCTGGCGCCCTGTGGGTTTTCTCCGGTGACTGGCCTTGCCTTCGGGGAGAGCTGTGGTTCCCGGGGCCCCTCGGGGCCGGGGGCCGGCGGGCAGTGCCCGGGGCCACGGCCAGGGCGTCCGGCGAGGGAGCCCGTGAGGGTGGCCGGGACAGCCCCCTGAGGCCCCAGGGGGCGGGAAGGAGGCAGAGCGAGGCCTCCAGCTGCAGTTTGGGCCTCAGGTCAGGGAGGTGCAGCTCAGACTCAGGGAGCCTGGCCTGGGAACGGGAGAAGAGGTGCCAGCAGGGAGGCCTGCGGGGAGATGGGTGCTGGCGGCTGTGGAGGGTGCCCCTGGTGTGCGGGTCTGGTACCCCCACAGGCAGAGAGGCCACGAGGGGAGGGCCTGTCATTTACCCAGCAATGGGGACGATCCGGTGGCTCTGGCGGGAGGGGGTGCGCCCGGAGCCGCCCCTCAGCCTCTCTGCGCCCGCCCGCAGGCCTCAGGGACTGGGAGAAGAGGCTCATCATCTCCGACCGCGCCCACCTCGGTGAGTGACCTCCCCTGCCCGCCGCCTTCCCAGCGCCCAGCGGCCGGGCTCAGCGCTCCAGCCACACCAGCCTGCCCATGTGCCCCTTCACACCAGCCACCCCATGTGCCCCTTCACACCAGCCGCCCCACGTGCCCCTTCACACCAGCTGCCCCACGTGCCCCTTCACACCAGCCGCCCCATGTGCCCCTTCACACCAGCTGCCCCATGTGCCCCTTCACACCAGCTGCCCCATGTGCCCCTTCACACCAGCCGCCCCATGTCCCCCTTCACACCAGCCGCCCCATGTGCCCTTCACACCAGCCCATCCCATGTGCCCCTTCACACCAGCTGCCCCATGTGCCCCTTCACATTGGATGTCCACCTTCCCATGGAGGCTGGTGCTGTGGGGGGCATTAGGGCCTGTGGGGGGCAGTGGGGCCTGTGGGGGGCAATGGGAGGCAGTGGGGCCTGTGGGGAGCAGCGGAGGCTGTGGGGGACAGGGGGCCTGTGGGCAGTGGGTGTGGCTCTGACCCCAGTCTGTCTCTCTCGGTGCCGCCCGCAGTGTTTGACTTCCACCAGGCGGTGGACGGGCTGCAGGAGGTGCAGCGGCAGGCCCAGGAGGGGAAGAAGTGAGTGCACCCTGCGGGGCTGGGCCACGGGCTGGGCCTGGGCGTGCCGTGGGCAGCGTGAGTGGGGGCACCTGGACCCAGAACCCCCAGGAGCAGCCCTTGGTTCGCCCGGCCTCCCTCTGGGATCCTCACGGGCTGCCACCCCAGGCGTGCACCTGCCGTCCGTCCGCCATGTCACCGGGACCCCCGCGGCCCTGACCCCGCACAGGGGCCACGCCCACAGGGGGCGGGACTGGTCCTCACGTTCGCACGCATGGGAACACACACTGGGGCACACATGCTGACATGCGTACACACGCACAGGAGCTAGTGCACACACAGCGTGGCCGGACAGGCGGCAGGCTGGGCCAGGGCCAGGGCGGGGGGTGGGGAGGAAACAGATGGGATGGGGTGGTGGACGGGGGGCAGGTGGACTCGGCTGCCACTGCCCAGCCCAGCCCTGAGCGTCTGCAGGAGGAGTCCCGTGGCTCCTCACAGCCGGGAGGCCCTGCCCTGGCAACGGCGGCAATGGGCAGATGGGGTCTGGGTGCGGGGACCGTTCCAGGGGCTCCGCGCTCACCCCCGCCCGCCCCCAGCATTGGCACCACCCGCAAGGGCATCGGGCCCGCCTACTCGTCCAAGGCGGCGCGCACCGGCCTGCGCATCTGCGACCTGCTGGCCGACTTCGATGAGTTCTCCGCCAGGTACGGCCGCCCCGGCGGGGGGGGGGGGGGGCTGGGGCCCCGGCAGGCCCGGCACCCGCCGCTGTCCCTCTGCAGGTTCAAGAACCTGGCCCACCAGCACCAGTCCATGTTCCCCTCGCTGGAGATCGACGTGGACGGCCAGCTCAAGAAGCTCAAGGTAGGGAGGACTCCCTCGGGGGGTGCACCCGTTCCGGGGTGAGCATGGGGCGGCGGGCCTTCTTGGGGCCACAGGCTCCGGTGGCGGCCGGGCTCACCAGGCCTGGGCCCACGTCTGCTCCGGGGACCTGCCCGGGACGTGCTGGGCTGGAGGTGGTGCTGTCCCAGCCAGGGCAGCAGTGCAGTGGCCCCCCTGCTCAGCACAGAGCCCTTCTGGAAGTTTCCGGCTGGGATCCCTCCTCCCGCCGTGTCTGGGCCGTGAATGAGGACAAGCAGGGCCGTGTAGGGACACAGTCGGCTGGATCAGAGCCATCCAGGGCCTCCCTGGAGCTCCATTACCCCAGCCCAACCCCACCTGGAGGGCTGGGGATCAGGCTCCAGCGGATGAAGTGGGGGACCTAGGGTCACCGAGGGGGCACTGAGTCTTGCAGACGCCCCGGGGGGCAGGCTTGGGGCCAGGCCCCACTGGGTGGGGGATGTCTGGGTGAGCCGGGCGGTCGGGAGAGCTGGGGGTGGGGGCTGCCCGGGCCCCACAGCCGCCCGCCCCCCACAGGGCTTTGCGGAGAGGATCCGGCCCATGGTCCGCGACGGCGTGCACTTCATGTACGAGGCGCTGCACGGCCCCCCCAAGAAGATCCTGGTGGAGGGCGCCAACGCCGCCCTGCTGGACATCGACTTTGGTGCGGCCGGCGCCCCAGCGCCTGCTCTGTCCTCTGTCCTGTCTGCGGGGACGGGTGTGGCCTTCATCCCTGCCTCCGAGCTGACCGCATCCTCCTCTAACTTAGCGGAGAGGGGAGGCGGCTGAGAGGAGAGGCCCAGGGCCCAGAGATGATGGGCTGGATGGTTAGAGCCGCACCACCTGCACCTCCCTCCCCCGCCCCCCACCCCCCACACACAGCACCGGGGCCCTGCTGCAGAGCCACCTTCCCCTCCTGCCCCCCAGACCCGTGGGGGCCACTCCCCCAGGATGGTCCCTGAAGCCCCTGAGGGCTGTGCGGGGGGAGGGGGTGACTGGAGGGGTCTTACCCACCATGCCTTCTGCCTGAGGGCCCCAGGCTGGGTGATCTGGGGGGGGGGCAGGCTGGGATGACCTGGGGAAGGGTCCCTGATGGGGTGATCAGGGGGGGGGCGGGCTAGGGTGATCTGGGGAGGGGGCCCGGGCTGGGGTGATCTGGGGCGGTCTGGGCTGGGATGATCTGGGAGGGCCTGGGCTGGGGTGACCTGGGGGGCGGGGGGCCGGGCTGGGGTGATCTGGGGGGGGGGGGCCCGGGCTGGGGTGATCTGGGGCGGTCTGGGCTGGGATGATCTGGGAGGGCCTGGGCTGGGGTGACCTGGGGGGGGGGGGCCCGGGCTGGGGTGATCTGGGGGGGGGTGCCCAGGCTGGGGTGATCTGGGGAGGCCCGGGCTGGGGTGATCTGGGTGGGGGGGCCGGGCTGGGGTGATCTGGGGGTGCCCAGGCTGGGGTGATCTGGGGGGGCCCGGGCTGGGGTGATCTGGGGGGGGGGGCCGGGCTGGGGTGATCTGGGGGGGCCCGGGCTGGGGTGATCTGGGGGGGCCCGGGCTGGGGTGATCTGGGGGGGCCCGGGCTGTGGTGATCTGGGGGGGGGTCCCAGGCTGGGGTGATCTGGGGGGGCCCAGGCTGGGGTGATCTGGGGGGGCCCGGGCTGGGGTGATCTGGGGGGGGGGGGCCGGGCTGGGGTGATCTGGGGGGGCCCGGGCTGGGGTGATCTGGGGGGGGGGCCGGGCTGGGGTGATCTGGGGGGGCCCGGGCTGGGGTGATCTGGGGGGGCCCGGGCTGGGGTGATCTGGGGGGGCCCGGGCTGGGGTGATCTGGGGGGGCCCGGGCTGGGGTGATCTGGGTGGGGGGCCGGGCTGGGGTGATCTGGGGGGGCCCGGGCTGGGGTGATCTGGGTGGGGGGCCGGGCTGGGGTGATCTGGGGGGGCCCGGGCTGGGGTGATCTGGGGGGGCCCGGGCTGGGGTGATCTGGGTGGGGGGCCGGGCTGGGGTGATCTGGGGGGGCCCGGGCTGGGGTGATCTGGGTGGGGGGCCGGGCTGGGGTGATCTGGGGGGGCCCGGGCTGGGGTGATCTGGGTGGGGGGCCCGGGCTGGGGTGATCTGGGGGGGGGCCGGGCTGGGGTGATCTGGGAGGCCTGACCGTGTGTGTCTCGCAGGGACCTACCCCTTCGTGACATCCTCCAACTGCACGGTGGGCGGCGTGTGCACGGGGCTGGGCATCCCGCCCCAGAACGTGGGCGACGTGTATGGCGTGGTGAAGGCCTACACCACACGCGTGGGCATCGGCGCCTTCCCCACGGAGCAGATCAACGTGAGTCCCGCACAGGCGACGGGCGGGAGGCCGTGCCCTGGGCGTGCACGTGTGTGAGGCTGTGGGCCTGGCAGGGTGGCCCCTCGTGGCCTGGTGCTGAGGATGTGCGGTGCACACGCGTGTCCATGCAGCCTGCTCCCAGGGGCGCCGCAGGCAGGCGAGCAGGCAGGGCCCCTTGGCTCAGAGAGGGGTCCTCAGGGGCCCCAGCTGCCTGGCCTGGTGTCTGGGGGTCAGAGGACAGGAGGCCCTGTCCTGAGCTGGTGTGTGCGGTGGGGGGGTGCCAGGTCTGGAAGAATCTGGCAGTGTGGCTGGGCCTGGCCTCGGCAGAGCCCTCTGGCTGCTGCCTGCAGGGCCGAGCCTCAGCGGGGCATGGGGTCCAGGAGCAGGGAGTCCGTGGGGGGCAGCAGCCAGCGTGGCCCCAGCGGTGCCAGGCTCCGTGCTCCCCAGGAGATCGGCGACCTGCTGCAGAACCGCGGGCACGAGTGGGGTGTGACCACCGGCAGGAAGAGGCGCTGCGGCTGGCTGGACCTGGTGATCCTGCGCTACGCCCACATGGTCAACGGCTTCACCGCGTGAGCGCCTCACCGTCCCCGTGGGCCGTCCACCGGGCTGACCGACTCCCACACCCCCCGGCCCCGGACGCCCAGACCCCCCGGCCCCAGACGCCCAGACCCCCCAGCCCGGACGCCCAGACCCCCCGGCCCCGGACCCCAGACCCCCCGGCCCCGGACCCCACACCCCACAGCCCCGGACCCCACACCCCATGGGGGGCCCCGGACCCCACACCCCCCGGCCCCGGACCCCAGACCCCCCGGCCCTGGACGCCCAGACCCCCCGGCCCCGGACCCCACACCCCCCGGCCCCGGACCCCACACCCCCCGGCCCCGGACGCCCAGACCCCCCGGCCCCGGACCCCACACCCCCCGGCCCCGGACCCCAGACCCCCCGGCCCCGGACCCCACACCCCCCGGCCCTGGATGCCCAGACCCCCCGGCCCCGGACCCCAGACCCCCCGGCCCCAGACCCCACACCCCCCGACCCCAGACGCCCAGACCCCCCGGCCCCAGACGCCCAGACCCCCCAGCCCGGACGCCCAGACCCCCCGGCCCCGGACGCCCAGACCCCATGGGAGCCCCGGACGCCCAGACCCCATGGGGGCCCCGGAAGCCCAGAGCCCACGAGGCCTGACAGCCCCGAGCACGGGGCCCACAGCCTCCACTGTGTCCCCGCCCCGACAGGCTGGCCCTGACCAAGCTGGACATCTTGGACACCTTGGACGAGATCAAGGTCGGCATCTCCTACAAGCTGAACGGGAAGAGGATCCCCTACTTCCCAGGTACGCAGGGAGGGGCTTCCTGCCCTGGGCAGCGGCACCGGCTCCGCCCCCAGGTCTGCCCCGGGGCCTGGGGAGAAGGGAAGGGCTTGCCCTCCCGTCCCCTCCCTCCCCCCCCCTTCCCACCAGCGCAGAAGCAGCGTGTGCCTGAGCCCTGGCCGCACAGGCCCGCAGCTGAGGGCGCGGCCGGGGCTCGTGGGGGGGGGGGTGTCAGAGTGACCGGCGGGGGCAGGTGGGAGGACTGGGACAACCCCAGGCCCCGGGGGTCCACGGGCCCCTGGGTGCCAAAGCCCAGCTCCGGTTAGCAGCCGTGACTAAAACCCCACGAACAGCAGGATGGAATGTGACCTGAGAAAGCCTGCACGCGCTGCGGAAGGCCTGGCGGGGCCCCCCAGCCCTGAAAGCACGGTTTCCTCCGGCCACGCGTCTCAGCTGGGCTCTGACTCACACTCGGGCCCAGGGCACCAGCGGCTCCTCCCGTGCTGGCCGCAGGGCCGCCTCCCTCCCTGTCTGTGTGGACCCACCAGCGACTCCAGGGCCCTGTCTCACCCTACAGAGCCTGGCCTCTGAGAGGGCGCAGAGTGCGGCGTGACCAGGGTCAGGGCCGGGGTGGCCGGCCGGTGCCAGCGTCTTCCATCAGTAATGATGGCTGGCACCTCTGAGCCCAGGGTTCTGTCCGTGGGCCCTGCCCGGGGAGTGACGGGCTTAGCTCCTTCAGGAGGTCTTAGCACGCTAAAATCTCAGAGCCACCTCAGCGGCTGAGCATCAACCTGTGACAGGAGGTCAGGGTTCGATTCCCGGTCAGCGCACAGGCCTGGGTTTCAGGCTCGGTCCCCAGTGGGGGGCGTGCAGGAGGCGGCCAATCCCTGCTTCTCTCTCGTCATTGGTGTTTCCACCACTCTCCCTCTCCCCTTCTCTCTGACATCAACAAGAACATGTGTTTTTGTTTTGTTTTTTAATTTTTTTCTAAAAAAATATTATTGATTTTTTTACAGAGAGGAAGGGAGAGGGATAGACTCAGAAACATCGATGAAAGAGAAACATTGATCAGCTGCCTCCTGCACACCTCCCACTGTGGATGTGCCTGCAACCAAGGTACATGCCCTTGACCGAAATTGAACCTGGGACTCTTCAGTCCGCAGGCCGACGCTCTATCCACTGAGCCAAACCAATCAGGGCGATGTTTTCTTAAAATAAAGTCTCAGAGCCACAGAGCCACCAGCCGGGTGCCCGCTAGAATTTCCAAGCGGCGTCTGTGGCTTCCTTACCTGAGTGGGCCGGGGTCGTCCAGCAGAGCCATGACGAATCCACGTGCAGGCGGAGGGGGCCCGTTTGAAAGGGGTACAGCCAGTGTCCCAGAACCCCTCCCGTACCCTGAGGAAAGCAAGTGGGACGCAGGCACTGGGCCAGGGCTCCCAGCCTCCCAGCCCTGCCCGCAGCAGAGCGAGGTCTGAGGGGCCTGGCACCCTGTGTGTGTCCCCAGCGAACCAGGAGATGCTGCAGAAGGTGGAGGTGGAGTATGAGACGCTGCCTGGCTGGAAGGCGGACACCACAGGCGCCAGGAAGTGGGAGGACCTGCCCCCGCAGGCCCAGAACTACGTGCGGTTTGTGGAGAACCACGTGGGCGTGGCAGGTGGGTGCCCCGTGCCTGGCGCCCGGCACACTCCCCGCCCCTCCCCGGTGCCCAGCCTGAATGACCTTCCCCTTTCAGTGAAATGGGTTGGAGTTGGCAAGTCCCGGGACTCGATCATCCAGCTGTTTTAGCCGGTGACAGCGGCCACAGCGCGTCCTGGGCCCTCGGAGGCAGCAGCAGGGCCGTGACATAAGAAACAGGAGCAGACTGGGCGGCTTCCTCTCCTCCTGACGCTGTGGGCGGCACTGACCCTCTTACACGTCGGGACGCTGGCCGCACGCACCGCCCGACCCTCCTGTTCACGATGAGCCTGGGTGCTCGGGGCACAGGGACTTGGGTGGCTCCTTCCTGTCACGTGTTGTCGGTTGGAGCAGGTCAGCAATAAACATCTGGGAGCCACTGAGCGGGTGTGGTCATGCATGCTCCATTCTCACTCTGTCTTTTATGATTTTTAAAAGCATATATTTTTATTGATTTCAGAGAGGAAGGGAGAGAAACATCCATGATGAGAGAGAATCATGGATCGGCTGCCTCCTGCACGCCCCCCACTGGGGACCGAGCCTGCGAACGAGGCCTGTTCCCTCACTACAGAATCAAATCATCACCTCCTGGTTCATAAATCAATTCTCAACCACGGAGCCACGCCTGCTGGGCTGACTTTGTCATTTTGTTTTGACTTTTATATATATACTAGAGGCCTGTTGCACAAAGATTTGTGAAATAGGCCTTCCTTGCCCTGGCTGCAAAGACCCAGGCATTCCCTCTTGGCTCGGCGCAGAGCCTTCAGTCTTTTCCAAGCCAGCGGGAGAGCTGCTCCTGTAGCTCCCTCCACCACCCATCATCCCCCTCATAGCAGGTGTCCCACCCTGCCTGGCCACTCCCTGTCTGTGCATGCAAATTAACCCGCCATTTTTTGTTCAGTTAATTTGCATACCCACTCCTGATTGGCTGGTGAGCATCATGGAGGTATGGTCAATTTGCATATTTCTCTTTTGTTAGTGTGTATATTTTTTATTGATTTCAGAGAGGAAGGGAGAGGGAGAAAAATAGAAACATCCATGAAGAGAGAGGATCATGGATCAACTGCTTCCTGTGTCCCCCCACTGGGGATCGAGCCCACAACCCAGGCATGTGCCCCTTGTTTTGCCTTTTATTATATTTCATTTTATTTTTTAAAATATATTTTATTGATTTTTTACAGAGAGGAAGAGAGAGAGATAGAGAGCTAGAAACATCAATGAGAGAGAAACATTGATCAGCTGCCTCTTGCACACCCCCTACTGGGGATGTGCCCACAACCAAGGTAGATGCCCTTGACCAGAATCGAACCTGGGACCTTTCAGTCTGCAGGCCGATGCTCTATCCACTGAGCCAAACTGGTTTCGGCTGTTTTGACTTTTAAACACTAGATGTTATCAGCCATGCTTTGCAGTTACTGGTCTGGGTGACACACGTGTTTGATGTCACCAAGCTGAATGGTTTATTTGCTCAGACCAGCCGGTGTAAGAGGGACTATGGCAGTAAATGTGTTTTCCAAACATTCAAGGGTTTTGCCCTGGAGCCCAAGCCCCTCCCCTGGGTGATGGACCCACTCAGCCCACCCGTGTGTCCGCGGGTGCTGCCTGGCCCTGTGGGTCTCGGCGGGTGAACCGAGCGCTGGTCACGGGCTGTCCCACACACAGCCCCGTTATTTATTTACTTATGTTTTAAAATGTCTTTTATTGCCTTCAGAGAGGAAGGGAGGGAGGAAGAGAGAGAGAGAGAAGCACCTAGAACGAGAGAATCATGGGTCGGCTGCCTCTGCACGCCGGGCATTGGGGATGGAGCCTGCAGCCCGGGCGCGTGCCCTGGCGGGGAATCTAGGGGTGACCTCCTGGTCCGGAGTGGACGCTCAGCCGCCGATGTTCCGTATCGGGGTGCTGAGGGTCCTGGTGGTGATCAGAGGCTCTCTCTGCCCGGGCACCAGCAGCCTGGCCCGGGGGTCTGAGCGGATGCTCTCAGTTCATACGTGGTCAGGACACACAGCAGTGGGTAAGGACACAATTCTGTTGGGCAGGCGGTGCTGTTCTCAGCACCTGGGAGAGCTGCGCTTTTCTTAAATGCTCATCCCCCACCCCCACCCCCGCCTTCCGCTGGGCACTGGCCCCGGAACAGTCTCCCACGGGAATGCGCAGAGCACCCTCACCACCCCCTACACCGGGCCGCCCAGGGTCCTCCTCAGGCAGCCACGCCGCGGTCCGGCCACGGACGGCCCTGGGGTGCACACCCCGGCGGACGCGGCGTCACGTGTGAGGTGCACTCCCACCGAGGCGGCAGCCCTCGTCACCGGAAGTGCATGACGGAGGAGCCGGCTGTGGGGAGGCACTTCCGGGCCAGAGCCCCGGGAGCCACGCGCGCCTCGCGGTCTGTCGGAACAGCCTTCCCCAGGGACGTCCCGGGCGTGCGCATGTCACTCTCCACTCCCGTGATTTTGAACATGAGAAAGGGAGTCATCCTCTAACTCTGGGGGCGTAAACCCAGAGGAACCGTAACCAGTTCCCAGAGTTGTTTACCAACAAAATGGAAAGAGGGGACATCCTGCCCCGCCCACGCCGAGGTCGCCTCTACCCTATCACGCGCCGCGCCTCTCGCGAGTCCCGCCGCCAAGCCGCATTCGGCCTATCCCGCGCCGCGCCTCACGCAGGGTCCGCCCCCCGGCTCGAATCTTGCCCGACCGGCCTATCCCGTGCCGCGGGCTCACGGCACCGCCCTCTCGCAGCCCCGGCGCGCCCACTCGCCCTGCTTTTTCCCGCGCCGCGCGCCAGCCCCGCCCCCTGTGCTTTCCCGGCCTATCCGGCGCCGCGCTGCGCCGGAGCCCCGCCCCTCCCCTCGCTCCGGGCCTATGCCCCGCCGCGCCGCACGCGAGGGCTGGCGCGCGTCGGTGACGTCAGGAGGGCGGCCGGGCGCGGACGCGAACTCCCTGGCCTGCGGCGATGCCCAAGCGGGGCTGCCCCTTCGGGGTCGCGGCCCCGCTACAGCTCAAGGTCCGCGTGGGCTGGAAGGAGCTGGGCCGCGGCGTGTGCTCCGAGCAGTACTCGCGGGAGGTTTACGGTGAGTGCGGCGTGGGGCTTCCTCCCGCGGCGCGGGGCGGGACGGGCGGTCCGGCAGGCCGCGCCCCCGGGAGGCCGGGGCCCGCGGGGGGCCGGGGGCCGCGGGCCGGGGGTTGGAGCGGGACGGGGATGCGCCCACGCCCACCCGCGGCGGCCACAGCCCGCACGACGTGTCGCTGCTGCCCCCCACGAGCGGCCTCCGCGCGGCGCCGCCTCCCGCTCGGCCTGCGGGGATGCCGACTTCGCGCGCTCGCCGGCCTGCCCGGCCCTGGGGCCCTCGGGCCGAGCGAGAGGGCAGCGAGGGGGCGTCCTGGGGCACTCAGCTCCCAGAAGCGCCCGTTCCCACGGAGGTGTGCCTCCCTGCCCGGCCCTGCGGCTGCGCCGGCGCCGCCTCGGGGAGCCGGCTCTGCGGGAGGGGCCCAGGGGGAGGGCCGGCGGCCCGGGCCGGCCCAGGCCCTGCAGGCCCCTGCGCGGGCGTCCGGGGTCCGCGGAGGGGGAGCTGAGCTGAGCCCTGCAGGTGAGCGGTGGGCGGGCGGGAGGGAGGCGGGGAGGGGGCTGCCCCGGCCGGAAGTGGGAGAGCAGGACTACGCGTGGCCAGAAGGTCCCGCTCAGGGTGGTCAGCGAGGGCCGCGAGCCCTCAGAGGCCGCTCCCGGCGCTGGTGCAGAGGATGCTGTGGCCCGGCCGTTTGGGGTGGTGGGTGGTGGGGGCAGCTACAGCATGGCGCTTACCTTACCGAGAGGGCGGAGCTGGGCCGGTAGGAAGCGGCCCTGGTGTTGGTGATGGGATGAGAGAGGCCGCCTGGGAAGACGGGAGACGTTCTCCCCTCCTGCCTCCCTCCCCAGCCACCAGCGTCCCAGCTGCTCCGCCCTTGTTTGTGCTCGGGCTGTGAGCCCCACTGCTGGCCCAGGCCCAAGCCCAGGCCTCCCCATCTGCGTGCAGGGGTCACAGGTGAGCGGGGAGGAGGGCCCACAGCTGTCAGCAGCCCCTGCATTTGAGGTCCCTGTAATGGTTGTGGCCATTCTGCAGTGAGCCACCCACTCCCCGCAGCTCCACCCGGCTCTGTTGGGACTCGGGAGGGAGGAGGAAGCCTTTGGGGGGCTGGCCCCTGGCGCCCCATCTTGTGAACGCCCCTGGGTGACTGGGTGCTGAGCAGCCACTTGGGCTCCGGGGTGTCCAGGACCCCTGAGGTCTGGGAAAGGCCTCTGTCAGGAGCCACTGCTGCCAGGCCGGTGCCAGCCGCTCTGCAGTGAGTGAAGGGGGTGCACAGGGCGGCGGGAGGCCAGCCCGGAGCCTCCGCCTGTGGACGCGGGGCCCGCAGCTCTGCCAGGGCTGTACAGGGCTGGCTGGAGGGCGCGGGGAGCAGGGGCAGCAGCGAGGTGAGGCCACCTGGAGAGAGGGGGAGGCAGATGAGCAGAGGGACCCAGAAGGAGCCCGGGGCTGGGGGGCTGCAAGTCCGGAGCCTCCCTGTGGGGGGGGGGGGGGCGGGGGGAGGCAGAGTGGGCCCAGTTCGCGGGGAGCAGCGGGGCCTCCACACCTGGCCTGCGGGATGGTGGGGGTCGGGGTCGGGACGGGCTGCGAAGGTGTCACAGGAGGGCCTTGTCTCGCAGAGAGGACCAGGCAGCTCCTGTTCCGCGGGGCCAAGGCCTACATGGACCACGCGTGGGAGGAAGGCTGCGCCGTGGTTGACCTGCCCGAGTCCCCGAAGCCGGGCCCCATGGAGGCCCCTCGGGCCACGCGGGGGCAGATGCTGATCGGACCAGACGGCCGGCTGACCAGGGGGGGCGCCCAGGCCTTCGAAGCCGGTGAGTGGAGCGTGGAGGTGGACGTGGCGGGCCATCCCGCCATCGGGGACACTGTCTGCCCAGCGGGGGCCGGAGCTGGGGACCCTGGGAGGCTGCCTCATGCAGTCTGCCCCTGCTGGCACTCAGGCCGGGAGCTGTGATCAGCTTTCTAGCTGCAGGCGGGAGGCAGTCCACCGGCTTCCCCTGCAGCTCCAGATCCTGTCTGAGGGACAGCCTGGTCGTTGGCGTGTCACTGAGCGTCTCAGGCTGTCACCTGTGCTGCTGCTCTTAGTCCCCAGCCCACCCTGATCTGGGTGGGACCCAGGACATGGTCACAATTGAGACCATGGACGAAGGGAAAAGCCGGCCCTTGGGCACGGGCACCAGAGCTGGGGTTCGGTAGCAGGAGCCCACACCCCAGGAGCTCCCCCGTGGAGCAGGGCTGTGCCGGACCTGCTCGGGCCGTGAGAGTCCAGGGCGGTCAGTGCGTGAGGAGGTCAGCCTGTCCTTGGGGAAGCAGTGTCCGCAGCCCTGACCACTGACCGCTGGCATCTCTCCCTCACAGACGCGCCCGGGGCGGCCTGCAGAGCCTGCTCCTCGTGCGTGCGGGCGGCGGACGGAGCGGCGGCCTGCGGCCAGTGTGAGCGCGCCCTGTGCGGGCACTGCGTGCGCACCTGCGGCAGCTGCGGGGCCGTGGCCTGCACCCTGTGCGCGCTCCTGGAGTAAGTGTCGGAGGGGGCAGGCGGGTGGGCACAGCCAGGGCTGGGTCGTGAGGCCGGGTCCGTCACCGGGAAACCTACGTCACTGGCCGGCTCTGTCCCCAGTGCGGCCTGAGGCTGGCCGGTCTGAGGTAGCCACAGCCAGTCCTTCCAGCCCGGCCTCAGGCCGCACGGCTCCACTCAGGTCTCCCCGCAGAGCACCTGGCCCGTGCCGCAGGTGTGCGGGCCTGTCTGTGGGCGTGGGCTGCAGAGCAGGACATGGAGTGTGCTCAGCCGCTCCTGAGTGTGTGGGTGAGTGATTCCCTCCAACCCCCCACCCCCCCGCCGCAGCTGTGCTGTAGGACAGTGTTTTTCAACCTTTTTTGGGCAAAGGCACACTTGTTTCATGAAAAAAATCACGAGGCACACCACCATTAGAAAATGTTAAAAAATTTAACTCTGTGCCTATATTGACTATATATAAAGTAATTCTCTTGAATAGGAATCAAATAAACACAAAGAAAGTGTTTTATAATTACTTTATTATGAAACATTAAGTAAACAAAATAGTGAAAAATTATAAAATTCTTGTCTTGTCTGCACCTACGGCACACCAAGCAACATGTGTGCCGCGGAACAGCGGTTGAAAAACGCTGCTGTAGGAAGACCCGTCTCGGAGCGGGTCCGTACACCTATCGCAGCTTCACCCGACGGCCTTGCAGCCAGCCGCGGGGAGTCCGGCTGTCTGACGGCTCAGAAAGCTGGGCGGCTCTGGGAAGGACCCACGCCCTGAGGCGGCTCCCAGGGACGGGACCAGAGACAGGGCTCTGGCCGGTGTGGCTCGGTGGATAGGGTCTCCTGTGGACTGAAGGGTCCTGGATCAAGTCCAGTCAAGGGCACATGCCGGGGTTGTGGGCTTAATCCCCAGCAGGAGGCAGCCAATCCACGATTCTCTCATCGTTGTTTCTGTCTCTCTCTCCCTTTCTGAAACCAATTAAAAACGTATTTACAACAAGAGAGAGAGACTGGGGGACACTCGTGCCATCCGGGTGGAGGCTGAGTGCTGGGAGTTAGCACATACGGCAGCTGACATGGACAGGAGCCCTGCAGGAGGGCAGGTAGAGGGCGGCCCCGGGACTGGAACCTTCCTCCCGCCTGCAGTGTCCTCACCAGACCCCCTGTACCTGCTCCGCCAGCCTCCTTCCCCTTCCGCTGCCCACAGAACGCCCGCTGCCCGGTCAGCAGGCCCGGGCCTCGTGGCCACACCCAGGCTGGGCTCTCCGCTCTCGGCCGTGAGGCCAGCTGCCGCCCCAGGCTTGGGAGCCAGACCACGGGTCTCTGCCCCCGCCTCCTGCCCCTCGCCAGCTGCTCAGGCAGGGCCCTGGCTTCGGGTGCTGGCTGTTCTGGGGCTCACAGCTCGGCTGCGGGCGGCGGGGGCTGGGCTGGGGCTGCTTCGTGGCTCCCCAGCGAGAACCGGCCAGCTGGTGCTCTGAGTTCTCGGGCGTCTTGGACCCCATGGCCCTCCCGGGTATCCTGCAGCACGTTGCCAGTCTCCTGGCCTTCCGGGACCTCTCTGATGGGTTTCCCCGCGAACCCTGGGGGTCCTCGCCGTTATCTTACTTCAGTGGTTGGCAAACCGCAGCTCACGAGCCACATGATGGATGTGAGCCATCGTGGCCGGTAACCCTCGCTGGACTCCTGGAGGCTCTGAGGGGCCTCCGTCCAATGAGACACACAGGTGGGAGCCAGGCAGCTCATTGGCTCTCGGTCCGCATACCTGCCGGTCTTCGTCCTCACTCTCCGGGCGCGAAGTCCGGGAGGGGTGTCGGGTGGTTCCTTCAGAGGCCGCGGGAGGGACCTGCTCCCCCATGTCCCCCAGCCCGGGCTCCCGCACGCTGGGGGCTCCCGTGTCCGGGCGTCATCCCCTCTGTATGTCCTCCTCCCCCCGTGTGTTTACTCCGCACCCGCCCGCAGGGCCCCGTCCTAGCTGTGTCTGCAGCGAACGGCCCATCTCGTCAGGTCTCTGGCCTGGGTAGCACCCCCACACGTAAACGTGGGGGACACACTCAGCCCTGACGCCAGCTCTTCTCTCCTCCCTGCGGTGGTGCAGCTGCAGCGACGTCCACGAGAAAGTGCTCTGTGCCGGCTGTGCCGTGTTCGAGGCCTGAGCCGCGGACCTGCCTTCCCGGAGGTGGCCTCCTGTCAACGCAGAGGGTCCTGTTCATGTTTTGTACTGATGACTGAATAAATCCTCTATATTTGGACGAGAGGACTTGCTTATGTTAACAGTCCTGGGGTGCGGCCTCCAGGTCCCGAGACCAGCAGGTGCCGGAGGGGCCACGGCAGAGGCAGGGCCTCCATGCCACTCTGCCAGCTCACAGCGCCCACTGAGCTTCGCGCAAGTGCGTGCCTGGTCACCGAGCGTTACAGGTGGGAAACAGAGGTCAAAGTGCATCACCTACCCCCCCCCCCCCTCCAGTCCTGGTGAGAAAAGCTTTGAACCTTTGAACCCAGGTCGTCAGACTCCAGAGCCAGTGACATTGTGCCAGCACAGCCCAGGGTGGGGGTAACGTCCAGGCTTCTCCTGAGATGTCGCTGTGCAGCCCCTGGGTGGACCCGTTGATCCACACCTGCCCCAGCGTGGGCAGTTGCGGTGTGGAGGACCATCTGTTCCCACTTCCCGCCCCTCGAGGCTGGGGAGGGCAGGTGTTGTGGGGACACAGGAGGGATGCACCCCACTCGCCCTCACTGCCCACAGCCCCAGGCCAGTCAGCAGGCCCGGCCCTGGCAGGACAGGGCCCAGGAGTTCTCTCCCTGTCTCCTGCCCCAAACTGCTCCCCCAGGGCTCAGGAGGGGGCACCAGATCAGGTCTGCTGTGTCCGTGTCCGTGCCTGTGACCGGTATCCCTGAGGCACCTCCCCGCCCATCGCACCCTTGGCCTGCTCAGCACCCCCACCTGACACCCCGCTCCTTACCCCTCACCTGCCCCTTGGCACTGCTCCGGAGCCTGAAGCTCGGGAGGTGTGGCAGTATTCCTGGTGTCGGCAGAGTGTTTCCTCATGGTGACAACACCAAGTGCCATCTTACCGTCTGTCAGCACCCAACTCGGGGCCTTGAGCACTTCTCAGCCATGCTCCCAGCACCAGACGGTCCTGAGCTCCCGTCCTGCACAACTGACCTGCCCCCATAACCCCCCAGCCCAGCCCCAAGGTGTCCCAGGGACCTCAGCGGGGCTCACCGTGCGGGCACGGCCTTCCGCGCCTGGCTAATTTCACTGAGCGACGCGGCCCAGCTGTGGTGCAGCTGTTCGGAGGTGGAGCCCGTCTGGTGCGGGCGGGCCAGTTCCATCATCCCGTCCTCGTCCGGACACCGAGCTGCAGCCACGTGTCCGTCCGGCTGCTGCCGCCAGGAGCCTGGGCTGGTGTCTCTGGGAGCCCCCTCCGGCCCTTCGGGGAGGGGAGCAGAGGTGAGACTGGCCCGAGGGTCCTCGCTGTTCTCCGTGGCACAGGCCCCAGCTGACACGTGGCTCTTCCCTGACCCGGCCTCCCCGAGCTGTGACGTGCTGCTTGTGGTGGCATTGTCACTGCCGTGGTGTGGTCCACGGCCCGTCAAAGCGAGGGCCTGGGCCACCGAGGCCTGGGCCGCCCCCACCCAGGGCGCCGTAGAGTGGGGGGACAGTGCACACACCCACTCACTGTGAGGAGCCAGGTCCTCTGGGCCCTGCCAGGAGCTGACCAGTGTTTAGGGCTGGGTGGCGGTTCTTCTCCTAGCCACCAGGTGGCGCCCGAAGCCCGCCCGGCCCCCTCAGCCCCGCCTGACCTCCGCCAGCTCTGGGTCCTGCAGGGTCCTTCCCAGCAGTCAGATGAACCCTGGGCATGGGGCCAGGGTACCAGCACACCCCCTCCAGCAAGTCCATGTGACCTGGGAGTCACTGCCCCCAGAAGCCATCCTGGGAGTCAGGGCCAGGACGGGGTGCTCCTCACAAGCAAAACCAGCCACAAAGTTGAAAAGCCGTTTTATTGGAGTTCGGAGGGGGAGTCTGTAATAGTAAAAATACTAAAGTTGATGTAAAAAAACGCCATGGTGCAGTGCGGTGTCTGGCCAGGCGGGCGGCGGGAGAGAAGCTCCTAGGACAGGACAGGCGCTACAGGGGAGCATGGGGGGGCGGAGGGGGGTGTGGGGGGCGGAGCGGGGCATGGGGGGGCGGCTCTTCTCTAGATTGGCCCCGACGCACAGGAACAGCGACAGCAACACGGCGATGGGCTCACCGCCTGCCGGCACTCCTGGCCGTGGCCGCGGCTGCCGGCCCGTCCTGGTGCCTCCGGGCGGCGGGGACGGGGCAGCCGGGGACAGGGGGCGAGGGGGCCGAGGGGCGCGGGCAGGGGCCACCGGACCCCGAATTGCACGTGGCTGCTGCAGTCCTCAGCGTTCCCACGGAGCCTCGTCCGAAGGCGAGGCCACGCCGAGGACTGGATGAAATAAATTAAGAAAAACCGCAGGACACTCCCTCCGGTGCGGACAGCCGGCCCACGGCCCCGTGTGCTGGGCGCGTGGTTCCTCCATCGCCTCTGGAGAGACGTCCATGGAGGATCGGCACTGCGGCTCCTGCCGGCCACGGAGGCGCGTCCACTGTGGCCCACGCGGGCCCACAGCGCCGCTGGCCTCAGGCCGTGCCGCTGGCCGAGTAGGAGAACTGCGGGAAGTGGGGCCTCCGCTCGCTGTCCACACACTCCATGTTGTCGTCTGTGGGCGGGAGGGGGGGGAGGAAGGGAGACTGAGGCAGGCCCTGAGGCTCCAGCTCCTCCCCAACCCTCCGCCCTGGTCAGCACCCGCCAAAGGGGGCCTTTTCGGCCGAGCCCAGGCCCGGGCGGGGACCCTGGTTCTGTTGTCTGGGGGTGTCAGGGAGGGGGCCCTCACCTTGGTCCGGGGGCGTGATAGTGATCATCTGGGCTGTGAATTCCTCGTCGAAATACCGGGTGTCCGTCTCCGAGGTGACCTGGGGCTTGAAGGGCGGGATGAGCTGCGGGGCAGATGGGGGCGGGGGACGGGCAGGTCACAGACTGGCCTGCACCCCACCGCCACCCCGGGGAGCTGAGCCCACACGCTGCCTCCAGGGCTGTGAGCTGCCGCCCACCCACAACAGGACTCTGGGCGGGAGACTGGGAGAGGGTGGCTGTCTAGGCCCAGGAACCCTCCAACAAGGTAGGGTGAGAGACATCCATGGAGGATCGGCGCCCAGCCCTGAGGGCACCCCGCCAGGAGCTCAGGCACTCGCTCCCCCCGGGGTCACGGGCGCACAGCCGTCGGGAACGAGGGCAGCCGTCCGCCCCAGAGGCCTGGCCGTGAGCAGGCGTGTGTGCGCACAGGTGAGCAGGGGTGGGGGGTGCACCTTCTTCTCGTACACATCCTGCCACACGATGCTGGCAAAGAAGCGGTGCTGCATGATCTCCTTGGCGTCCTCAGAGCCCCCTCCGAGCCTGCGGGGACACGGCCCGTGAGGCCCCGCCCGCCCGCCCGCTCTCCCGGCGCGGTGCCGGAGCACTGGGCCCTGCCCGCCTGGGATGGCTGAGGGGGACTGGACGCTGGGGCGAGCTGCGCGGTGGAGGGGGTCTGCCTGGGCAGGTGGGGGCCCCGGGACCCCCTCGCCCCGGCCGGGCCTGTGCGCGCTGCCCGGCGCACCTCTGCTTGGGGTCCTTCCGGAGCAGCCCGGACAGCAGGGCCTTGGCCTCGGGGCTGAGCGTGCGCGGGAAGCGGATCTCCTCCATGAGGATGAGCTCGAAGAGCTTCTCGTGGTCCTGGTTGTAGAAGGGCAGCCGCCCGCACAGCATCTCGTACATGACCACGCCCAGCCCCCACCAGTCCACCGCCCGGCCGTAGTCATTGTCCTCCAGCACCTGCGGGCGGCGGCAAGGTCACGGTCACCGTAGCCCGGAAGGCACCGGCGGGGGGGGGTGGGGGGTGGGGGGGCCAAGGGGCTGGGGCAGGGTCAGGAGGGGCTGGGGCCGGAGGGGAGGGGCTGTGGGGGGGTGGGGCCGGGGCAGGGTCAGGAGAGGAGGGGCTGTGGGGGGCGGGGCCGGAGGGGCTGGGGCGGGGCAGGAGGGGAGGGGCGGGGCAGGGCCAGATGGGCAGGGGCGGGGCCGGAGGGCTGGCTTGGCTTGGTGGGCAGGCGGGCAGCCGCACCTCGGGGGCCAGGTACTCGGGCGTCCCGCAGAAGGTCTTCATGGTGGCGCCGTCCTTGATGCCCTCCTTGCACAGCCCGAAGTCGGTGATCTTGATGTGCCCGTCCTTGTCCAGCATCAGGTTCTCCAGCTGCGGGCGGCGGGGCCTCCGGTCAGCACCCGCCTCCCCGCACACACACACCCCGGGCCCGGCCCCCGGCGGGCACCTTGAGGTCCCGGTAGACCACGTTCTTCTCCGAGTGCAGGTAGTCCAGGGCCGACACGATCTCGGCGCCGTAGAAGCGGGCCCGGTCCTCGGGGAACACGCGCTCGCGGGACAGATGGAAGAAGAGCTGCGGGAGGGAGGAGCCTCGCACCCGCGCCCGCCGCCGGGGAGGGCCGTCCCTCCCCCCGCCCCGGGGGAGCACAGCGGCCGGGAGGGACAGGGAGGAGGGATGGGGAGGAGGGACAGGGAGGAGGGACAGGGAGGAGGGATGGGGAGGAGGGACAGGGAGGAGGGACAGGGAGGAGGGACAGGGCAGGGACCGCCGCCCACCTCGCCGCCGTTGGCGTACTCCATGACGAAGCAGAGGCGGTCGTGCGTCTGGAAGGAGTACTTGAGGGCCTGCAAGGGGCACAGGCTGGGACCAGGCCCCCCTCCCGCCGCTCGGAGGACGGGCCATGTGGCCGGGCCAGGGGCCAGTGATCCCAGAGGCTCCCCAACAGCGCCGGCCTCGCCAGGTAAGGGGAGGCTGTGTCCTCCGGGCACCGCTGCCTCCGCTCCCCGCTCCACCCACAGGGCAGCCTGGCTCTGAGGACGGCCGTGCCCACCTCACCCACGGGCTCCCAGTCCCTGCGGACGACAGGGCCAGCACAGGACTGAGTGAGGGCCGGGGCCGGCCAGGTGGGGAGAGGCCCCGGCTGTGCACACAGGAGAGGGGCTGCCCCCGCCCCAGGAGCTGGCTGAGCTGGGATTTCTTGTCCCAAACGCCCCCTGGGCCAGTGCCCAGCACAGGGGCCCTGGCAGGACCCACCGGGCAGACCAAAGGGGCCCCAGTCACCTGCCCTTCCCACATGGGGCGGCCAGCACAGCGCCAGGGAGCTCCGCGACCCGGAGGCCTGCCCGCCGCGCCCATGCGGCAGCCAGGAGGCCGGGCCGCCAGTCCTCAGCCCGGGCCCAGGGGCCACGCTCTGCCCGGCGCCCGGCGGCCGGGGGGGCTCACCGTCAGGAAGGGGTGCCGCGAGTTCTGCAGGACGCGGTTCTCCGTGAGCGTGTGCGCCACCTCGTCCTGGAAGACGGCCCGTGAGTGCCGCCGCCCCGCCCGCCCGCCAGCACCACCTTGGCCGCGATGCCCCCGCCCCCCCTCGCCCTGCCCGCCCTCGCCCCCACCCTGCCCCGCCCGCCCGCCAGCACCACCTTGGCCACGATGACCTCCTTCTTGAGGATCTTCATGGCGTAGTAGCGGCCGGTGGCCTTCTCCTTCACCAGGATCACCTTCCCGAAGGTGCCCTTGCCCAGCAGCTTCAGGTACTCAAACTCGTTCATGGTCTGCGGGGCGGGGCGGGGTGTGTGTGTGAGGGTACAGAAATGGCCCGGCCGCTCGGCTCTGCACCCCAACTCCGAGCACTGGGGGGGGGGGGGGGGGGGGGGGGGAGCGACAGCGCCCAGGCCTGCTGGAACCCCGGCGTCCCTGCCCGCTGGCCCGGCGTCGGGGGCCAGAGGCCGTGCGCACAGGGGGAGGGTCCCAGGGCACCGGAGCCTCGGGGGCCAGAGGCCGTGCGCACAGGGGGAGGGTCCCAGGGCACCGGGCGGAGGGGGGCGGAAGGGGGCGGAGGGGGGCGGAGGGGGGCGGAGGCCGTGCGCACAGGGGCGGGTCCCAGGGCACCGGGCGCAGGGGGGCGGAGGGGGCGGAGGGGGGCGGAGGGGGGCGCAGGGGGCCGGAGGGGGCGCTCACCACGCGGTGCTTGGGTTTGGCCAGGGACACCTCCATCTCCTCGGCCCCCGAGTTGTCGCTGGGCGAGCCCGACCGGAAGTCCATCATCTCCTCCTCCTGCCTCTTGAGCCCGTCGGCCACGGTCTGGATGGCCGTCGTCCACTCCTCCCTGCGGCGGTCAGGACGGTCTCCCTGACCCAGCGGCCTCGCCCGCCCTGCCCCGAGGCCCCGGCCCAGCCCTGTGGCCCCAGCCCAGCCCTGTGGCCCCAGCCCCGCCCCGTGGCCCCAGCCCCGCCCCGAGGCCCCGGCCCGGAGGCCCCAGCCCGGCCCTGAGGCCCCGGCCCAGCCCTGTGGCCCCAGGAGGCAGCTGGCCCTGAGGTCTGGCCTCAGCCCAGCAGGACTGCACACCCCCCCCCCCCCCCCCCCCCCCCGCCAACCTGGGAACACAGGGAACAAGGGGCCAGCACCCACCTCCTCGCCCCCCCCCTCCCCGGTTCCCCCCCTCCGGCCCCGCCCCCCGCCCCCCCCCCGTACCGCTCCTCCGGGGTCTCCACGTGGAAGGTGCGCTCGATGACCGTGGTCCACTGCAGGCACCGGATGATGAAGGTGTTGGGCCGGGGCCTCTCGGTCTTCATCAGCTGGCATTCTGGGGGCGGGGGGCGGCCGGTGAGCCCAGACCCCCGCCCCTGGGGCCTGGGAAGCCCTACCCAGGCCGTGGTGCCTCAGTCCCTCCCACTCAGGCCCTGACTGCTGCCGGGAGGGTCTGGGCGCCCAGGAGGGCTGCAGGGCGGGGTGTGAGAGCTCCTGCCCAGGCCGGCCCGTCTCCCCCCCCACGGCCAGCGCCAGGGCGGAGGCGGCGGGAAAGCTCACAAAGCTGGGCAGGCTGCCTCTCCACCGGGAGGGCGGGCAGAGGGCGGCGGGTGACCGCCCGGGGGCTGGGAGGCGGAGGTGGGCGGGAGGAGGCGGTCAGGTGGTTTCTAGCCCGGACCCCTTCCCTGTGCTCTGCCCAGAGGCTGGCCCCCAACATCAGGTGGGTGGGTGGGTGATGGGCTCATTGACTGAGCCCCACATGCGTCTCGGGCTGCCGGCTGGGGTTCGGGGTGCAGTGCCTACTGTGGGGTCCCCGCTCCAGGTGTGCGCTCTCCAGCTGTGCTGGGTGCAGGGGTGTGTGGCCCAGCTCGTGAGCCCAGGGGCTGTGTTCCCGGCCTGCCAGCCTGTCTGCACCCACGGCCCGCCGTACCCCGTCCTCCACCCGCCCCCCGGTGGTATGAGGCCAGCTTGCCGGGCTCAGCCGCACCCCTCTCCCCACCAGAGCTGGCAGAGGCACGGGCAGCACCCGGGGCCCAGGGCTGTGGCAGCCTCAGAGGTGGGCTGGGGGAGCCACAGGCTCTCCCTGGGGTGACAGGCTCATGCACTCGCCCTGCCCCCACCCTGCTGGGCTCCCCCGCCCCTGCTGGCCGCTCCACACCAGCATCTGCCCCACCAGCCAGGCCTTCGACCCGCACAGCAGCGTGCCTGGGCGCTCAGGGTCACGGGCACAGACACCCACTGGCCAGGACGACAGCTGGCAGGCCCCGGAGGGGATGTGAAGCCAGCGCCCCCCTGCTCCCGGGCGGCTGGGCCAGGACAGAGCCGGGATCCCGGGGTCACACACACAGAGCGGGTCCCGGGGTCACACACACAGAGCGGGTCCCGGGGTCACACACGCAGAGCGGGTCCCGGGGTCACAGACACAGAGCGGGTCCCGGGGTCACACACGCAGAGCGGGTCCCGGGGTCACACACGCAGAGCGGGTCCCGGGGTCACACACGCAGAGCGGGGTCGGGGGGTCACACACACACAGCGGGGTCGGGGGTCACACACACAGAGCGGGTCCCGGGGTCACACACGCAGAGCGGGTCCCGGGGTCACAGACACAGAGCGGGTCCCGGGGTCACACACACAGAGCGGGTCCCGGGGTCACACACACAGAGCGGGTCCCGGGGTCACACACACAGAGCGGGGTCGGGGGGTCACACACACACAGCGGGGTCGGGGGTCACACACACAGAGCGGGTCCCGGGGTCACACACACAGAGCGGGTCCCGGGGTCACACACACACAGCGGGGTCCCGGGGTCACACACACAGAGCGGGTCCCGGGGTCACACACACACAGCGGGGTCGGGGGTCACACACACAGAGCGGGGTCACACACACAGAGCGGGTCCCGGTCCCGGGTCCCGGACCGCGCGGCCGTCACTCACGCGCCACGGAGAAGTTGTTGAGGGGCGACTCGCGCTGCTCCAGGTCCTGCGGCCGCTCCTTGTAGCCGATGAAGGTGCCGTCGTTCTTGAGCAGGAAGTAGCGGGGCCGCCAGGTCTTGATGTACTCCCCTGGGAGACAGGCGTGAGCTGCGCCGCTGCCTCCGGGCCCGCCGCAGCCCCAGGACCCCCGGGGCGAGAGCCCGCAGCCCCCAGGACCCCCGGTGAGAGCGGACAGCCCCCAGGACCCCCGGTGAGAGCGGACAGCCCCCAGGACCCCCGGTGTGTGAGCCCGCAGCCCCCAGGACCCCCGTGTGTGAGCGGACAGCCCCCAGGACCCCCGGTGAGAGCGGACAGCCCCCAGGACCCCCGGTGAGAGCGGACAGCCCCCAGGACCCCCGTATGTGAGCGGACAGCCCCCAGGACCCCCGGTGAGAGCGGACAGCCCCCAGGACCCCCGGTGAGAGCGGACAGCCCCCAGGACCCCCGGTGAGAGCGGACAGCCCCCAGGACCCCCGGTGAGAGCGGACAGCCCCCAGGACCCCCGGTGAGAGCGGACAGCCCCCAGGACCCCCGGTGAGAGCGGACAGCCCCCAGGACCCCCGGTGAGAGCGGACAGCCCCCAGGACCCCCGGTGAGAGCGGACAGCCCCCAGGACCCCCGGGGCGTGAGCTCGGACCCCAGTTCCCGCTGCTCCTGTGGGCACTGGACCCGGGGAGAGGGCACGGCTGTGGGAGGCTGGTCCAACCTAGAGGGCCTTCCTGGAGGAGGTGGCAGCCACAGCAGCGGTTCTAGCACTAACCACAACCACCCGCTGGGCTGCAGGGCCAAGAGCTCCCCCAACCCGGGTCCAGCCATTTGTGGCTGAAACAGTCCCTGTAGCGACAGGCAGACCCCAACGGAGGGGACAGGCCGACCCCGGCAGAGGGGACAGGCCGACCCCGGCAGAGAGGACAGGCCAACCCCAGCGGAGGGGACAGGCCGACCCCGGCGGAGGGGACAGGCCGACCCCGGCGGAGGGACGGGCCGACCCCGGCGGGGGGGGGGGGGGGGGGACGGAGCCGGCCCTGGCGGAGGGGACGGAGCCGGCCCTGGCGGAGGGGACGGAGCCGGTCTCCCGGCGAGGGGCAGCCCCACGTGGAGGGAGACTGCGGCCGCCGTGGCAGCACGTGACCCCACCAGCACCAGGGCCGGAGAAGAGACCAGCCCGGACCCGCACCCGCACCCGCACCCGGACCCGCCCAGTCGCCGGGGAGCACGGAGCACCCCCAGCTCGGTGCGTCCGCCGCCCAGGCCTCCGGCCGAGCAGATGTCCTGTGCGCCGCGCGGCGACCGTCATTTTTCATGCTGACACCGAGCACACGGCTCATTTCCATTCTGCAGAGCAAGGGCTTTGGGCCGGCGACGGCTCCTAATGAGGCCGCCGCCTCCGCGGGGCGGGGGGGTCCCCGTGCCGGGCCCAGCCAGCCCGGCACAGAGCAAAGCCCGACACCACGCCCCGGTGCGGTGGAGGTCCCCGGGCGGCGGGCGGTCACCAGGGGCCCGGGCGTGGCCTACAGGCCCCTCGCCTCCGGACCCGGGGCTGCTGGGAAGAAGGGGCGCAGCCACCCCTGGCCTTTCCCAGGGGCCCACCGCAGGCTGTGGCCTGGCTCCAGGAGGGTCCCCACCACCCCGGACACCCGGTGGCCCCCGCCCACCCGCACGGGCCCCCTGCCCCACCCCATGGCCTCCCGCCCACCCCCGCAGCCCCCTGCCCACCCCAAGGCCTCCCGCCCACCCCCGCGGCCCCCCGCCCACCCCCGCGGCCCCCCGCCCACCCCACGGCACTCAGCAGCTTCTCCAGCCGGTTCCCCGAGCCCCGGGACAGCGGCCGTGGTCGCCCCAGGCCCAGGCCCACACGGCCCCCGCCTGGCCGGCTCCCTCCCCACGGCCCGGTGGACAGCGAGCAGAGCCGGCGGGGTGCACCGCCCACGCCGTGCCCACCCGCCCGCGCCCACCCGCCCGCGCCGTCTGGAGCTGTCGGCCCCTGATGGAGAGCCTCGCCGCCGCCAGCTGCCGCTCCCCGGGACGCCGGCTGCGCGGACGCCGCTGCGCGGGGAGAGTGATGAGCGCGCCGCGCAGCCGGGATCCATCTTGAGGCACCAACTGTGCGGCCCCCACCGCGCCGGCGCCACACACAGGCAGGGACACGTGCCCCGTGCTCGCAGCCCGCACGGCGGGCCGGGCCTCGGTTTCCCCAGTGGGCCTCTCTGGGCCAGCACCCAGGGCCCAGCCGACCACATGGCCGCGCACCTGCCCCCCAGCCACCTCCAGGGCCGGGAAGGTGCTGGCACCCAGAGCTGGGGGGCCCACAGGAGAGACACCCCACCCGGCTGAGCTCAAAGCCAGGCGCCACCCGTGGGGCTCCGGTGCAGCCCAGACCCCTCCAGGTGGGGCCGGGGCCTCGGAGGCCAGGCTGAGGCGAGGCTCACAGCCCTTCTCGGCCCGGAGTCCGGCGGCGGACCGGGCCGGCCGCGGCCGAGGGTGAATGAGCTCAGCGCAGACCGCCGCAGGCAGGCAGCCGCCCAGACAGGCAGGCAGAGGCGACACGGAGCGGGCGGTGCAGGAGGCGGCAGCTCTGCCGGCCACTGCTGTCCTCTCGGCCACGGATACCTGTGGGCCTGCACCTGTCTGAGGCCCTGGGGCTGGCGGGGGGGTGGGGGGGGGCAGACACATCAGGTGCCAGAACCCCCGCTCCGGCACAGACACGGGCAGGCAGCAAACAGGACGCAGCTCCCTAAGCGGGGTCCTCGCACGCCTGCCCACGGGCAGCCGGTGGGCATGAGGCCGGCCACCACTGTCCCAGGGGCACCCCGCAGCCCTGCCGCCCACACCCAGCACCCAGCCCTGCACAGGCGCCCCTGCCCGCCGTGCACACACAGCCACGCCCTGCAGCCCCGGGGCACAGCCCGGGACCACCACGGGGCCAGGGACCCCCGGCTCAGCTCCCAGCAGACCGCCAGGCCAACCGGAGCCACAGCTGCCCCGGGCGGCGCTGTGGCAGGTGGGCAGGATGGGGCACTGTGCAGCCCCCCTGCCCCTGCCCGCCCACCGGACTCTCTGAGAAGCCCAGCCCGGGCGGGCGGGAGGGCAGCACAGCCCGGAGACTGGGTCCTGCCCAGCCACCAGGGGGACTGCGCCCCGACCTACCCCACCCCGCCCCCCGCAGCGAGGGCTCCGGGCCCAGGAGGCGGCAGCCTGGCGAGTGGGGGGGCTCGGCCAGGCCCGTGCTGGGTGGGACCCGGCTGACACTCCTCCGCCCATGGCCCCGCAGCTCCAGGGGTCCCCCCACCTGGGGGCCAGCTCGGTCCCACAATGCCCCGGGGCTGCAGGACTTCTGGGGGAAAGAGTCCTTGCCGATAGCCCTGACCAGCCACAGCCATCGCCTACAGCCACGGCAGGGCTGGGGTGGGGGCGGGGGGCATCCTGGCGCCCAGGGTCAGGTGGGGGGGGCATCCTGGCGCCCGGGGTCAGGTGGGCAGGGGGGCATCCTGGCGCCCAGGGTCAGGTGGGCGGGGGGGGGGGGGGCGCGGGCATCCTGGCGCCCGGGGTCAGGTGGGCGGGGGGGGCGGGCATCCTGGCGCCCAGGGTCAGGTGGGGGGGGCATCCTGGCGCCCAGGGTCAGGTGGGCGGGGGGGGGGGCGGGCATCCTGGCGCCCGGGGTCAGGTGGGCGGGGGGGGGCGGGCATCCTGGCGCCCGGGGTCAGGTGGGCGGGCGGGCATCCTGGGTCAGGTGGGCGGGCGGGCATCCTAGCGCCCGGGGTCAGGTGGGCGGGGGGGGGGCGGGCATCCTGGCGCCCGGGGTCAGGTGGGCGGGGGTGGAGGGCATCCTGGCGCCAGGGACAGGTGGGCGGCCGGGGCGCGTGAGCGGCTCCGGCATGGCGGAGGGTGCGGGCTGCGCGGTGCCGGGAGCCGGCCCGGGGAGCCGGCTGCACGCTCTGCCGCAGTGCTGCGCGCGGGCCTGGCGGGGCGCCAGGCGGCCGGCTGCCTCTCCACAGCCAAGTGCACCCAGCAGGCCCGGGGAGCGCCGGCAGCTGACAGCGGCGACCGCGGTCCCCCGCCGACCGCGCAGCCACCGCCGACAGCTGCCGGGCGCCCATTTACCTTCCCCGGCGCAGCGAGCACGCGGCCGCCTGACAGCGCCCATCCATCGCCGCCGCCACGGGGTCACCTCCAGGGGCCCCCCTGCCGGGGCCCAGGCGGCTCCCGTCCCGTCCCCCCGCGGGGCGCGGGCCATGCCCCGGAGCGGGGGCGAGGGGGGGGGAGGGGAGGAGAGGAGAGGAGAGGACGGGGCGCCAGCCGCTCGGCCGAGAGGGGAAATGCCCCCGTGTGGCTCCCGGCCCTCCCAGGGTGGCTCCCGTCCCTCCCAGGCCCGGGGGGGGGGGGGGGGGGGGGGCCTGAGCCGCCTGTGGACACGCCCGGGACGGACAGCAGGTGCCCCGCCCGCCCCCGGGGCCTGGCTGCCATGAGCTGCAGGACAGGGACAGTGCGAGTCCCCAAGGGGCCGGCCACACCCCGCCCGCCCAGCAGTCCCTCAGAGGCAGAGCCACGCCCTGCACCTAGCGCCCCAGGCTGTCTCCGTGGGACCTCCATCCCCAGCACCCACAGGAACAGCCCCTGCATAGGGAAGTGGGGGGCCGGGCCGGGGGCCCTGTCCTCCAGGAGGGACCCCATCTCGCAGGGCCCGCGTCCTAGGGATTCTGCTGTAACTCAGAGCCACACCCCTGCGGGGCGCTCTCTCCCCGCCATCTCTCCCCTGGTGACATGGTGGCCGGCCGTGGGCCCCAATCCCCAGCCGCATCCCCCCAGTCCCTGGCCACACCCGCCCTTGCCACCCCTCACGCCCCCAAACCCAGGCTGGCCGCATGCCCTTGCCCCGGCCCCTCCCCAGCGGAGGGCTCCCCATGGCCCCAGCCCGCCCCCCGCTCTGAGCCCCTCTCCCCCGCGGCCGGCGCTGAGTCCGAGGGCGGGAGTGAGGGTGGGAGTGAGGGCCCACACCAGCCTGCAGCCCCAGCCCCTGCCAGCCTGTCCGGGCCCTGCTGGTGGGCTGCCGGGCAGGGCCCGGCGGGCACAGCACGGGCGTGGAAGAGACAGCGTGTGCCCGCTGTGAGGTGACCGGGAGTGGGCAGGTCGGAGGCAGTGGCTCCGGTTACAGGCAGGCTCCCAGGGGGGCAGAGGGGCCGCCAGCGAGACTGATCAGCGCCCTGCCCTTGCCATGGCACTTCCAGGAACCAGCCTGATGTAACCGGGCCCTGAGTGCCCGCTCCAGGACCGCTGGCAGGCCTCAGTCTCCCTTCTGTCCGAGGCGGCGGGTGGTGGCAGAGGCTGTCCTGGATCTTGGGCCCCCCCTCCTGTGCCCATCGAGTCTGGCCCCGCGCAGGGCAGCTGGGCTGACAGCACCCAGCACCCAGGAAGGAGGCCTGGCACAGGCCACGAGGGGCCACCTGGGACGGACCAGGAGGCAGTGCCCCCCACCCCCACCCCCTGCGAGGCCCGTGCTTCCTCTTTTCTCATATCTGTATATGCTGCTGCTGCTGCTGCTGCTGTTGTTGTTTTAGTTCAGAAAGCGAAAGAGAAACGTCAGTGATGAGAGAGAATCGTGCATCGGCTGCCTCCTGCACGCCCCCCACTGGGGATGGAGCCCAAAACCCGAGTATGTGCCCTGACCAGCATCGTACCCGGGACCCTTCAATCCACAGGCCAATGCCCTATCCACTGAGCCACACCGGCCAGGGCCCAGCTTCCTCTTTTGTTGTTTTGAAGGGAGAACAACACACTCACAAAACAGGAAACTCAGCCTCACACAGGCCGGCCACGGCCACGGCCACGGCCACGGCCAGGTCCTTAGAGCCAAGCCCCCACCTGCTCTAAGGACAGGGGCCTGACCGCCTGCTCGGACCTGCCCTAGGGCCAGTGCCGGACCCTCGGACGTGGGCATTGCACAAGCTGCCCGTGGACCCAGTCACCGCGGGGCCCGGCGGGACCGGGGCTGCCTGACCCTGACGGCCAGGGGTCAGCAGGCTTCCCGTGGCCCGAGGAGCCCTCACGGGGGTCAGGCAGCACCGTGCCAGCACGCCAGCCCCGCGGGGCCTCCAGGCAGCTGGCGCTCAGAAGTGGGGTGCACGGCCCGCGGGCCTGGCCCCACCGTGACTGCTGCCGCTCCACGGGGGCGTGGCTGCTCTCCACCCCTCGCCCCAGGCCCCCAGGCCCCCGACCGAGCGGGGCTGTGAGCAACACCGAGCCTCTACCTCACACACGAGGGGCACGGCCCGGCCACGCCTGGGGGTGGGGGGGCCCAGGAGGCACTGCCCCGGGTGCCGGGACCCGCACAGGAGGCCAGGGCGCCCTCCTCTGGCGGGAGCTGGGGAGGCCGGGCCAGGAACGGGCTCAGGGCGAGGCCCCACGAGGACAGACCCACCGGGGGTCCGACCCGGGGCCCCAGCAGCAGGCCCTCCCGGGGACGGCACACGGAGGCACCGGGCAGCCCACGGTGACCCCTCCCGCAGGGACCTCCGCCCACGGGCTCCCCTCGCACCCCCCACCGGCCCGGTGAGGTCACCCCGGCCCGCTCCTCCACGGCCACGGGGCCAGCCGCCGGCCTGCACCACCCAGGTGCCCCTGGACCCCACGGTCCCTGCAGGCCCAGAGCGGGCTCTGCCCACAGCTGCTCTGGCCAAAGCAGTGTCCGGACCCTGAGCACAGCCCAGGTCACTCCCCACAGAGGGGCACCCACCGCCCACCTCCCCACGGCTGGGGGAGCGGGCCCAGGGTCTGGCCACACCGCCAGCCCCCTGCCCCTCAGCGGGGCCCACACTTCCCCGGGTCCGGAGGGGCCGTATGCATGTACCGCGTGCGTGTGTGCGTGTGTGTGCATGTGTGTGCGCACGTGTGTGTGTGTGTGCGCTGGCCCAGGCAGGACGCAGAGGGACAGGTGCTGGCCACGCCCACAGCAGCTCCCTAACCTCCAGGGGAGGGGCAGGGCCAGGCCTGAGGACAGTGGGCCACACCCCCTCCCCTGCTCTGAATCTCCCCAGGGCCAGACCTGGGACCCCGCCCAGCCCAGAGGGCCCGCACCCCCACCCGAGAGGCCTCAGGCGGGCGGAGGGTCAGCCAGGGGCTGGAGGAGGAAGCCTGGGAGGCTTGGGGGGGGCCGGGAAGCAGGCCCTTCGTGAACTGCGGGTCAGACAAGGAAGCGTGGCCGGTGCCCGGGCTCGGCAGGCCCGCCCCGCTCCCCCACCCGGGCTGCACCCCGGGTCAGGCCCCCCCACACCACACGCCCTACTCCAGGCCTCCTGCCACCCTCCCATCACACAGATGGGAAACCAAGGCCCTCGGGGCCCCACGGACGGGCGTCTGAGAGGGACACAGGGCAGCACCGATCGGAGCCCCTCGGCTGACTCAGGCCGGGCCCTTCAGAAGGCGTCACCCTGAGGGACACACCGCCACCCTGAGGGGCACTCTGTCACCCTGACGGACACGCCCTCACCCTGAGGGACACACCGTCACCCTGAGGGACACACAGCCACCCTGACGGACACGCCGTCACCCTGACGGACACACCGCCACCCTGAGGGGCACACCGCCACCCTGAGGGACACACCGCCACCCTGACGGACACACCGCCACCCTGAGGGACACACCGCCACCCTGACGGACACACCGCCACCCTGAGGGACACTCCGTCACCCTGAGGGACACTCCATCACCCTGAGGGACACTCTGTCACCCTGAGGGGCACACCGCCACCCTGACGGACACTCTGTCACCCTGACGGACACGCCGTCACCCTGAGGGACACTCCGTCACCCTGAGGGACACACCGCCACCCTGAGGGACACACCGCCACCCTGACGGACACGCCGCCACCCTGAGGGACACGCCGTCACCCTGAGGGACACGCCGTCACCCTGAGGGACACTCTGTCACCCTGAGGGACACACCGTCACCCTGAGGGACACACCGTCACCCTGAGGGACACACCGGCCTGCGGGGCAGCCTCCAGCACCTCCTGGCCGGCTCCTGATCTAATATTCACTCAACAAACATGTGCTGAGGTCGAGAGGCGAGGCCCCAGGAGGGGAGGGGAGGGGCGGGGCGTGGCAGGACCCCATGGGGCTCCCACAGGGAGTGGGACCGGGAACAGGAGCGGTGGGCCTTGGGGAAGGGGACCGAGAGGCAGGCGGGAGCCAGGGGCCTTGGGGGGAGCCAGGCAGAGGCCCCTCCGCCTCCTCGCCGCCTCCTCAGGGCCCAGCGAGGACTGTGCCCCGCAGCTGCCGGGGAGCACTGACGTGACCACACCCTCACGCCAGGCTCTGCAGCCCCGCCCACACTGCCACCCTCTGCTCCACCCTGTGTGCAGCCTCCCCGACACACCGGGAGCTCCTATGCACCCACAAAACCCTCCACGGCACACGCTTTTGCCCCGCCCGGGCCCTGAGCGTGCGAGTTCTCTCCCATCGGAGTCTGAGGTTCCGCTCCCAACAGCCAGTGGGACCCGGGGTGGGGAGGGGGACCCCTCGCCCCATCTGGGGGAGCTGGCATGAGGGGGCGGGTGGGGGCGTGGGGCCACCAGGACTTGGGAGGGGTGAGAACGAAGGAGGGAGTGACTGCCAGGGACGGGGTGGCAGGCCTGTCACACACACACACACCACACACACACAAACACATAGCCTGTCTCACACACACACACACACACACACACACGAAGGAGGGAGTGACTGCCAGGGACGGGGTGGCAGGCCTGTCACACACACACACACACACACCACACACCACACACTCTCACACACACACACACACACACACACACACACACGGCCTGGCCCTGAGCAGCGGAGGCCGTGGGTGAGGGTGGGGGCGGGGGTGTGGGCATGGGCAGGGGCAGGGCTGGAGGGTGAGGGGCCGGGGCCCTCAGCTCCCGTCCTGCCCGGGGCACGGGGCCAGGGCGTGCGGAGGGAGGCGGGGCGGGCACCGGGCTGCAGCCCAAACACGCCCTCCTGGCCCCTGTGCCCAAGCTCTCCCACAGCCATGCCCAGCCCAGGCCCCGGGCGGGCACCGCGCCAGGCCGCCCTGCCCTGCCCTCAGGAGCCCTCGGGCAGTGCCCTGGGCCACAGTGCCAGGCCTGGACCGGCCCCAGCGTCCCCGCCGCCTTCCAGGAAAGCGGGGCGGGAGGCGGCACGGCCGTCCTGCCAACAGGGCCCGCCAGGCGGTCACACCGCCGGCCGCACGCCAGCCGGCTCCCCTCCCCACCCGGGGTCCACAGGCCCCGGCCCACGGAGCCCCGTGCCCGGGACACCCCCGGCCGCCCAGAGCCGTGGCTCCCAGCGCCCGGCCGGCCCGGCTCTCACCTCGCTTGTGCAGCCAGCCCTCCTTCACGATGGCCACGTCGGTCATGGTGCCAGGGGGCGCTCACGCTCCTCGCCGCAGGTCTCCCCGAGCCAGCACTGCCACAGCCTCTGGGGGAGGAGGGGACGGTGAGGCCGTGTCCGCCCGGGGCCCCTCCTCGGACCCGGGCTCCAGGCCTGGGCCCACCTCCCCGCAGCCTCTGCCCCTCACGCCCGTCCCCGCCACCTGCTCCCTGGGCCGGGCCTCCCGCCCTCCCGGTCCCCAGGCCCTGGAAGCTCCCTGGGCACCTCCCTGCCCAGGCCCACCCCCCCACCCCCGTCTCTGTACGAACCACTCACACCCCCCAAGGCCCTCCTGAGCCTGCCGACCCAGCAAACGCCACCTCCTCCAGGCAGCCCCGCACCGGCGGCATCAGCCCAGGGCACTTGACCTCCGACCCCCCGGTGAGGATGCCTGCCGCCCCTATCCCTGGTGTGGCCCCAGAGACAGGGCCCAGAGCCCCTCCCTGCCCCCGACTGGGGATGGAGACGATCAGACCCAGAGGCAGGGCCAGGGTGGGTGGGTGGCTGGCGCGGGCACTGGGCGCCCTCCCGAAACCCCGGGCCCTCCTAAACCACAGCCCCCACCGCCTGAATCTCCGTCATTCATCGGCCTGTGGGCCGGCACCTCTGGTTTAGCCGGGTCCGGCCTGGGCGCCGGCGACAAAGAGGCTCAGACAGGGCCCGACTGTGGGGAACCCCGTCCAGGGTGGCTGCAGACCCGTAATTACAGGGTCCGGGCGGCGACACACGGGGGGCTGTGTGAACGCAGGACGGACGGACGCCCGCCACGCCGGGCCCACCAGCAGCCCTCTCTGAGCAGACACGCTGGCCATTCATCTCGCATGGCCCTCCCCACTGCTCCCCTGCTGGGCAAACTCCTAGGCACCCCTCAAAACCCTGCCCACATCACCCATTCCGGGTATCCCAGTCCTCTGTGACCCTCCAGACAGGGATTCCAGAGGGCAGGCCCTGGATAGACACCCCCCAGGCCGGGCAGACCCTCGAGGACCCTGGAATGGATTCCAATGTGGGTTTTTAGCCACTGGGGTTCACTGGCCCCCTGCGGCAGGGGCTGGGCACCCAGAGGAGGTGGGTTTGCACTGCCTGAGGCTAAATGCTGATGGGCGGCTGGACCCCCGTCTGACGCCACAACAGGGAAGACAGCCTGTGCCCGAGAACGTGCCCCGTGCTCAGCCAGCCCCGGGCACAGAGCTGAGCCCCAGCCCGTCGGGCACGGGCTCCGATGACATTGGGTGGGCGTGGCCTGGAGGCAGAGGGTTGGCCTCCGTGCCCCCTACCCCGCCAGGGCCGGAGGAGGGCCTGCGCTGACAGAGCCGGACAGCTGCCGGGAGTCCGTGTGTAAAAATACATCTGTTTGCACGCGGGTGTGCGTCTGTGGACACACACGCAGCGCCGGGCACACAGCACGCGGGCCGGGACCCCTGTGCCGTGCCTTCGCCGGGACCGCAGGCGCCTGCCGTTATTATAAAATCACAACTTTTCAAGAAGGTGCCCGAAGGCCCTTCCTCCGCCCCGAACACGGGGCTGCGGGCTGTGCCCTGGGCCGGTGGGCAGGAGCCGGGCTGCTGGGACCGGGCTGGGCGAGGGGCCTGAGCCGGGCGGGGGCAGGGGGGGGCGGTAAGAGTCCCTCCGGCCCCAGGGCACAGGCCGGCCGATCTGCACGCCCCCCCCCAGACCTAGCTGCCTCCAGCCCAGCCCCCGCCCACCGCACCGGGAAGCGGCGGGCCGGGAGGCGCCTCCGGTGTGGGCTGCCCGCCCCGGACACCTGGCCCGCGGGGGTGAGGTCTCCCTCCAGGCCCCTCGGACCCGCACCGCGGCCGGCCGGCCGCTCCCGAAGGCCCTGCGCCCCGGGACCCCGGGCGGCTCCGGCCCCGGCGCCCCAGCCCGGCCGCGCCCCTCGCCCAGCCCGGGCCCCGCGGCCGCGGCGCCGCCAAGGTCAGGAGGGACCGGGCCCGCACGGCCCGCCGCACCGCCGGCGCCCGCACTTCCTGCTCGGCCTCGCCCGCCGGGAACAAAGCGGCGCGGGAGGAAATCCGGGCGGACTCACCGGCGCTGCGTCCGCGGGGCGCGGGCCTAGCCGGGCCGCGGCCTCCGGCGCCCGCCGCTCCGCATCCCCGCGGCCCGGGCCGGCGGCGGGCGCTGTCGGCGGGCCTCGCCGGCGGGATCGTGGCGGCCGCGGCTGCGTCCCCGGTGCCTGCTGCGCGCTGGGCCCCGCTCCGTCCGCCGCCCCGCCCCGCGCCGCCCGCCCACATCCGCCTCCGCCGGCGCCCCCGCCCCCGGCCGGGGGGAGGGCAGGGGCCGGGCCGGGCCGGGCGGGGGGGCCCACGACGATTCGCGTGCGCCCGGCCACGCCCTCCGGCCTCAGTCTCCCTGTTTGCTCCGGGAGCCGAGCCCCGCTGCTGCCCCGGGGGCGGGGGCGGGGGCGTTGGGGGCGGGGGCATCGGGGTGCGGGGGCATCGGGGTACCGGGCATTGGTTTGACACTGGAATGCGCCCCGGTGGGCAGCCCCCGGGGCAGGGGGCGCGCCGCGATGGCACGGAGACCCGGGACCCGCCCGGGCGCCGCGGGGAGGCGGGGGCGGGGGGCCGGAGGCGGCGGCGTGGCGGCTGCCGCAGTGCGGACGGAGGGAGCGCGGCGGGCCGGAGGCCTGTGCGCCCGCCCGGCCCTCCCCGGGGGCTTCCAGGAACCGGCCGCCCGGGAAGGCCGGACACGTGGCCGCGGTGAAAGGCCGGGCGGGGCGCAGGGGCTGGCGGGGCCATGGCCTGGGCCTCGGTGCCCGGCCCGGTGCCCCGGGCGGGGCGGACGCCGGAGCCGGAGCCGCCTCGGGGCTGAGGCCGCCGGGACCCTCCCTGCCGCCCCCCGCCCCGGCCCTGGGCCCCGCTGGCCGCCAGGGGGCAGCCGAGGGACCGGCAGAGGGACCCTAACTCCCGCAGACGCGCCTCTGACCTCCCGGGCGAGGCCTGCCGACAGCCCTTTGCAGGAGGCAGACCACGTTCTCTCCCGGGGGTGTGTGCTGGGGGAGGGGGCCTTTTGTTCCTCAAGGGTCAGAGTTCAGCGAGGGGTGTAGACACGTCATCAGGGGCAGGGGCAGTCCCACGACCCCCCTCCCACAGAGGAAACAGGCTCAATCCCAGCCTCCGGGCGGACAGAAGGACGGACAGCTGGACGCTGGGGGGGGGGGGGAACACTGTCTCTCCTGCTGGCGGACACACACCCCTGGGCAAGGGGACTCCCAGGTCCCTCAGGCTGTCCCGCCGGCCCCCCTGGCCGCACCCCATCCATGCGGCTTTCCCAGCGTGACTGTGTGCCCCCAGGCAGCGCCCTGCCTCCAGGGGCCCAGCGAGAAGCCTGGCCTGAGGTCACCCCACAAACGTCCGACTCTGTCCATCCCTCACCCCGCAGACCTTCCTGGGGACCAGGGATGGTCCCTCCCACCCACACTCTCCCCGGAGGGGTTTCATCCCCCGCTTGGAGAGGGCAGGGGGAGGCAGAGGCCAAGAGACTGGGCAGGGGTGGCAGCCAGTGGCCTGGGGGCCCAGAGGGCGCCCTCTCGTGGAAGACGTGAGGCCTGCGGCCGATGGGAGGACTAGCATCCTGGCCAGGAGGCTGCAGAGGCGGCCCAGGTGCCCTGGCTCACTCACTGGACCCTCTGAGCCCCACATCCCACTGGGGGCCACGCCCCGTCCTGTCCGCACCCCTGTGAGCCTGCCCCATGCCGGGCACCCTGCAGACAGGGCCAGCCCCCCGCCACCCCCCGGGCCTCCGCCCAGGACCCCCTTCCTGCCCCAGACAGGAGGTGGGGCGGCCCAGCCTGTCGCCGGCCGGCCACTCGGCAGCCGCTCAGGTCCCTTGGCCAGATGTTCCCAACAAAAGCGCTGCCTGCTCGCCCGGGAGCGGCGACGCCGGCCCTGTCACCGCAGCTGCCGCCTCGCCCGCGCGGGCTCCTGGCCTGGACCGGCCCCTGGTCTCCGCAGCAGCTGCGGGGCGGGGCCCAGGGCCGCTCCCGGCCAGATGGCTGCCTGGCCCGCGGCACCCACCGGGGCGGCACTGCCCGCACCACTGCTGCCTCCTGTCATCGGCGCCAGAGACCTTGCCGGGCAGGCCGGCTCCGAGGGCCGTGGGACCCGCAGCCCGGCTGCCATCTGGGGGCTGCCGGGACAGCGCCTCGAGGCCAGAGGGCTTAGCTCAGACCTGGTGACGGCAGAGGCCAGGCCCTCTCCCTGCGTCCCTCCTCTAGCCCATCCCCCCCGGGCTGGTCTCCAGCTCCTGCTGGCGGTGTCCTGGCCTGCACGCCCCTCCGGGCCCCACGGCTCTGCCAGGGGCCCTGGGAGCACTCTGTCCAGCCAGGTGAGGCGCTCTGCCCGCCCCGGGCCTCGCCCCACCTAGCGCCCCGAGTGGCTGGCCCCCCTCCTGCCTCCCAGGGCTCAGGACCAAGCCAGGGGAGCACTGTGGCAGGTGGGCACCACAGAGCATCGGAGATGAGATGGAGGCGCCAGGACGCACTCATTCTCCAGGGGTGACTGCGGCCCCACTGGGTGCCAGGAGCCGTCCCCGGATGGACACCCCGCATACCGGGCTCTGGAGGTGGGAAGCTGGGCGTGGGCAGGGGGCTGAGCTGTGGTGCCCACTGCTGCAGGCAGGATGGATGGGGAGCCCCGGGGAGGGCTCTGGGGAGGAGCCCGAGTGGCCAGGGAAGGCCCGGTCCCGCGGCTGTGCCCAGGACCTGGAGGTCAGGGAAGCTAAAGGTCACGTGGAGGTTGGGAGGCCAGTCCCGGGGGCGGCCCCTCTGGGTCGCTCGGACGGACTTGAACTCCGCTCCCCTGCAGGCGCTGGGACGGGGGGGGCGGCGGGGCAGTGGGCTGGCCCCCTTCGGGGAGGCTCCCCGATGTGGATGGGGCCACGGGGGGGCCAAGCCGACGCTGCGGGTTTAGGGGGGAGAATGAAGGATGTCCAGGCAGGTGTGAGCTTCTGGCGAACAAGGGCTCATGCTTTTCATGCAAAAAGTGCTTTTCCTCCCCAGACTGTGATCCTTGCGGTGGTCCCGGGGCCTCTGACCGGCCCCCCGACCACGGCCTGGCTCCAGGCGGCTCTCCCGGCTCCCGGATGCCCCTGCTCTGCCCAGCAAGCCTGGCAGCAAGGGTCCCCCAGCTCCACCCCCGCCCCACTCCAGGCCTTTTTCCTACCCCACTCCTGCCCACCTCCCTGCCCCCCCCCTGTATCTGGGCCCCCCTGTACCTGGGCCCCCCTGTACCTGGCCCCCGCCCCTGTATCTGGGCCCCCCTGTATCTGGGCCCCCCTGTATCTGGGAGGTACAGGTGGGGGTTCAGCAGGAGCCTTCGGTCCGAAACCTGGTGCAGCCATTTGCTGCCTGCCAAGTGGCCATGGGCTCTCCACCTACTGCCCCCGAGGGGTGTAATACCCTGAGCATCTCCCCCGAGGAGGTGGTGAGGCTGAGCTGTGGGCAGCCCCTGAGCTCACGCCCGGGTGGTGATGGGGGAACACTCCCCAGCCCCGGAGTGAGGTCACCTCCAAACCGTGTTTGTTTCTCTGGGCGCAGGACTGGGTGCCCCCTCACACCTCCAGCTCTTGTACCTGGAGCTCGGGGTCCTCAGACACCTCCCCACCTGCGCTGGGTCCAGGGCCATCGGCTCCCCGCCCCCCTCTGCTGGGATGCGCCCTGCCCCAGGCCCGGGCACACAGCTCCCCTGGCCAGAGCTGGGTCCCTGCGAGAGCAGGAGGCCGGGGTTCTGACTCCCAGGTCCAATCCCGCTTGGGCTTTGCAGAGGGTTCCGTTTCATTTCATTTACACAGGGACTCTCAACTGCAGGGGTGTCAGCTTTTCCAAATGTACTACCCGCTCCGCGCCCCGGCCTCCATCCCACAGCCGGCCCCCGGGAGGCGGCGGGAGGCCGGAGTCCCAGCGCGCACGGGAGGGCGGGTCCTCCGAGGGGTCTCTGAGCAGACGGGCGCGGTGGGGACCCATCGGGCGGGAGGGGGGCGCCGAGAGGGAGCCGGCAAGTATCGCGAGAGACCCCTCCCCGCCGCACCCCGCACCGCCTCCCACCCAGCGCCCAGCGGGCGGCACGCGGGCCGGCCGGGCGGGCGGGGCGCAGGGCAGGGGCGGCGAGGTGACCTCAGCGGCTCCGCTCCGGGAAGCCGCGCGGCCCGCCCCCTCCAGCCCCGCCCGAGTTTCGCTCTCTCCGGGGCGGGCGGGGCCGGCCGGCCAAGTTGGAGGGCGCCCCGCCCGCCCCGCGCCCTCCCCGCCCGGCCCTGCCCCAGCCCCGCGCTCCGGGCCGCCGGGGAGGGCGCGCGGCGCGGGCGGGCGCGGGGCGGGGAGGGCGCTCCGGACGGCGAGGGGAGCGCGGGGGGCGGGCGCCGGCTCCGTCCGCCCCGCCCGCCCCCCGCTCCCCCGGCCGCGCCGCCTTAAATGGGGCCCGCGGCGGCGGCGGCGGCGGCATCTGGCGGCAGCTGGAGGCGCGGACCCGGCGGCGACGGCGCGCGGACTCCGCGTCGGGGGAGCGGCGGCAGCTGCCCGGAGGGAAGTTAGGGGCGCCCGGGCGGGACGCGTCGGCTGTGCCCCTCCGCCCGCGCCGGACCCGCCCCCGCGGGCAGCGGCTCCTGGTGACTTTCGGTGGAGTTTTTCCTGCCGGGCGGCTCCGGGGGCGGGGCGCGCCCCTCTGCCCGCGGCCGGCCGGGGAGGGAGGTGGGCGCGCGGGGCCGGGGTCGGGGCCGCCTGGCGCTCACGGCGGCCGGCCGTCGGTCCAGGGGATGCGGGCGGCCGCATGGAGTTCCCGGGCCACGGCGGGCGGCTGCTGGGCCGCCTGAGGCAGCAGCGCGCGCTGGGCTTCCTGTGCGACTGCACCGTGCAGGTGGGCGCCGCGCGCTTCCCCGCGCACCGCGCCGTGCTGGCCGCCTGCAGCGCCCACTTCCGCCTCTGCCTCCGCGACCGGCCGGCCGGCGGCCGCCACGTGCGGCTCGGCGGCGGCGTCACGGCGCCCGCCTTCGCGCGGCTGCTGGACTTCATGTACGAGGGCCGCCTGGACCTGCGCGGGCTGCCCGTCGAGGACGTGCTGGCCGCCGCCCGCTACCTGCACATGGACGACGTGGTCAGCGCCTGCCGGGGCCGCCTCCGGGGCCAGGCCCGCGCGCCCCCGCCCCCGGGGACCCCCGCGCCCGCCGCGGAGCCCGCGCGCCCGCCGCCCTGGCCCCTGCCCGCCGGGACCCCCGAGCTTCGCGCCGCCGCCCCCAAGCCCCGGCTCCCGGGGACCGCGCTCAGGGCCGCCCTCCCCCCGGGGGCGCGCGGGCCCCCTCCCTGGCAGGCCCCGGGGGAGCCGGACCGCGCCCTGGACCTGTCGCTGAAGCCCGGCCGGAGGCGGGAGCCCGGCCGCCCTGCGGTCCTCCAGGCCTCGCCCTGCGGCCCGAGGCAGCGGGGAGCCGGGCCCCTGGTGGGGGGCCAGCAGGACTCCCCGGCGTCGTCGGGGCCGGACGGCGTGGGCCCCCTGAGCGCCCCCGGCCCCCCGCAGTCCCCCCGCGTCCCCGCAGCCCGGCGCCTGGCGGGGGGCCTGGAGCCGCTGCCCGCGGGGCTGGGCGGCCCGGGGCCGGAGCGGGAGGCCGCGGGGGACGCGCCCGGCGGCCGCCCCGGCACCTGCCCGCTGTGCGGCCAGCCCCTCCCCGGCGCCCACGCGCTGCAGCGGCACCTGAGCGCCCACTTCCGCGAGCGGGACGCCCGGCCCGCGCCCGGCGCGGCGCCCACCTGCGCGCTCTGCGGGAAGGCCTTCTCCTGCGCCTACACGCTCCGGCGCCACGAGCGCACGCACTCGGGCGAGAAGCCGTTCGCGTGCGGCCAGTGCGGCAAGCGCTTCCAGTACGCGCACAACCTGCGCCGCCACGCCGTGGTGCACACGCGCGAGAAGCCGCACGCCTGCCGCACGTGCGCGCGCCGCTTCACGCAGTCCGGGGACCTGTACCGCCACGTGCGCAAGTTCCACGGCGGCCTGCCGTGATGCTCCGGCCGCTGTGACCGCCGCCATGACCTGGCCGCCGCCCTCACCTGACCGCCGCGGGCCTGCCGTGACCGGGCCGCCGTGACCGCTCCAGCCGCCGCAGGCCTGCTGTGACCGCCGCCCTGATCTGGCCGCCGCGGGCCTGCCGTGACCGCCGCCGTGACTGCTCCAGCCGCCGCGGGCCTGCGGTGACCGCCACTGTGACCGCCGCCCTGACCTGGCCGCCGCGGGCCTGCCCTGACCGGGCCGCCGTGACCGCCGCTGTGAACCGCCGCCGCGGGCCTGGGCAGCGCTGGGTGCTGTGTAAGGGCCCTGAGGCTGCCCCCTGCGCCCACCTGGTACCCTGTCTGCGACACTGGCTCCTCTCCTTCCAGGTCTGGGGGTGTCACAAGCCCCCCACCCCGAACTGGCCCGGGCACCTCACGTGGGGCAGTCCATGTGCCCTGCCTTGGGGTACCCCCTGGCCTCCTTAGGGGGCCCTTGTGCATCGGACCCCACTTGGCGAAGGATGCCCATTACAGAAGCTGCCAGCGAGGCCCCTGCGGGCCGTGCCTCTTCCCGCCGGAGCACAGGGTCCAGGGCCTGGCCTCCCGGCGGCCGCCGCTGGGCCACCTGCTCACCCCCAGAGGCTGCTCACTTCCAGAGCACAGAGAGTGGCGGGTCCCAGCCCCCACCCCCGTAGACGCTGCTGTGTCTGCGGCTGCCTGAGGCCGCCCTCCCTCCCTGCCCGCCTGCTGGCGGAGCACCTGCTGCTGCTGGGACCCTGGCCGTGGCGGCTGCAGCCCCAGGCTCCGGTCCTGCGGGCGGTGGAGCCGCCTGGACTCCCGTTCCCGGGCCGCGGGCCGTGCTGCTGGGGTGGACGTGGGGGGCACAGCCCACAGCCAGCAGCTCTAAGTTATTCTCCCTCCTATTTATTCATCTTCCCGGTCTCGACAGAGCCCGTCCCCCTGCTGGCCGGCGCCCGTGTGGCACCCCGTGTGGTCCCCCTATGGCTCCCCGTGTGCTGGCCTCCGCTGACGCCTAGTGGCGGGGACCAGGGACGGGGTGACCGCCCTGCCCAGCCCCTCCCCTGCAGAAAGGCCAGTGTGTGCCCACGGGTGTGACGTGCTCCGTGACCCGGTCCCCCTGTGTGTGTGGGGACGTGTGTGTAGGGGGTGTACATGTGTGTGTACGTGTGTGGTCATGTTAGCTCGCCAGCAGTGAGGCGGCTGGGGAGGGGCGGGGCCTGGTTCCCGGGTTCCCGTGGGAGAAAGCTGGGCGGGAAGGGCCCTGAGGGTCAGCCCTGGCCCCCGGTCCCCTGCTGCCCTCACTGTGACGATGAGCTGTGTTTGTATCTATGTGTAAGACGCTGGCGTGTGGGAGTGCGGCGTGTCTGGGGTGGCACCCTCTGTGGGGTTACCCCGGAGGGGCCGGGCACCCGCTGGCGGGAGGTTTGGCTGCACACACACGCCTGTCTGCGTGTCCGTCCTGTCTCCGCGTCCGTCCTTGTCTGTGGCGACCGTGTCAATAAAGCCCACCGTGGAGACCTCCGATGACCCCGGGAGGGGTGTGTGCGTCTGCAGTGTGTGGGGGAGGGGGTACCCCTGGGGCGTGGGCTCGGCTGGGCTGCAGACTGCTGGCCCCTCGCCCAGGCTGTCTGGCCCGCCCTGAGCCTGGGCTGGGTGCCCTGGGAGGCAGTTGTGTTGGGGGCAGGTGGCCCCTGGATCCTGCCTGGAGGCCTTGGCTCCCTGCCCTGGGGGCTGGGCCTTGCTGAGGGGCCTGGTTCCTCGACCTGAGCTCCCCTCCAGAAGCATCACACTCCTGCCCTCTGCCCCCCTCCCCCCGCCTCCCTCTCCCTCCCCCTCCTTCTGCACCTCACTTGTCTCCGGCTGCCTTGGTGGGGGGGTCCTCAGAGGCTTGGGTTTGGGCCCCTTTTCCTATGGGCCGGCCGGACCTGCAGGGGCCGGAGAGGGGCAGGGGGGCAGACCCCTCACATGTGTCCGAGCCCAGGCCTGGCGCCAAAGGCAGGGGTCCCCCGAGGTCGCCAGGCCTAGCTGCGTGGGTGCTGGAGGCCCCTGATTCGTGGACCAGCCTCCGAGGCCTCCTGGTCCTGACCCTAAAGGTGGACCTTCCCCTGGGGGTGGTGCCGGCCCCTCCCTCCCACACTCCCTGCTCCTCGGAGCCACTGTCCTGCAGGGAGGCCCTGCCCCGTCCCAGTTGGTCCGAACTGGGAGGAGGCTGTTGTCATACCAACCTGGGGGGGAGGAGGGCGGGAAGGGGCCCCTGGAGGGGAGGGGCTGACTCGGAGAGGGGCTTCCGGGCCCCCATCCCAGCTGCCCAGCTCTGCCCAGCTGTGCCCACTCAGCTCAGGGCTGGAGCCCCACTCTGGGGCAGGGGAGCCTCTGAGCACCTTCCATGGAGGACCCCTTGGTTGCCTGGTAAACTGAGGCTGCCTGGCTGAGTGGGCACAGGCCCTGGCACTCACACCTGGCCCTCCCGGGGCTGGGGCCCTGCGGGGCAGTCAGAAAGAGCCCACAGAGAAAGCTCAGTCGGCAGAAGGGGCCCCAAAGCCACCCCACCCAGGGCGGGCACAGAGGTGGCAGCCACTGCGAAGGGGACAGGCCGGGCAGAGCGAGCAGTGGCTGCAGGAGCTGGGCAGCTGGCTGGAGGGCAGGGCAGCTGGGGGGGCGGGGGGCTGGCTGTGGACAGAAGGCAGTGCAGAGGCCAGCCAGGCTGAGCGGGGGCACACCCGCCCCCCCACACCGCGTGGACCCCAGAGAGGGTGGGGGCAGGGGGGAGGGGGGCAGGGCTGGGAGGGAGCCCCGACTCACCACCCGGATTGGACTCACAGGGTTTTCTTTTCTGCAACATGAGCAGAAGCTGCTTGAAGAGAACCCGCTCCCAGGCCTCCGGCTCGTGGTTCAGGCTCGGCCCAGCTCCCCCTCATGTGTGCATGCAGGCGTGTGTGTCTGTGTCTGTGTGTGTGCGCGCGCATACAGTCGTGTGTGTGCATGCGTGCAGGTGTGAGTGCATGCAGGCATGTGTGTATGTGCAGGTGTGTGTGGGGGGGTCCACGCACCCAGCAAGCCATTCTGCACCCACCCGGTGGCCTCCAACTCCGCTCCACTCGGACACGCGCCCAGGGACGGCGCCTGAGCCCACAGGCCGGGGCTCAGCCGGACAGGACCACCCTCCGACCCCACGCCAGCCGCACAGCCAGGGGGCGGCTGAGGGGGGCGGCTCTGTGACCCCTTCCTGGGTTTGACTAATTGGCCGGAGCGGCTCACAGGACGAGGAGAGAGTTACCTCTCAGACCACAGGTTAGTATGAAAGGATGTGGCCTAGCTGGTTTGCTCAGTGGTTAGAGCACAGGCCGACGCTCTATCCACTGAGCCACACCGGCCAGAGCCCATCCATGCGCGTTCTCTGTCTTTCCCCGGCACTGCGTTTTCTCCGTATTCTTCCCCATGGAAAGGCGCACAGGGAACGCTCTCTGCCCTGCGCCCGCCCAGGGCGCCCCTGCCTTCGGTCGCCCGGCTGTGCATTGTGTGGCCATTTCCCAGGGTCTCCTGCTGTGACTACAAGCAAACGCCTCCCCCACTGCCACCCCTGGAAGGTGGCAGGCCGCCCCAGCCCATGTGGCTCAGCAGATGGAGCGTCCGCCTGTGGACTGCAGGGTCTGGGTTCGATTCCAGTCGAGGGCATGTACCTTGGCGGTAGCCTGGGTCCCCTGCCCTGGTCGGAGCCGGGGTGGGAGGGTCGGGGGAGACATGTGCAGGAGACAACTAACCAACATGTCTCGCTCACATCCATGTTTCTCTCTACTCCTCCCTCCTATTCTCTCTCTAAAAATAATGATAACAATGGTCGGAGAAAGATCCTCGGGTGAGGACTGGCAATGAGAGGAGGGGGCATTCGTGGGCGCGTTCAGCACGCCGCTTTCTTTCCGGTAAAAGGCAGTTAGAGACCTTCCCGCCCGCACACAGACACTCCCTTCCCGGACCGGAGGCAGCTGCGCCTCAGCCCGCCCAGCTCGCCATCTCCTGGGGGACGGACGCCTGGTGGCTCCAGCTTCTGCTGCCGTCAGCAGCCAACAGCCGATGACCTTGATCCCGCGCCCTTCGGCACGGGGGGAGCTGTGTACGGCGTCTCCGTGCCAACGCTGCCCCGGCAGCTGCCCGCCGCTCCCCGTACCTCCCTGCACCCGTGCCCGCTGTGCCCACCGCGGTGTGCCCGAGCAGAGGGCGGGAAGGACACCGGCAGGTACAGCTCTGCCAGGGTCATCTTTCTAATCGCTTGACTGGTGCTCCCAAGTGCACCAACTTGCAAGTATTCCTCCGGGGGAAAATACTTTTCAAGTATCTTTAAAAAAAAAATACATACATATATATATATATATTTATATATATATATATATATATATATATATATATATTTATTTATTGATATCAGAGAGGAAGGGAGGGGGAGAGAGATAGAAACATTAATGACGAGAGCAAATCATGGATCGGCTGCCTCCTGCACGCCCCCTATGGGGATGGAGCCCACAATCTGGGCCTGTGCCCTTGGCCGGAATCAAACCTGGGACCCCTCAGTCTGCAGGCGGCGGGTGCTCTGCCCACTGAGCCACACCAGCCAGGCCTGCAGTGTCATTTTAATGTGCACTTCCCTTCCTGCGAGGGAAGGCGGGTGGCTTTTCCTGTGCCCACGGGTCCCTGGGATTTTGTCTGGGTTTGACTCTTGCTCGTGTCTTTTGCCAACTCTTTCCTGCTGGGCATTTCCATCCCGTGGTAAAGGCCGCCTCCCTTTCTCGCATTCTCCAGCAGTTCTGCTTCTCGCCATTCGCTGACCCTGGCTGTGGTCCCGCGAGGGATCTAACGTGTTCCTCCTTCGGACGAGCAGCACCTTCTCCCCGTGGCTGCCGGAGAGCGGCCCTCGGTCACAGCCCCTGTGTGTGGTCAGACTTCTCCTTCAGGCTCAGTCCCTCGGGGCCAGGCCACACGGGCACCGCCTGGGCCTCAGCACACGTCTGGTCCCCGCAGGGCTGGCCTCGAACCCTCCTCTTTTCCCGCCTCCTTGGCTGTTTGTGCTTCTCGCATTTTCCAGGTGAACTCGGGAGCCGGCTCCTCCAGCTCCAGGGGGGAGGCTGTGCCCAGGCTGGCTCCGTGGCTGAGCCTCTAGGAACCAGGAGGTCACAGGTTCGATTCCCAGTGGGGGCACAGGCCCAGTTCCGGCTGGACCCCCAGTGTGGGGGGGCAGGAGGCAGCTGACCCATGATTCTCTGGCATCACAGATGTTTCTCTCTCTTCTCTTCCTCTCCGCTGTCCATCTCCGCCACAGCTCCCCCCCCCAAGCTGCTCCCGAAGCCGGCCGCCCGCAGGCTGCCGGATCCCAGGGGCTCTCCCGCCATCACCCCCATCCCTGCCCCCCACTTCTCAGCAGCGCTTTGCTGGGGGGACTACTGCTTCCAGCCAGCCCTCCCCTCCCGGCTTCTCTCCACCTGCACCCCACCTGCAGGCGCTGCCCTGGGCCGCGGGCTCCCCTTTCATGCCCCCCCCCCCAACCACCACACACACACTCCTGGGGCTCTGGAGTTTGCAGCCCCGGGGCCGGGGTGGGGATGGGGGTGGGGCGGCTGCTATGGAAAGTGCCCGCAAATCAGCGGCAGGTGAGGCTCAGCGCGCAGGTGAGCCTCGACCTATGAACCCGGTGGCGCGGAGGGCTCCATCCCCAGTGGGACGGGCAGGAGGCAGCCGATCCATGATTCTCTCTCGTCATTGATGTTTCTATTTCTCCCTCTCCCTTCCACTCTCAAATCAATGAAAACATTTTATTATTTATTTAAGAAAGAATGAATTAAAAAAAAAAAAAAAGGCAAGTGCCGCAGGTCCGGCTGTGGACAGAGGGCGCCCTCTGGCGGCGGGGAGGCCTGCCCTGCTCAGCCCGCAGCTCTCCAGGAAGTCGCCTGCCAGCGGCGCATGCTCACTGCTCCCTCCGGCGCGCTCCTCGGTCACGTGGGGCAGAGGCGCGCGGGCCGCCTTGGGAAGTGTCCCCCGGGAACGCGAGCCCGGGCCTCGGGTTCCGCTTGGTTGCGGGGCGGGCGGTCCCCTGCGGAGGCCTCCGCGGCGCTGCTGTGCGGCCGCTGTGGGTCCGGGGCCGCCCGCCCCGGGGGAGCCGCTGGAGGAGCCCGGGTCGCTCCCGGCCCGCGGCGCTGCCTCCCCGCCGGGCCAGCTGCTGGCCTCCCCCGGGCGGTGGCGCGGAGGGCGGACCTGTCCGTGTGCGTGTCCAGCGGCGCCCGGCGCTGTCACTTCCTGTTGGAGGCGTGGACAGGGGCGCGCCGAGGAGTTATTTGTTCTTATTGATTTCAGAGGAAGGGGGTGGAGAGAGAGAACATCCGTCCTGAGAGAGGATCTTGTGGGGAGAGTTGGATGGAGCCGCAGCCGGCCTGTGCCCGGACCTCCTGGGCCAGAGGCCCCGCTCCGCCCGGAGCCTGGCCGGAGGGGCCGTGGGCGGCGGGGGCGGCGGGGGCGGGGTGACCAGGGCACGGCGGCGGCACCGAGGCGGAGGGACCCGAGTCCTGACGGTGCGCTGAGGCCCGGCCTTATGCCCCAGGCTCCTGCTGCCCGCCAGCCCGGCCCTCAGGGGGCGCTGCCCGGATCCCACCGCCGCCAGTGACCGCACGTCTGCTGACCGCTCAGGCCCAGCGGGGAGACTTGGTTTGGTCCCACCGGGCTCCACTGGGCCTGGGCGGGAAGGCGGTGCAGCGGGGGGCACGGGGGGGGGCACGGAGGGTGCTGGAGGCAGCGGGCGCAGGGGAGTCTGACTCCTCCTCAGGCCCAGCACGGCGCCCCTGGAGGGAACCCCTGCCCTGGGCCTGCACTTCCCAGCCAGCCTGACTCAGTGGATAGAGGGTCGGCCCTCGACTGAAGGGTCCCGGTTCGGTTCTGGTCCAGGGCCCGGACCTCAGTTTTGACATGGGGCGGAGGCAGCTGGTTGATGATGTTCCTCTCCACCCCCTCTCCCCTCCTCTCTCAAAAAATCAGTAAAAACATGTTTTTTTAAAAACAAAAAGCAGCATGTCCCAATGCCTGCTTCCCACAGGAAGCCACTTTCTGGAGGCGACTCCAGGACGGACCCCTTTCCCCCGCCCCATCAGCTCTGCTTCCTGCTCTCCACCACCCCTTCTTCAGGGCAAGCACAGCTGCATGGACCTGCTAGATAGAGCAGCTAACGGCTTCCTTAGCTCTAGTGCGGGTGGGCGGGTGGATGGTGATAGATTAAATAGAGAAGATAGCTGGATACCGGGATGGCAGGGCACACACAGGCTTTATTGGAGGGAAGGGTACCCCTGCCCGCTGCTTCCACAGAGCCGGGTGGAAGAGAGCGAGCGCCAGGGTATAAGCACCTTTAAGGGAGGGAGGAGAAGGGACGGGGCTTAGGGCACTCAGCACATGCTGATTGGTGATTAGGGACCTAGGGACTTAGGAATGGGGGGAGGGGGGGCTTAGGGTATTTGGCAGGTGCTGATGGGTGGTTCAGAGCTCAGGAATGTCTGTCCATCAACTGGAGGAAGGGAGGATCTATCAGATGGATGGGAAGACGGATGGACGGATGGATGGATGGATGGATGGATGGATGGATGGGTGGGTGGCTAGTGCAGTGTTTTTCAACCTTTTTTGGGCAAAGGCACACTTGTTTCATGAAAAAAATCACGAGGCACACCACCATTAGAAAATGTTAAAAAATTTAACTCTGTGCCTATATTGACTATATATAAAGTAATTCTCTTGAATAGGAATCAAATAAACACAAAGAAAGTATTTTATAATTACTTTATTATGAAATATTAAGTAAACAAAATAGTGAAAAATTATAAAATTCTTGTCTTGTCTGCACCTACGGCACACCAGGCAACATCTCGCGGCACACTAGTGTGCCGCGGAACAGCGGTTGAAAAACGCTGGGCTAGTGTATCTGGGAGAACTTTGGCCTGGAGCAGCAGCCGTTCTGGCAGATGCAGTGGGGGAGGGGTCCCCGGAGCCAGTTGATGGGGTTTGTTTTCTCCCCAGAAAGGAGCCTGGAGGCGCATGTCTGTGAGAGCGGCCGGGTGTGGGGTGCGGGGTGCGGGTGTGGGGTTTGGGGGTGTGGGGCCACCGTCCTTTTCTCCTGGCCACGGAGGTTGCCACCCCTGCTCCGGGCTGGGGGAAGGGTAGTGACAGGTATCTATTTCTTTAAAATATTTTAAAATATATTTTTATTGCTTTCAGAGAGGAAGAAAGAGGGAGAGAGAGAGGAACATCAATCATGAGACAGAGTCATGGATCGCTGCCTCCTGCGCGCCCCTCCCTGGGGATGGAGCCCACAGCCGGGCCTGTGCCCTGAATGAGAATCCAACCGTGACCTCATAAGTGGAGGCTCAGCACGGAGCCAGCAGGCGGGCCGTCTCTTTCCGCGCGGAGAGAAAATTCCCAGAAGCTCCCAGTCGGCTATGGTCACAGCTCACTGGCCAGAGCCACCCCCTGTGCCCCGGCAGCAGCACACTGAGTCCCGGGTGTTGGGGGGGGGGGGGGGGCGGGAGTGTGGGAGGGAAGGAGCCTAAGGACGCGGCCGCCCAGCGTCTCGGCTCTCCGGTCTGCCTCTCCATGGCGCCCACAGGGGAGTCCTGTTCAGACGTCAGAAGGGCGACGCTGGCCCGCACCCCCTCGCCCAGCGCAGCCGGGTGCCTGACGTGCTGGGTGTGGGACCTGCCCCCCTTCAGGGCAGCATCCTCCCGGAGAGGCAGCCCCTGCTGCTGCAGAGACAGCTCCCGGCTGGCGGGCAGCAGCCCGGCTGGCAGGGGGCTGGCACTGTTCCCGGAAGCTCAGCCTGATGCCTGAGCCATTCCCGGCTCCGTGGGGGACCAGTGCTGCTTAAAGGGGCTGAGGGGGGTCTGTGCTGGATTGCCCCCCTCGGCCCCCACGCTGCTGCGCGAGTCCTAGGCAGAGACCTGATGGGGCGGAGGAGGGGTTAGGTGGCCTCGGTCCGGTTCGCCCGGTGCGAGGAGAGGGAGCCGGACACACCCCTGGGAGGGATTTGAGACTCGGACGGAGACGCAGGTGCCATGGTGCAGCCCAGGACCCAGCACCACCCGCAGCCTGAGCCGGAGGAGCAGGAAGGGCCCGGCCCAGTGGGAGCAACGCCCCGGGCACCTGGGCTTCTGACTTCAGAGCGGGAGAGAGCGGGAGGCAGCTGACGGTGTTCCTCATCGATGTTCCTAACTCTCCCTCTCCCTTCCTCTCCGTGAAAAATCAATAAGATAAAAATTAAAAAAGACCGGGAGAGAGCCGAAACCGGTTTGGCTCAGTGGATAGGGCGTCGGCTTGCAGACTGGGCGGTTCCAGGTTTGATTCGATCGGGGGCATGTGACTTGGTTGCGGGCACATCCCGGGTTGGCGGGGGGTGGGGGTGGGGGGGTGGGTGGGTGTGCGTGTGTGTGTGGGAAGCGGCTGGTTGATGTTTCTCATCAATGTTTCTGGTTCTCTGTCCCTCTCCCTTCCTCTCTGTAAAAAATTAAAATGTATATTTTTAATAATACTAGTAAAGAACGGGAGAGAGCTGGCCGTGGGCCGTAGTTGAGCCTGGACCTATGGACCAGCAGGTCCGGGTTGGGGCACATGCCCATGTCACCAGCTGGATCCCCAGGGAGGGGCGTGCAGGAGGCAGCCGATCCTGATTCTCTCTCATTGTTCTTTCTATCTCTCTTCCTCTGAAATCAATAAAAATATTTTTTTAGCCGAAACCGGTTTGGCTCAGTGGATAGAGCGTCAGCCTGTGGACTGAAGGGTCCTGGATTCGATTCCGGTCAAGGGCATGTTGTGGGCACATCCCCGGTAGGGGGTGTGCAAGAGGCAGCTGATGGATGATTCTCTCTCATCGATGTTTCTAACTCTCTATCCCTCTCCCTTCCTCTCTGTAAAAATTTAATAATAATAATATATATATATTTTAAAAGAATGGGTGAGAGGAAGATGCCCACTGTGGTCCTTGCTGCAGACCCCTCCCCAGACGAACCCAGCGGCCAGGGACCAGCCGTCTGGTGAGTGGGAGGTCGGCGGGGGACAGTGACCGGAGGCCTTGGTGTGGGACCTGCTAGTGAGGCCCCCTCACCTGAAGAGACACGGAACCCTGGCCCAGACCCTCCCTGCCCTGGCAGGAGGCATCAGACCTGCCTAGCAACCAGGGCACAGTCCCCCCCTCCCCTGCCACCTGCCCCCCTGCCCTCGTTGGGACGGGGTGTGTGTGGGGGGAGACAGGCAGGGAGAGGCCTGGCCTTGTGGGGCGCAGTGTTGGCGGCCAGAGGACACGGTTTGCCTTCTGCGTCACCCCAGCAGGGAGGCGCCCAGATCCTGTGGGACAAGGGGTCTGACGTGCCCAGGGCCCTGCACCGGCCTCAGCCGCCTCGGAGCTGTGCCACCTCGGAGCTGTGCCCACTCCCCGGTGTTTCTGAAAGGGGGGCTCTTAGGGTAGCGGCCAGGACAGGGTGCCAGGAACCTTGGTGGTCAGAGCCCAGGGTGGCAGAGAACAGAGGTCACCCTGCGGGGGCGTGTTTGCAGAGTGGGGGGCGGGCAGCGTTAGGGGGCAGGCTGGGTGGTCCAGGAGGCTGTGAGGGGCGTGGAGGAGGGCCAGGGGCGGGGGAGGGGGGGTGAGGATGGGCCTGGGACGGGGTGGGGGCAGCGGCTGGGGCTGAGGGCTGCACTGCTGCATCTCTGTCCTAGTCTCCGTCCCCAGCCGGCCAGGGTGCCGGGCCCAGGGCTGGGCACAAAGTGGCCTGAACGTGGCTCAGCAGAGACGCCCGGCCGGGCTCCATGGGCTGAGCATCACGACCCCTGGGCGCCGGAAGGTCAGCGGTTTGACTCCCGGTCAGGGCGCAGGCCAGGTTGTGGGTTTGGCTGGGGTTGGGGTGTGTATGGGAGGCAGCTGATTGATGTCTATCTCTTCCTCCTCCCGCCTCCTCTCTAAAATCAATTAAAAAAGTAGAAAACGGAAACAATCCCACGAACTCTTTGAGCTTCTGGCCCTTCCGATGCCTGCACATCCGGGCCCCGTGTCGGCGGAGCTGGGACTACAGGGTGGGGGGCCTGCAGAGGGCACAGGGGTTCACCCCCAGAGGGAGGGGCCTCCAGGGGACAGGGCAGGTGGAGGCTGGGGGTGGAGGCTGGGTGGGGAGGATGGGGCGGGGGAGGATAGGGGGTGGAGGATGGGTGGGGAGGATGGGGCGGGGGAGGATAGGGGGTGGAGGATGGGGTGAAGGCTGGGTGGTGGAGGCTGGGGGGAAGGAGGATGGGGGGAGGATGGGGGGGAGGATGGGGGGAGGAGGATGGGGGTGGAGGATGGGGGAGGATGGGGGGAGGATGGGGGGAGGATGGGGGAGGATGGGGGAGGATGGGGGAGGATGGGGGAGGATGGGGGGAGGATGGGGGGAGGATGGGGGGGAGGATGGGGGGAGGATGGGGGGAGGATGGGGGGGAGGGGATGGGTGGGGGAGGATGGGGGGAGGATGGGGGGAGGATGGGGGGGAGGATGGGGGAGGATGGGGGGAGGATGGGGGGAGGATGGGGGGGAGGATGGGGGGGAGGATGGGGGGAGGATGGGGGGAGGATGGGGGAGGATGGGGGGGAGGATGGGGGAGGATGGGGGGGAGGATGGGGGGAGGATGGGGGGGAGGATGGGGGGAGGATGGGGGGAGGATGGGGGGAGGATGGGTGGGGGAGGATGGGGGGAGGATGGGGGAGGATGGGGGGGAGGATGGGGGCGGAGGATGGGGGCGGAGGATGGGTTGGGAGGATGGGGGGAGGATGGGGGGGAGGATGGGGGGGAGGATGGGGGGAGGATGGGGGGGAGGATGGGGGGGAGGATGGGGGGAGGATGGGGGGAGGATGGGGGGGAGGATGGGGGGAGGATGGGGGGGAGGATAGGGGGGGGATGGGGGGGGAGGATGGGGGGAGGATGGGGGGAGGATGGGGGAGGATGGGGGGAGGATGGGAGGAGGAGGATGGGGGGAGGATGGGGGGAGGATGGGGGGATGGGGGGAGGGTGGGGGAGGGTGGGGGAGGATGGGGGGGAGGATGGGGGGGAGGGTGGGGGGAGGGTGGGGGAGGATGGGGGAGGATGGGGGGAGGATGGGGGAGGATGGGGGAGGATGGGGGTGGATGGGGGGAGGATGGGGGTGGAGGATGGGGGGAGGATGGGGGGAGGATGGGGGGGAGGATGGGGGGGAGGATGAGGGGGAGGATGAGGGGAGAATAGGGGGTGGAGGATGGGGGGGAGGATGGGGGGAGGATGGGGGGAGGATGGGGGGGAGGATGGGGGGGAGGATGGGGGGAGGATGGGGGGAGGATGGGGGAGGATGGGGGGAGGATGGGGGGAGGATGGGGGGAGGAGGATGGGGGGAGGATGGGGGGAGGATGGGGGGTTGGGGGGAGGGTGGGGGAGGGTGGGGGAGGGTGGGGGAGGATGGGGGGAGGGTGGGGGGAGGGTGGGGGAGGATGGGGGAGGATGGGGGGAGGATGGGGGAGGATGGGGGAGGATGGGGGGTGGATGGGGGGAGGATGGGGGTGGAGGATGGGGGGAGGATGGGGGGAGTATGGGGGGGAGGATGAGGGGGAGGATGAGGGGGAGGATGAGGGGAGAATAGGGGGTGGAGGATGGGGGGGAGGATGGGGGGAGGATGGGGGGAGGATGGGGGGAGGATGGGGGATGGATGATGGGTTGGGAGGATGGGGTGGAGGATGGGGGTGGAGGATGGGTTGGGAGGATGGTGGAGGATGGGGGGGAGGATGGGGGGGGAGGATGAGGGGAGAATAGGGGGTGGAGGATGGGGGGGGAGGATGAGGGGAGAATAGGGGGTGGAGGATGGGGGTGGAGGATGGGGGGGGAGGATGAGGGGAGAATAGGGGGTGGAGGATGGGGGGGAGGATGGGGGGGAGGATGAGGGGAGAATAGGGGGTGGAGGATGGGGGGTGGAGGATGGGGGGGGAGGATGAGGGGAGAATAGGGGGTGGGGGATGGGGTGGAGGGTGGGTGGGGAGGATGAGGGGAGAATAGGGGGTGGAGGATGGGGGGTGGAGGATGGGGGGGAGGATGAGGGGAGAATAGGGGGTGGGGGATGGGGTGGAGGGTGGGTGGGGAGGATGAGGGGAGAATAGGGGGTGGAGGATGGTGGAGGATGGGGGGTGGAGGATGGGGGGAGGATGAGGGGAGAATAGGGGGTGGGGGATGGGGTGGAGGATGGGGGGGGAGGATGAGGGGAGAATAGGGGGTGGAGGATGGGGTGGAGGGTGGGTGGGGAGGATGAGGGGAGAATAGGGGGTGGAGGATGGGGGGTGGAGGATGGGGGGGGAGGATGAGGGGAGAATAGGGGGTGGGGGATGGGGTGGAGGGTGGGTGGGGAGGATGAGGGGAGAATAGGGGGTGGAGGATGGGGTGGAGGGTGGGTGGGGAGGATGAGGGGAGAATAGGGGGTGGGGGATGGGGTGGAGGGTGGGTGGGGAGGATGAGGGGAGAATAGGGGGTGGGGGATGGGGTGGAGGATGGGGGGGAGGATGAGGGGAGAATAGGGGGTGGAGGATGGGGGGTGGAGGATGGGGGGGGAGGATGAGGGGAGAATAGGGGGTGGGGGATGGGGTGGAGGGTGGGTGGGGAGGATGAGGGGAGAATAGGGGGTGGGGGATGGGGTGGAGGGTGGGTGGGGAGGATGAGGGGAGAATAGGGGGTGGAGGATGGGGTTGAGGGTGGGTGGGGAGGATGAGGGGAGAATAGGGGGTGGAGGATGGGGGGTGGAGGGTGGGTGGGGAGGATGAGGGGAGAATAGGGGGTGGGGGATGGGGTGGAGGGTGGGTGGGGAGGATGAGGGGAGAATAGGGGGTGGAGGATGGGGGGTGGAGGATGAGGGGAGAATAGGGGGTGGGGGATGGGGTGGAGGGTGGGTGGGGAGGATGAGGGGAGAATAGGGGGTGGAGGATGGGGTGGAGGATGGGGGGAGGATGAGGGGAGAATAGGGGGTGGAGGATGGGGGGTGGAGGATGGGGGGGGAGGATGAGGGGAGAATAGGGGGTGGGGGATGGGGTGGAGGATGGGGGGGGAGGATGAGGGGAGAATAGGGGGTGGAGGATGGTGGAGGATGGGGGGTGGAGAATGGGGGGCAGAGGATGGGGGGTGGATGATGGGTTGGGAGGATGGTGGAGGATGGGGGGTGGAGGATGGGGTGAAGGCTGGGGGTGGAGGCTGGGGGGAAGGAGGATGGGGAGTGGAGGCTGGGTGGGGAGGATGAGGGGCGAATAGGGGGTGGGGGATGGGGGGGAGGCAGGCCGGGCGGGGAGCAGGTGCACAGGGCATGTGTGGTGGGGCTGCAGCAGAAGCCGCGTGGGGACCCGGAGGAGGAAGCAGCCGCCCGGGCCCAGCTGGCCCATGTCCCGCCAGCCTGCAGACCGCGGCCACTGGGTGCAGGTGCCGCCGGGAGGCTGCGGCCCGGGGCCCCTGGGCAGAGGCGGACCGGCAGCCTGAGGTGCTGGGTGTGAGGCCAGCCAGGCGGCTGAGGGACGGGGCGGGGGCACAGGCCGCTGTGGGTCTGAGGCTTGCTCCCAGCGTCCGGCGCCGGGGAGGCGGGTGGACAGCCGCCGGGGAGCTGCCGGGGACCGCACCGCCGGGCTCTGCGGGGGAAGCCCAGTGGTTAGCGCTCCCAGCGGGTCCCGTCCCCCCAGGCCCTGCACCGCCTGGGCGGGTCTGTACCGGAGCCCCTGTCCCGGGCCGGCGCCCCGGAGCCCGCCGGCGGGAGGCGCCCTGTGTCCCCCCATCCATGCCCCCCTCTCCCTCTCAGAGTCACTGGAGAGACCTGGGGTGGGAGTGAGGGGAGAGGCGCCTCCTCCATCCTCCCCGCCAGCTCCCTGTGGATCTGGGGGCGCCTTCCTGCTGGGGGGCGGGGCGGGGAAGCTGCTGGGATTTCCACGGGGAGCTGGGCTGGGAGAGAGCTGATCCCCCCCCCCCCCTCTCTCTCTCTCCCTCTCTCTCTCTCTCTCTTTCTCTCAAATATTTTTATGTCAGAAAGGAAGGGAGAGGGCGAGAAACGTCAGTGATGAGAGAGAACCATGGATCACCGCCTCCTGCACGCCCCTCACCCGGGATGGGGCCTGTGCCCTGACTGGACCGGAACCGACCTTCTGGTTCATGGGTGACGCTCAGCCACGGAGCCGCGGGCCGGGCCGGGCCGGACCCCTTTACATGCTGAGCCTCCCTGCTGTGGGGGGCGGGGGCCTGCACCCCCCTCCCTCCCTCCTCCAGCACCCCGCCGGCCTCACTCCGAACAGCGCATCCTTGTCGGGGGACTGTAGGTGGAAACCGCTTCCTAATTGCCTCTCTTCCTTCTAACCACCGGCCAACATTTTATTTTTATTACTGTTATGTTTTTGTTCATCCTCACTTGAGGGTAATTTTCCCATTGATTTTAAGAGTGCGTGTCTGTGTGTGTGTGTGTGTGGGGGGCGGGGGAGACATCTGTAATACTTTCAACAATATATTTAAAAATTAAAGGAGAGAGAGAGCCCTCGCTGGTCTGGCTCTGTGCACAGAGTGTCAGCCTGCGGACTGAGGGGTACCAGGTTTGATTCTGGGCAAGGGCACATGCCTGGGTTTCGGACTCAGTCCCCAGAAGGCAGCCAGTCAATGATTCCCTATCATCATTGATGTTTCTATCTCTCTCTTCCTCTCCCATTCCCTCTGAAATCAATAAAAATATATTTAAAAGAGAGAGAGAATGTGTGTGAAAGGGAGGGGAGGATAAGTTACCCAGTGGTCAGCAAACTCATTCGTCAACAGAGCCAAGTACCAACAGGACAACAATGGAAACTTCTTCGGAGAGCCACATTTTTTAAACTTAAACTTCTTCTAACGACACTTCTTCAACACAGACTCGCCCAGGCCGTGGTATTTCGTGGAAGAGCCACGCTCAAGGGGCCGAAGAGCCGCATGTGGCTTGTGAGCCGTGGTTCGTTGACCACTGAGTAGCGTGTCTGGCCTGGACACAGCCCCTCTGGCAGCACCAGCGGGCTCCCGGCCGAGGGCCCCCCTCCTGCCGCGCCATCCCCGCACAGGGCGTTGATTCTAGAGCTTCTGCTCGGCCGTGACCTGCGGGCTCCACGCCGGAGGACTGGATGAAATAAATTAAGAAAAACCGCAGGACACTCCCTCCGGTGCGGACAGCCGGCCCACGGCCCCGTGTGCTGGGCGCGTGGTTCCTCCATCGCCTCCGGAGAGGGACGTCCACGGAGGATCGGCACTGCGGCTCCCGCCGACCACGGAGGCGCATCCACCTGTGGCCCACGCGGGTCCGCCAGCACTGGGCACCGTGAGGCCTGTGCAACTTGCCGCCCAGATGCAGGCGCCGCCTGGACGGGCAGAGCAGACCCAGCGGGTGTGGACGGAGAGCAACCCGGGCCTGACCGGCGTGCCCCGGGGACTCACAGTGGTCTCTGCAGCCCTGGCCGGCGTGGCTCAGGGAATAGAGCGTCAGCCTGCGGACTGAAGGGTCCCAGGTTCAATTTTTGGTCAGGGCACATGTCCTTGATCCCCAGAAGGGGGTGAGCAGAGGAGATAGCTGGTCAATGATTTTCATCTTTGATGTTTCTATCTCTCTCCCTCTCCCTCCCTCTCTGAAGCCAATAAAAATATATTTTTTAAGAAGATGGTTCCATGCCGGGACTGGTTTGGCTCAGTGGATAGAGCATCGGCCTGTGGACTGAAAGGTCCTGGGTTCGATTCTGGTCAAGGGCATGTACCTTGGTTGCGGGCGCATCCCCAGTAGGGGGTGTGCAAGAGGCAGCTGATCGATGATTCTCTCTCATCGATGTTTCTAACTCTCTCTCCCTCTCTCTTCCTCTCTGTGAAAAATCAATAAAATATATATTTATAAGAAGATGGTTCCAATATAACAATATCTATAAATGCAGCTGTAACACATTTAGAACATTTGCTGACTTATTAAAATTTTCTAACTAGGCTGAAACTGGTTTGGCTCAGTGGATAGAGTGTTGGCCTGCCGACTGAAGGGTCTCAGGTTCGATTCTGGTCAAGGGCATGTTTGAATGGATGGATGTTTCTCATCGATGTTTCTAGCTCTCTATCCCTCTCCTTTATTCTCTGTAAAAACCAATAAAATGTATTTAAAAAATAATAAAATTTTCTAACTAGACAAAAACTATGTCACAGAGGACATTAAAGCAGTATTAATAATCTATATATCTAAATATATAAAAGCCTAAGCAACTGGTCGCTATGCTACCCACTGACCACCAGGGGGCAGACGTTCAATGCAGGAGCTGCCCCCTGGTGGTCAGTGCGCTCCCACAGCCAACCTCCCCACCGACCCTCCTCTCTGCGGGCTGGTTCTGATCCGCCCTGAGACTGGGCGAGAGACCCGGATAGGCCTGGGTCTCCGTCTGGCTGAGGGACGCCACCCGTGCACGAGCTCGGTGCTCCCAGCCTGTCGTGTAAAATAAGCCTGAGACGTGAAACAGACCGTTCGTCTGCGGACGGAAATAAGAGGCGCTTTGCTGGGTAACGGTGAGCTCAGTGGCTCACAGGCGTTGGTGGGGCTTTTGCAGACCCGTCCGTCACTCGTCCCTAATGACCCGCCCAGCCTGGCAGACAGAGCGCCGCCTGCGGACTGAAGGGTCCCGGGTTCCAGTCAGGGCACACACCTGGGCTCCTCCCCAGTGCGGGGGGAGCAGGAGCAGCTGGTCCATGGCTCTCTCTCATCATTGATGTTTCTCTCTCTCTCCCTCCCTCTCCCTTCCTCTCTGAAATCTGGGAAGAAAATTAAAAAAAAGTGGGGCCTACACTCAGCTCTGAGCCTGCCATGCTCCCTCTGGCAGCTGAAAGAGCGGGCTATTAGAAGTGTGTGTGTGTGTGGGGGAGGGGGAGGCCTGGGGGGGTGCCAAGGCCTGGGGGGTGCTGAGGCCTGGGGGGGCGCTGAGGTATGAAGGGGGAGAATGGAGGCGGGGGGAGGGGGCATTGAGCTGGGAGCAGAGGGGCAGGAGCATGGCTATTTGGTCTTTATTTTTACTTTTTCTTTTCCTTCATCCTCACCAGAGGATATTTTCCCATTGATTCCTATTTTTTAATGTATTTTTGTTGATTTTTTAGAAAGGAAGAAGGAGAGATAGAAACATCAATGATGAGAGTCACTGAAATCCTGCCTCCTGCACGCCCCCTACTGGAGATCATGCCCACAACCTGGGCATGTGCCCTGCATGGCCCGAATTAAACCATGGCCTCCTGGTTCATAGGTCAATGCTCAAGCACTGAGCCACGCCTGCAGAGCTCCACTGATTTTTAGAGAAAGTGGGGAGGGAGGGGGGAAGAGGGGAGAAACATTGATGAGGGAGACATCAACTGGTTGCCTCCTGCACACATCCCAACTGGGCCGGAAATGGGGCCTGCAGCTGAGGTATCCTTTGACCGAGACCTTCAGTCCCCAGGCTGACGCTCTGTCCGCTGAGCCACACGGGCTCTTTGTTTTCAATCACAGTTCACATTCGATCTTATGTTGTGTCAGCACCGTTCGTTCCCGCCTGGACTTCAGACTCGCTCCCGTGGCTATGAGACCATCCGTGTTCCTCACTGGGTGGTGTGCAATCTGTGGGCCAGTTTGGGGGGCGGGGACTGTGGCCTCACTCCTCCTCCGTCTCCCCTGCAGGTTCCCGGCTGGGTCTGCCTCCTCCTTACTACCCCCCTCCCTGTGGCTCCAAGTACCCCCACACCTGCCCCCGGGCTCCATGCTGAACCCCCAAACAGGCCGGGCCTCAGCCCTCTCCATCCCTCTGGGCCCAGCCCTGAGCCTGGTCCCTGCACACCTGCTCTCCGGGTTCCCACGACAGCAGGGGGTGCAGGTGGCCACTGGGCACCGCCCTGCCCCCCGCCTTCCCCGGGAGGAAGGCTGGGTCCTGGCAGCTGGAAGTTGCAAAGAAAGAAAACAGCTTCTTTGCAGGGCCATTTGCCACGTGGACAGGCGCTGAGAGTCCCGGGTGGGGCTGTCCCGGGCCTGCGGGAGAGATCAGGCCATCCCCGAGCTGGGCCAGAGCTGGGGACACCCCCACCCCCACCCCCACTTCTGACGCACCGGGAAGCCAGTGGGAGTGGCGGGTGGGGCTACGCTGAGGTCTGAGGGCAGACTAGGAATACCCAGCCTGGCCCCTCCCTCTCCTGGCCTCTGGCCGGACACCTGACCGCTCCCCTGCCCCCCCTCCCAGCGCTCCCCCAGCCTCCCCGCCCGGAGCGCCCCCGCGCCCCGCTCCCTGCAGGCCTCCACGTCACACTCCTTCCCGGGTCCTTGGAATGGGGTCCAAACTCCTGGGTCACCTGGTGCAGGCCCCCCCTGCCCTCCCTCCACCCCCGCGCCCCCCACCCAGCAGTCTGGGTCCCCCCCCCACCCCCCTCCGCCCCCCCGCAGGTCTTCCTCGTGAGCCCGCAGGCCCCCGCCCAGGGCCCACTCCCCCCGCAGGCGGGGCTCACACCCAGGTCTCCCCAGGGCCTGGCCCAGGGCGACGCCCGTGGCTGCTGCCCCAAGGCCGGGGGAGGCGGCCGGGAGGGGGCGCGGCGGCCGGGAGGGGGCGCGGTGGTCGGAGGGGGCGCGGTGGTCGGAGGGGGCGCGGCGGCCGGGAGGGGGCGCAGTGGCCGGGAGGGGGCGCGGCGGCCGGGAGGGGGCGGGGTGGTCGGGAGGGGGCGGGGTGGTCGGGAGGGGGCGGGGTGGTCGGGAGGGGGCGGGGTGGTCGGGAGGGGGCGCAGTGGCCGGGAGGGGGCGCGGTGGTCGGAGGAGGCACGGTGGCTGGGAGGGGGCGGGGTGGTCGGGAGGGGGCGCGGTGGTCGGGAGGGGGCGCAGTGGTCGGGAGGGGGCGCGGCGGCCGGGAGGGGGCGCGGTGGTCGGGAGGGGGCGCAGTGGTCGGGAGGGGGCGCGGCGGCCGGGAGGGGGCGCGGTGGTCGGAGGAGGCACGGTGGTCCGGAGGGGGCGCGGCGGCCGGGGGAGGCGGCCGGGAGGGGGCGCGGTGGCTGAGGAGGGGCGCAGTGGCGGGCGCCGGGCGGCCGGAACGCTCCGCGCTTCCCCTGCCCGGTCTCCCCGGCGCCTCGGCCGCCCCCGGACCGCCCTCCGCCTTCGGGCTCACCCCCGCAGCGACCCCGGGCGGCGCCTCTCCGCGTCCACACCCGTGGGAACCCCTCGGGCTCCCCGGCACCGGACACCCCGGTGTAGCGCCCATCGCGGGGCAGAGCCGGAGGACGCACCGGGCCCGGGGAGCCGGAGGAGCCGGGGCGCGGGCGGGGGCGCAGGAGGAGGGTCCGGGCGGGCGGACCGCGCCTGCCCTCCACCCGCACCCGGCGGCCCAAAGGTGAGGGCAGGGCCGGCTCCTGGGCGCGGTTAGCGCTAATCCGCGGGCCCGGGGCCAGGAGCGGGCAGCTGGACGCCTGTGCCCTCCGCTCGGTCCGCGGGGCCGGCGGGGCGGGGGCTGGGAGGGGCGGGCCTGCGGCCGGGGCGGGGCGGGGCGGGGGCGCGGGGGCGGGGGACGCGCTCACCTGGAGCCCGGCCCGGCCCGACCCGAACGCCTGGGGGCGGGGCCAGGGGCGAGAGGGGCGGGGCCTGACGAGATGGGCTTGGCCTGGGGCGGGCGGGGCGGGGCCTGGGGCAGGCGGGGCGGGGCCTGGGGGAGGGCGGGGCGGGGCCTGGCGGAGGGCGGGGCGGGGCCTGGGGCAGGCAGGGCGGGGCCTGGGGCAGGCAGGGCGGGGCCCGGCGGAGGGCGGGGCGGGGCCTGGGGCCTGGGGCGGGCGGGGCAGGCGGGGCCGGCGGGCGCCCGCAGACGTCAGGGACCCGCCGCGGGAGGCCGCCGCCGCTCGGCCGGGCTGCGCCGGGCTCCGCGCGCTTCGGGCCGCGCCGGGCAGGTCCTAGGTGGCGGCCCGGGCACGGCGCTCGCGGGCCGGACGGGAGGCCGGGGCCGAGCCGCAGGTAAGACGCGCCGCCTGCGCCCGCGGCGGCCCGAGCCTCTGCCGCCCGCACCTGTGCGCCCGCCCGGGGGCCACGCGGGCAGGGCAGGGCCGGGGCGGGGGCCGGGAAGGGGCCGGGGCCGGGGCAGGAGCAGGGGCAGGGCCGGGGCAGCGATCGGAGCCCCCCCCAGGCTGGACAAAGGCGGTGCGGGCCGCGGGCGCACCTGGCCGGGCCGGTCCCTGCGCCACGGAGACGGCAGGTCTGCGCCAGGCTGGGCGGGGCCCCGGGCGCGTCTCCGCGGCCTGGGCAGGGGCGCGGGCCCGGCACCAGCTCGCCATGGCGCCGGGAGCGCTGATTCAGGAGCCGGAGCCCTCCTCCCCCTCCGGCCCGCGCTCCTGCCGCCGCCGCCGCCGCCCGGCCTGGTCGCTGCGCCGCCGTCCCTCCCCGCGTCCTCCTTCTCCTCCTTCTCCTCCTCCTCGTCTCCCGATTCCCCTTGGCCGCCGTCTCTCTGCCTCCCGGCCTCCGTCCCGGCCTCCGATCCGCCTGCTCCTCCAGCCGCCCGCCCGGCCCTCCCGGCCCCATCCCAGCCCCAGAACCTGCCCCTCCGCCTCACCGCCCCACCTCCTGGCGGTGGCCCTCCTGGCTGGGGGCCGGGGGTCACGTTTGGGGTGTTTATTATTTTCCCTCCTAGCAATGGGAGCAGGCTGTTGGGGAGCATCCATGGCCCGGGCCTGGGCCTTTGGGGACGGGACGGGCTGGGCGGCGGAGCACCCTCTCGCAGGCAGCGTGGCTGGGCCCGGGGTGGGGTGGGGGTGGGGGGCTCCCTTTGCCACACGCAGAGGCTGTGACCTCCTGTGAGTGGGGTCTCCATGTGCTGCCCATCCGCAGCAGGTGTGGGACCCTGCGGGGGGCGGGGCTGCGGGCTGGATGGGGGCTGGAAAGCAATACGGTGGGGGCGCCCAGGGCCTGAGGGGTTCCTGAGGAGGTTGGGCTGTGGAGGCCTCAGGGAGTGAGGGGCATGGGTGGTGCCTGCCTTGGTCTCCAGTGTCACCCTCCCCCCCCCCCAGGGTGAAGGCTCTGACCTCGGAGCCGCCCTCGCCTGGGGCGGCTTCCACGTCCTCGGTCTGCCTGCCCAGGAGGCCTGAGGACATGGGCTGCTCCGTCCTCAGCCTTCACAGCTGGTGGGGCCTGGCCTCGGTCTGACCCACTGCCCGTCAGGGAGGTAGCAGAGGCCTCGGGTGTGAGTCTGCAGGGACAGGGATGGGGACAGACGGGGCTGGGACGTCCACGGTGGGGCCTGCAGGGACAGAGACGGGGACAGACAGGGCTGGGACCTCCACGGTGGGGCCTGCAGGGACGGAGACGGGGACAGACGGGGCTGGGACGTCCATGGTGGGGCCTGCAGGGACAGGGACGGGACAGGCGGGGCTGGGACGTCCACGGTGGGGCCTGCAGGGACAGACAGGGACAGACAGGGCTGGGACCTTCACAGTGGGGCCTGCAGGGACGGGACAGACGGGGCTGGGACGTCCACGGTGGGGCCTGCAGGGACGGGACAGACGGGGCTGGGACGTCCACGGTGGGGCCTGCAGGGACGGAGACAGGGCTGGGGCCTCCATGGTGCAGGCACCAGCAGCTCCCGGTCACTGACCCAGCGCCTAGCGAGTCCTCGCCTGCTCTGCACACAGCTAGGCCGTGGACGTGGGACCCGTGGGCCGGACCCTGCACTCGGGCTGGGCCTCCGGGCTCCCCCTCGGCTCCAGGACCACCCACCGGCTCTGGAGCTGGAGGCCCAGGCCCTCGCCCTGGCTGTTCCCTCTGCCTGGACACCCCCCCGCCAGGCCATGTACCCGCTCCCACCTGCCCCTGAGCCGCTCAGATGGTGGCAGGTGGCCTTCCCTGGCACCCTCTTCACAGACCCTCCTATCACTCACTGTTCCCCTTTAGAAGGAAGCCCCAGGCTGCATGTGATCTGGTACGCTCGCTTGTGCACCGTGTACATGTATGTGTAGTGTGTGAGCGTGTGTGTGTAGTGTGTTCAGTGTGTGTAGTGTGCTCAGTGAAGTGTGCATGCGTGTGCAGTGTGTGCACATATAGTGTGTGGTGAACCTGTATGTGTGGTGTGTGCACTACAGGTTTGCATGTGTGTGCTGTGTGAGTGTGTGCAGAGGAGTGGCCAGGGCGCTGTGGGCGTGTGGGAGGTGCTCCAGGCCACGTGCACATGGGTGTGGCAGGGTGCCCACGCCCCGGAGCCTGTGCCCGTGTGGGTGCAGGGGCTGCCCTGGCTGGGCTGCTCCGGGCCTGGTCTCGGTGACGTCAGCCCTGGTCATTGCCAGGCTGCCCCCGCTGCCCCTCACGCCGCCATGCAGTGCCCTGCAGTGCCCACCACACTAACCCTCAGAGCCTCCTTCGCCGATGCCTCCTGGGCACTGCTCCTAGCCAGGGCCTGCGGGGGTCCCGGTGGCCCCTGAGAGGCGTGGTCTCCTCAGCGGAGGGGGCACTGGTGGGCGGTCCTCCTCCGCTGCCCCCTGCCCCTGTGCCCAGGCTGGTCCCAGGATGTCCCGCTGGGGAGCCGAGCCTCCGGCTGAGAATGTGTGTCCTGGGGGTGGGGAGGGGGTGCCGTGGGCCTGCGTTGTGGGGACCCGGCGGTGGGGAGCGGCCCCGGGTCCGGTCACGGGACGTCTGTGGGTCCACACGCAGGCTGTGCGCCGATGCCCGTGGGAGAGGCTGTGCCGGGCCTGGAGCGTGAGGGGCCGGCCATGTGGCTGGGCGGCTCACGGGGCGGTCCAGTGGCCTGGGGCGGGGGCCCAGCGTCTCCGGGAGGTGTTGTCGGGGTGCGGGGGAGCCAGGTGCTTGGGCCTTGGCGGGGCAGGGTCTGTGCTGGCTCCGGGGTCGGGCTCAGGCTCGGGGTCAGGGTCGGGGGTAGGGGTCGGGGGTCGGGGTTGGGGTCGGGGTTGGGGTCGGGGGTCGGGCTCTGGGTCGGGGTCGGGGTCGGGGGTCGGGGTCGGGGTCGGGCTCGGGGGTCGGGCTTCGGGGTCGGGCTCGGGGGTCGGGGTCGGGGGTAGGGGTCGGGGGTCGGGGTCGGGGGTCGGGGTCGGGGTCGGGGTCGGGGTCGGGGGTAGGGGTCGGGGGTCGGGGTCGGGGTCGGGGGTCGGGGTCGGGGTCGGGCTCGGGGGTCGGGCTTCGGGGTCGGGCTCGGGGGTCGGGGTCGGGCTCGGGGTCGGGCTCGGGGTCGGGGCTCCGGGGTCGGGGTCGGGAGCCGCTCTGACAAGCTCTCCCCCCAGGGCCGGACGGGCCGTCGGCGCCACGATGAGCGTCACCTCCTGGTTCCTGGTGAGCAGCAGCGGCACGCGCCACCGGCTCCCGCGGGAGCTCATCTTCGTGGGGCGCGATGAGTGCGAGCTCATGCTGCAGGTGAGGGTGCCGCCGGGCGGGGCGGGCGGGGGCTGCACACCTCCGGGCCCGGACGCCGGAGGCTCCGGCCGGGGGGCGGCTGCAGGCCGCGCTGACCACAGGGCTCAGCCGCTGAGACTCAGGCCGGCCCCCCGGACGGTGCTGGGGATGGTCCGCCCCGCTCCCTTCTGGGGCTGCTGTGGCCGAGTCTGGGGAGCGCACGGCCAGCTCCGACCCTCAGGCCTGTCCACGTGGCCGGCGCCCCGGAGGTGCCCTGGGGAGGGCTGGCTGAGGGCACCGGGCCTCGGCAGGCAGGATTCTGGCCCGGGTGTGGGGTCCGGGCTCGGCTTCTGTGGGGAGCAGGATGGGGCGGGGGACGGCTGGCCCTGGAGGGGCGTGCCCTCTGCTCTGAGCCTCCTGTGTGGTGCGGGCCTGAGGGTGCGAGCTCCCCCAGGCTGGCGTCCTCCTGCCTTCTCCCAGGGGCCCTCCCTGCCGCTCTCCCACGGGCTGAGCGGGGCTGGGGATCCTGCTCGGGAGGAGTTCGGGGGGCCCCCTCCTGGTTTCTGGCTGGTCACGGGGGGCCCTGAGCAGGGTGGGCCGGGCCCTGGCCTGGGCCTGCCGGGGTGTCTGCCCCGGCTGCCCATCCGGTGGGGAAACTGAGGCTCGGAGGTCTGCAGGTGTGCAGTGCGTGTGGGGTGCCTTCGCCCCGTCCTCGCCGGAGGAGACGCGCCGTTCTCCGTCCTCTACCAGGGCTGCGCCAGCCTGGACGTCCTGCCTGCCGCCCGGGGGCAAACCCTGCCCTTCCCGCACCCTTAGCCATGCCTGGGGGACCCCCTTCCACCCTCCGGCGGGCACCCCTCCCCCAGGGCCTGCGCTGGGCCCAGCCTCTCCCGCACCTGCCCCAGGAGGTGGCCTGGGGATGGGATGGGTGTGGACGTGGTGGGGGGAGGGGCTCGGTCAAAGCGAGGGGCGGGCAGAGTGGAGGGGGTGGCAAGGCCAGGGCACCAGGAGGCCTGCAGGCTTGTGCCCCGGTCTGGGCAGGAGGGGTCACCGCCTGGCCTCTGGGCAGAGGGGGACATGGCCCGGGACCACCTGGCCTGAGCTGTGTGCACCGTGCAGGGTGTGTATGTGCACACGCGTGAGCGCCCCGCGCACGCTCGCAGGGCAGGCCTGGGGCCGGGCGGGCGCGGGGGGTGCAGGGTGAGCTGGAGCAGGCGCCGGCCTGGGCTTGGGCTGCTGCCTGTAGGAGGCCTGGGCGGGGCGCCCCCCGGAGGCGCAGGCGTGAGGTTGGAAGCGCCTTTGCTCCCTTTTGAAGTGAGAGCGACGCCCTTCTCCCAGCGCCCTGTTTGGAGCCTGTGCTGCCGCCGCTCCCATTGCTTGGTGTCGCACCTGGGCCGGCGCTGGGGTGGGGTGGGGGGTCCTCCCTGCTCTGAGGAGCCCTGGTGCGGCCCCAGGTCGGAGGGGGCTGGGTGGGAGCGGTGCCTGGTGACAAGCCCTGGCCGGAGTGCGCACAGCAGCCCTGGCTCTGGGTGCAGATTGGGGGTGTGCTGTGCCACGTGCAGGGAGCCCGAAGGTGGGCGGGCCTCTTGCCAGGAGAGGGGTGGTGGGCACAGGTGGAGGACCTGGGCCAGTGGGGGCATGGGACCTCCAGAGCCCGCAGAGGCGGGGGTGGGGGTGGGGGAGGGGGAGGGGGAAGGGGATGCTGGGCCCCGGGGGCTGGGCGGGGGGGGGGAGGGGCTGGGCCCGGTGGCCGGGAGGCGTGGAGAGGCCTCAGGCCTGTGGCTCGGGGGCAGGGCCGGCCTTCCCGCCCTGGAGGGGTCAGCAGGAGAGGGACCGGCAGGGCCGGTGGGGGCTGGGAGGACAGGACGGAGTGGCCGCAGGGCGGAGGCAGGTGGACAGGTGAGGGTGCTGAGGAGGACAGTGGGCGCTGGTGCAGGTGTGAGGGGGGTGCGGCTGGAGTGGCTCGGAGGCGGGGGGGGGGGTGGCCAGGATTGGGGGCCTCCCTCTCGGGGAGGGAGGAGAGCGTTCAGGCTGCAGGGTCAGTCCTCAGAGGTGGCATCTGGCAGGAGGGACAGGGTGCTCTCGCTGCCGCCCCCTGGTGGCCGTGGGTGGCAGGGCCGGGGCCAGCCCCTCCGCCGAGTCCTGGCCCAGAACCACACGCGCCGCCCCAGACCAGGGCCCCCTCAGTTCCCTAATTGGTGAAGCCTCCCTGAGAGGGTGATGCCCGGAGACAGCGGGTCCCTCTGCCCAGGGCCCGCCGGGCTGTTCCCGGTGCTGGGCTGTGCTGGGGTGCGGGGAGCACAGAGGGAGGGGAGCCATCCTCCCCCCACCAGGCTGGGGTCTGAGGAGCCATGGTCCCGACCGGGGCTGCCCAGGGGGCAGTGACCTGGCCTGTGGGGTCCCCTCCAGTGCCCCTCAGCGGGGTGTGTGTGTGTGTGTGTGTGGGGAGGTGCGGGCCCCGCGTGGGCAGCGCAGTGGCCCTGGGCGCCGGCCGGGAAGGCCCTGGCCAAGGCCACGGGCAGGGTCACGGGGCCGGCGCTGGGGGAGGGGCTCCCGCAGACCTGTGTGAGGCCGAGCGAGGAGGCGGTGCGGGTCCGGGCAGAGGGAGGCCGGGGGGAGGGCAGCGGGTCTCAAGGTCAGAGCCTCCTGGCCAGGGACCCGCAGGCTGCTCCAGGAGTGCCACCCGGTCATCTTGGGGTGGGGTGGGGGGGCTCCCGGGGAGGGCGCCTGGGACAGGGCACCCTGCTCCTCCCGGGCTCAGGGGGCAGGACGGGGGCAGGGGCACCGCTGCAGGAGGCTGTGTGGGCTCTGCCCCCCACCTCTCTCCCCCTCACGGCCCCCCAGGCTCCCAGGCCCCCCACTGTGGTGTCATCATTGTGGGTCACGCCGCTATCTCGGGGCCCAGAATCCAAACAGGTTGCAGTGACCTTGGCTCGGGACGGGGCGGGGCGGGGCCAGAACCCTCGTCCACACCCCTGTGAGCTGGGCCTGCAGGTGGGGGACGCGGGGATGCAGGTCCTAGCCACCTTCCCAGGGCGGGGGTCCTGTCCCCAGTGGCAGGGGCCTGCTGTGGAGGGGGGCCTGGGAGTCCTGGGGGCACTGCCTGGCAGCCCCCAGGGTCACATGCTGCCGCCGGGGTGGGCAGCCCCCGGGGCTGGCCGGTGGTGCGGGGTCTCCCAGGGCGGGGCCTGGACCTGTGGCCCCTCAGGCACCAGGGCCTCCTGCCATGTGGCCGGGTCCTGGGCCAAGTGGGCAGCTGGTGCTGGGGCCCCGGGCTCAGCCGTGCCAGGCCTGAGCGGGGGGACAGTGGCCCGGCCCGGCCCCTGCGGGTCCCCAGGCCCTGGAGCGGAGGGGGAGAGCAGGCTGGCCCTCCAGCGGGCAGTGAGGGGCTGGCTGTGTCCTCGGGAGGGGGTGGGGGAAGCGCTGGCAGTGCCAGGCGGCAGTACCGTGTGTGCGGGGCGGGTGTGCCCAGGTGTGTGGAGTCCGGTGTGTGAGCGCAGAGCCCACAGGGTCTGGGAGGGTCACCCAGGTCTGGGTGCACGTGTCCGCCTCCTGGACCGGCTGGGTGCCCCCTGGGGCGGGCTCTCCCCTCCCCCGTCCTCCCTCCGGTTCTGCCGGACCTGCCTGGCCTCCCTGGCTGCCCTCGGAGGGAACATCACATCCCAGCCAGCGGAGGGTTCCCAGCCTCCCACGGGGGGAGGGGGTCACGAAGGTGGGGCCTGGTGGCACCGGTGCCGGGGAGGAGCCAGCTGGCATCTGGCAAATCTCCAGCCTGATCTGGTGCTGGGGCTGGCGGGCCGGGCACACACCCTGCAGGGTGAGGTGTGAGGTGTGGGTGGGACGGGGGCTCCGAGGCTGAGGCTGGGGGTGGGGCCGTGGTGGGACGGTGGGGCCCCGCATGTGCTGCTGCCTCCTGGGATTGCCCAGCGGGAAGGCCCCTGACATGGCCGGTGCCCGGTGCCCGCAGTCCCGCAGCGTGGACAAGCAGCACGCCGTCATCAACTACGACCAGGACCGCGATGAGCACTGGGTGAAGGACCTGGGCAGTCTGAATGGGGTGAGTGCGGGCCCCACCCTTCCACGCCCCCTCCCTCTGCACTGGCCACTCCCTTCTCAGTGGCCACGCCCCCATGCCCCCTCCCTCTGCACTGGCCCCGCCCCTCCATGGCCCCTCCCTCTGCACTGGCCTCATCCCCTCCATGGCCCCTCCCTCTGCGCTTGCCACGCCCCTCTCCATGACCACACCCCTCCATGGTCCCACCTCCCTCCATGGTCCCTCCTTCTGCACTGTCCCCGCCCCTCTCCATGGCCACGCCCTTCCATGGCCCCTCCCTCTGCACGGCCCCATTCCCTCCATGGCCTCTCTGCACTGTCCCCGCCCCTCTTCATGGCCCCGCCCTTTGCACTGGCCCCGCCCCTCCACGACCCCTCCCTCTGTACTGGCCCCGCCCCTTTCAATGGCCATGCCCCTACACAGCCCCCTCCTCCATGGCCCCTCCCTCTGCAATGACCCCGCCCCTCCATGGCCCCGCCCTCTGTACTGGCCCCGCCCCTCTCCATGGTCCCGCCCTCTGCACTGGCCCCACCTCTCCATGGCCCCTCCCTCTGCTGGGCTCACCCCAGCTCTGTCTCTCTCTGGGGCCCCCCTCCGGACCACACCTCCGCTGAGTGTCCCCGGCCCCACAGGACCTCTGCTCAGTGGGCAGCCACCCTCTCAGCAGGCTCCCGTGGGGAGCGGAGCCAGACAGCCTGGCCCGGCCTGACCAGCCTCACATGGGCCACCCTGGCGTGTGCCTCGCTGCTCCTGAGGGCACCGTGACTGGGGCCGGGCAGCACAGGCCTGAGTGGACGAGAGGAAGTCCGCCTCACAGAGATGGCCGGGTGTTCAGCTGGAGGGGCTGCACCCCGTCCGGCACCGCCAAGGCCGGGCTCTGCCACCCCTCAATTCGGCGGCGTCTGTCCCTGCCGGTGGGCTCCAGGCTGGGTGACTCCTCAGCCAGCCCGGCCCCCCTCAGCCGGCCCGGCCCCCTCAGCCGGCCCGGCCCCCCTCAGCCGGCCTGTCTCCACAGACGTTCGTGAACGAGGTGCGCATCCCGGACCAGAAGTACGTCACGCTGAAGCTCAATGACGTCATCCGCTTCGGCTACGATATCCTTTCCCCGCCCCGCGCTCCCTCCGGCTCCCGCCCCGGGGCCCCTGCTCCCGGGCCCACTTGCCCTTATCCTGGGCGCAGGGGGCCTCAGCGGACAGCGGGGTGAGGGCGGCGAGGAGGAACCGCCCGCGGGCCTGCCTCACCCAGGGCCCGAGGGACGAGCGAGCCCTCCCTGGGCCCCGAGCCCCTTGGCCGGGGCTGGGCCTGGCGCTCCGTGCCCAGAACTCGGCGGGTGGGGCCGTGCCTCCCCGGGCAGCGGGCCCGTACACACGGCAGGAGAGCGTGCTGTTCAGCCTGCATTCGGGGGGCTCACCGGCCGGGGCCCTGCCACCCCGGGAACCTTGGGTGGTCCGGGATGGCTGGAGGGGGGTGCCCTCGGGGGCTCCTGCCTGCCATGCCCCGGTGAGTGGCAGTGAGGGGGGTGCACGGTGTGCCCTGAGCCCGTGGGCATGTGACCTGGAGTGGCCTTTGCCCTCCACCCCTCCAGTGGGGGAGCACAGGGGGCAGGCTGTGCCCGCGGCGTGGACACGTGCCCGGAGCACACGGGGTGGGGAGCAGCGTGATGCGGGGCCTCCCTCCCTGAGCCGGCCTGCCCGGAGCGCCCCTTTATCTCCGGCTGAGCTGTCCCTCCCGTTCTCCTTAACGCCCCCACATGCCAACATGTACGTGCTGGAGCGTGTGCAGCACCGCGTGCCCGAGGAGGCACTCAGGGTCAGTGCCAGCGCCTGCCGGCCCCCACCCCCGCCCCCGCACGGCCCCGCGTGTCCCTGTGTCTCCCAGCCCTCCGCTCCCCACCCCATCCTCCCTGGCCAGCACCCCGGCTGGCCCGGCCTGCTCTGCAGGGCCACCCAGTCCGGCAGGTGGGGAGGCAGGCATTCCGGGCCAGGCTGCGGCGGCCACCGCGGGGGCGTGGCTGTGGGTGTAGCGTGGCCCTGGCATGCACAGACAACTCTACCCCCACATGCACACACACGTACATGTGCAGACACCACACATGCACAGATACCCACATGTGCACAAATGCAAAGACACACTAAAATGTGTACACTTTTAGGCATACTGTGCACACACATGTGTAGTCATGCTCTCACACATGCACAGGAGCACACACACATGTATACATGCGTGAGCACACATTCATACAGGCACACGGGAAGACACACACGTGTATACACACATAGGCACACATGCATGCACGCGCGCACACACACACGTGCATGTGAACATATGTTCTCACAATTGCTTGGACAGGCCACTGTTCCCCCCTCGCGGCTCCTAGTGGCTGACCCGGGCCCGGGCCCGCCCGCCCCTCTGGTGGGCTGGGTTGCAGTCTCCCCTCGGGCATTGCTGCCCACCCCCTCCTCCACCTGAGCAAGCCGCTCCCCGGAAGGCCTTGTGGTTCTGGGGTCCCCCGGCTGGGGCAGGGGCAGGCAGGGCTCAGGCTGCCCCGGGCGGGGGGGTGTCCTGAGGCGGAGGGCCCTCACTGCCTCCTCCCGCAGCACGAGAAGTACACCAGCCAGCTGCAGGTGAGCGCCAAGGGGCCGGCGCCCAAGAGGGCTGAGGCGCTCCCGGAGCAGGCGCCGTACTGCGAGTCCTCCAGCTCCCGGCCGGAGCGCGACCGGAGGCCCGGCACAGGTATGACCTGCCCCCAGGCGGCTCCCACGGCTCCCGATTCACCTCACGGGGAGCAGTCCTCTCCCCCACCACCCCTCGCTCCGCCTCAGCCTCTGGGCTCCCACCCCCAGCAGCCATGCACAGCCTGCTCACGTATGAGCCCTGGTGCCCATGTACATGCCCTGCACACACCCCCAACCATGCACGCATGCCCTCTGCACACACACCCATCCACACACCTCTGCCCCCTGCACACACACCCAACCATGCACGAATGCCCCCTGCATACACACCCATCCACACACCCCTACCCCCTGCACACACACCCATCCATACACACCTACCTCTGCACACACACCCATTCATACACCCCTGCCCCCTGCACACACACACCCATACACTCCTGTCCCCTGCACGCACACCCACGCATACACACCTGCCCCCTGCACACACACCCATCCATATAGCCCTGCCCCCTGCACACACACGCATTCATACACCCCTACCCCCTGCACACACACCCACACACGCACACCTGCCCCCTGCACACACACATCCATACACCCCTGCCTCCTGCACACACACCCACCTACACACCCCTGCCCCCTGCACACACACCCATCCACACACACTTGCCCCTGCACACACACCCACACCCCTGCCCCTGCCCCTGCACAGTGAGCTGTCACCCTCATCCACGTGGAAGGGCTCGGGGCTGTTGGCAGCTGGTCCTGGCGGCTGCAGGCCGGAGCTGGGGGCGATGCCCGCCTGCCCGCCTGCCCCAGTCCCCCCGCTGTGGTCTGCCCTGTGGTTGGCCCCAGGGACCTGGAGTCCACGCTCCCTCCGCAGAAACAGCCACCTACCGCACGCCCCTGTACGGGCAGCCCTCCTGGTGGGGAGAGGATGACGCGGGCGCCCCGTCGCAGGACCGGCCGCCCGAGGGGCCGTGCCCAGGTAGGCCCCGGGCCGGACAGGCCCCTGGAGCCCCGACTCCATCTGCGGGATGGGGCTCCCGCCCAGGGAGGTGGTGGGTGAGGGTGCCGCCCTCGGTCCCCCTGAGAAGGTGTTCCCCGACCCCCAGAGCGGCCCAAGGAGCTGGCTCCGCAGGACGGGGAGCTGGCCGGCACGCCGCCCGGCCTCCGGGCCCCCTCGGAGCCCCAGGGCTACGCCTTCCGCCGGGAGCCCAGCTACTTCGAGATCCCCACGAAGGAGGCCCCGCCGCCCCGGCCGCCCGAGGCGCCGGCCCACGAGGCGCCCACCAGGGACGTGGCGCCGGGCGGCGTGCCCGTGGTGCAGAGCCACGCCTCCTTCACCATCGAGTTCGACGACGGCAGCCCGGGCAAGCTGAAGATCAAGGACCACGTCACCAAGTTCTCACTGCGCCAGCGGCGGCCGCCCGGCAGGGCCGCGCCCGGCGAGGCCGTCTCTGCCGAGACCAAGGTGGCCGACTGGCTGGTGCAGAACGACCCCAGCCTGCTGCGCCAGGCGGGCCCCGGCGAGGACCGCCACAGCGCCAAGAGCGACCTGCCCGTCCACGCCCGCACCCTGAAGGGTGAGTGCCCCTGCCTGGCCGCGTGTCCCTCCCGGGGCAGGGCCCTCTCTGCTTGAAGTCCATTTTTATTTTTAAAATATATTTTATTGATTTTTTACAGAGAGGAAGGAAGAGGGATAGAGAGTTAGAAACATCGATGAGAAAGAACCATCGATCAGCTGCCTCTTGCACACCCCCTACTGGGGATATGCCCGCAACCAAGGTACATGCCCTTGACCGGAATCGAACCTGCGACCTTTCAGTCCGCAGGCCGATGCTCTACCACTGAGCCAAACCGGTTTTGGCCCCGCCCCCTCTCTCTTTTTTTTTTAAAAAATATATTTTATTAATTTTTTACAGAGAGGAAGGGAGAGAGATAGAGAACTAGAAACGTCGATGAGAGAGAAACATCGACCAACTGCCTCTTGCACACCTCCTACCGAGAATGTACCCACAACTAACATACATGCCCCTGACCGGAATTGAACCTGGGACCTTTTAGTCCACCGACCGACGCTCTACCACTGAGCCAAACCGGTTTCGGCCCATTTTTATTTTTCTATTTTAAATATATCTTATTGATTTTTCACAGAGAGAAAGGGAGAGGGATAGAGAATTAGAAACATCGATGAAAGAGAAACATCCATCAGCTGCCTCCTGCACACCTCCCACGGGGGATGTGCCCAGAACCAAGGTACATGCCCTTGACCAGAATCGAACCTGGGACCTTTCAGTCCGCAGACCGACACTCTATCCACTGAGCCAAACCGGTCAAGGCTCAATTTTCCTTTTAAAAAATATATTTTTATTGATTTCAGAGGGGAAGGGAGAGGGAGACGGAGAGAAGCATCCATGAGGAGGTAGAATCGTGGATCGGCTGCCTCCTGCAGGCCCCTCCGGGGTGACCAGCATGGTCCCGGGACTCACCTGGGTCACGTGTACGGGGCTCCATGGGGCGTGGGGCTCGGGTGCCATGTCCCCAGCCGCAGGTGACAGCCGTGGCTGGGTGTGTCGGCCCCCCTGGGGCTCATGCGTTGGGGTCCCCGCCCCCCAGGCCACAAACACGAGGACGGCACGCAGAGCGACTCGGAGGACCCCGTGGCCAAGGCGGCGGCAGCGGCGGCCGGGGTCCCCGTGGAGAACGGGGAGCAGGCCCGGCTGCAGAGGCAGATCAAGCGAGACCCCCAGGAGCTGCTGCACAACCAGCAGGCCTTCGTCATCGAGTTCTTCGACGAGGACACGCCCCGCAAGAAGCGCTCCCAGTCCTTCACGCACGCCCCGCCCGGGGACCCCAAGCCCGACAGGCGCCGCGGCCCGGGGCCCGCCGACAGCCGCGGGGGCGCCCCGGCCCCGGCCCGGGGGGCGGGCAGCAGCGCGGGGCCGCAGCGGGCCAGCTCGCTCAAGCGAGAGAAGACGGAGGAGCGGCTGGCCGGCCCCCCCACGCCCGCCAGGGCCTCCGCGCGCCCCTTCGGCTCTGTGGGGCGCCGCTCGCGCCTGGCCCAGGACTTCATGGCCCAGTGTCTGCGGGACGGCTCGCCGGCCGCCCGCCACAGCCCCAGCCCCAGCCCCGGGCCCGAGAAGGTGCCCACGGCACTGCCCGCCCCGCTGACGCCCCGCGGGGCCAGTCCCGTGGCCCCCTCTCCCCCGCCGCCCCCCGCGGACCCCCAGCTCACCAAGGCGGACCCCCAGCTCACCAAGGCGCGCCGGCAGGAGGAGGACGACAGCCTCAGCGATGCGGGCACCTACACCATCGAGACGGAGGCACAGGACCGGGAGGTGGAGGAGGCCCGCAAGATGATCGACCAGGTGAGTGCCCCTCGGTCAGGCCCCGGTGGTGGGCCAGTCAGGGGCTCTGCTCCCTGGGGGCGTGTCTGGGCAGAGGGGGCGGGGAAAGGGAGTGTCGTGGGGTGGGGTGGGCGGGGCGTGCCAGAGCGTGGTGTGTGGGGGTGGCGTGGGCGGAGGCGGGCTGGCCGGGCGGGGATGGGGGGGCGGGGCCGGGGGGGGGGTAGGGGTGGGCTGGGCTAGCCTGGGTGGAGGTGGGCGGGGCGTGCTGGGCTGGGCGTGGCGGGCGGGTGCCCTGACAGCTGCCCCTCCTGCAGGTGTTCGGGGTACTGGAGACGCCTGATCTGTCCAGGGCGTCCTCGGCCATCTTCCGCCCAGTCATCCGCGGGGACGGAGAGGAAGCCGGCGACGGGATGGTTCAGCGGGTGTCCCTGCTGCAGGAGCTCACCTCCCGGCCGGTGGGCGTGGCCCCCCAGGGAGAGCTCCAGGTACGCGCAGGCCACGCACTGGCCACACACGGGCCACGCACAGACACCGCCCAGGTCCACGCTGGGCCGCCATGGGTCTTGTATGCACTCACCCAGGCTCCAGTTCTGCCCGGAGCTGGACTCCAGGCCCCAGAGAGGCTGGGCCCAGCCCGTTCCCAAGGAGCCGGCCCAGCTGGCCGGTGGCTAGGCCGGGTGTAGAGGACTCAGCAGCCTTGAGGCCCTGAGTCCAGATGGCACGTGGGAGTGTGCTGGGCCTGGTCCAGGTGGTGTGTTGGGGTCTCTCAGCCTAGGGGAGGCAGCGGGGTGTCCGGCTGTTTGTGGGGGGGCTCCCCCGTCTACTGACACACCCCTGCCTTCTCCCTGCAGGACCCCCCAGTGCCAGGCTCCCCTGGAGGCCCAAAGTGGGTGTCCCGCTGGGCCAGCCTGGCTGACAGCTACTCAGACCCGGGTCTGGCTGGTAAGTGGCTCCGGGGCTATTCCAGGGGGCGCGGGGGGGGGGGGGGGTGAGCTCGTGTGGCCGAGCCTGGGATAGGGATGGGCACTGTGTGCCCGAGGCCGAGGCCGGCGGTGTGACCGCTGCCCTTGTCTCCGCAGAGGACGGCCCCGGCCGCAGAGCCGGGGAGCCCGAGGCGGCCGCGCCCGTGCGCCAGCGGCGGCTGCTCCCCCCGCTCCCCAGCGAGCGGGCGGGCAGCCCCGCCGGCCCCGAGGCCGCCAGGAGGAGTGGGCCGGGGCCCCCGGAGCCGGGCAGCGAGCCGGCCGGCCGCCTCCCGGGCCCGGAGGACGTGGAGCCCGACAGCCTCAGCGATGCCAGCGGCTCGGATGGCGGCCCCCCGGAGGGGCTGGTGTGGAGGCGGGGCCGGTGCTCTCCGAGGACCGCGGGGGAGCCGGCCCCCGGGGCGCTCTTCCTGGGCGACCAGAACGGGGAGGCGGCCGCGCCCCGGCAGACGCCTGAGGCTCCGGGGGCGGCGGAGGGCCCGGGGCGGGCGGCCCAGCCCCGCGCCCCCGCCAGGGACGGCGTCTACGTCAGCACCAGCGGCAGGATGGCCCTCAGGCTGCAGACGGCCGGCCGGCCGCCCGAGCCCGAGGGCCCCGCGCCGGCCAGGGAGGCCACGGCCTTCGTCCGGCAGGAGAGCTTCACCAAGGACCCGGCCCGCAGCCCCCCGGCGCCCGGCCAGCTCCCCACCATCTCCAGCCACCCGCTCCTGCAGGACCTGGCCGCCGCCCGGGCCTCGCGCATGGACGTCCACTCCCAGGACACCCAGCTGATCCTGAAGGAGACCGAGACGGCCCTGGCGGCCCTGGAGGCCCGGCTGCTCTCCAAGTCCGCGGCCGAGGGCGAGGGCGCGGCGGGCAGCGCCCCGGGGCCGCCCGAGGACTCCCTGTCCGGCGACTCGGACGTGGACACGGCCAGCACCGTCAGCCTGCTCAGCGGCAAGAACGGGCCCAGCCCCACGAGCCCCCAGCTGCTGGGGCTGCAGCGGGAGAAGCCGCCAGCGCAGGACCTGGGGGGCGGCCCCCCGAGCGGCGCCCGGGACTGGCTCTCGGAGAAGCCTCGCCGCCCGGCGGGCCAGGCGGACGCGGGCCGCGGGGAGCCCGGGCGGCGCCTGGCCGTCCGGCGAGGCCAGGGGTCGCTGGACTGGCCCGACGAGGAGCGCGGCTCCGGCCTGGCCCGGGACGGCTCGGACACGGCCGCCTCAGACCATGAGACGCCCGGGATCACCAGGACGGGGCGGCCCGGGTCCCGCCGGAAGCCCGCGGCCCCGCCGCCCTCGCCGGCCGCCCGGGAGGAGCAGGGCCGCGTGTCGGCCAGCGCGCAGAAGGTGCAGCAGGCGCTGACCCGCTCCAACAGCCTGTCCACCCCGCGGCCCACGCGCGCCTCCCGGCTGCGGCGGGCCCGGCTGGGCGACGCCTCGGACACGGAGGCCGCGGACGGCGAGCGGGGGGCCCCGGCCAACGGCCAGGAGCCGGCGGGGCGCCCGGCCGCCGAGCAGGCCAGGAAGCTCTCGCGCCTGGACATCCTGGCCATGCCCCGCAAGCGGGCGGGCTCCTTCACCGGGCCCGGCGAGGCCGAGGCCGCCCCCGCCCGCTCCGGCTTCTCCGGCCGCAGCGCCGAGCTGCCCTGCTCCAGCCGCAAGCCCACCAGGGCCGAGGCCCAGCCCGCCGCCCGGAGGACCGCCCCCGCCGCCCCTGCCGCCCGCCAGCCCTTCAGCAGGAACCGCCCGGGCAGCGCCCGCTACTCCTCCCCCAGTGAGTGCCCGGCAGCAGGCGGGCGGAGGGGCGGCGGCTCCCTGTGTCTGGGGCCCTGTTCCCTGGGCGGGCGGGGCCTCCCTGGTGTCCCGCTGGCCTGGGTGAGGGCGGGACCCTCCCCCGTGTCTGGGTGTTCGCGATGGAGGGGCCCCTCCTGGGTGGGACCCTGTGGTGTGCAGGCTGGGCCGTCCGTGTGGGCTGGGCCAGGGGAGGGTACGCTGCCCGCTGGCTGCTATCGGGGTGTGGCGCCCCAGGTGCCCTCTCAGCCTGGGCCCTGTGGCCAAGGGACGGCTGTGTCCCTCTCCCCACCCTACACGAGTCACGTGCAGCGAGGAGGGGCCGGCCTCCTGCCCCGGCAGCTGGACACCCACGCCTGCCCAGCGGGCCGACCCAGAGCCCGACCCGCAGCTCCGAGTGAATTGGTTTAAGGTGTAGACGCTGCTGTTGCTGCTGCCACCTGGACACCCCCTCCCGCATCTGGACACCCCCCCCCCAGACACCCCCTCCCCCACCCAGATACCCCTCCCCCACCCAGACACCCCTCCCCCACCCAGATACCCCTCCCCCACCCAGACACCCCTATCCCCACCCAGATACCCCTCCCCCACCCAGACACCCCTCCCCCACCCAGATACCCCTCCCCCACCCAGACACCCCTCCCCCACCCAGACACCCCTATCCCCACCCAGATACCCCTCCCCCACCCAGACACCCCCTCCCCCACCCAGACACCCCTCCCCCACCCAGATACCCCTCCCCCACCCAGACACCCCTATCCCCACCCAGATACCCCTCCCCCACCCAGACACCCCTCCCCCACCCAGATACCCCTCCCCCACCCAGACACCCCTCCCCCACCCAGACACCCCTCCCCCACCCAGATACCCCTCCCCCACCCAGACACCCCTCCCCCACCCAGACACCCCTATCCCCACCCAGATACCCCTCCCCCACCCAGACACCCCTATCCCCACCAGATACCCCCTCCCCCACCCAGACACCCCTATCCCCACCCAGACACCCCTCCCCCACCCAGACAACCCTATCCCCACCCAGACACCCCTATCCCCACCCAGATACCCCTCCCCCACCCAGACACCCCTATCCCCACCCAGATACCCCTCCCCCACCCAGACACCCCTATCCCCACCCAGATACCCCTCCCCCACCCAGACACCCCTATCCCCACCCAGATACCCCTCCCCCACCCAGACACCCCTATTCCCACCAAGATACCCCCTCCCCCACCCAAACACCCCTATCTCCACCCAGATACCCCCTCTTCCACCCAGACACCCCCTATCCCCACCCAGATACCCCTCCCCCACCCAGACACCCCTATTCCCACCAAGATACCCCCTCCCCCACCCAAACACCCCTATCTCCACCCAGATACCCCCTCTTCCACCCAGACACCCCCTATCCCCACCCAGATACCCCTCCCCCACCCAGACACCCCTATCCCCACCCAGACACCCCTTCCCCACCCAGACACCCCCTCCCCCACCCAGATACTCCCTCCCCCACCCAGACACCCCTATCCCCACCCAGATACCCCTCCCCCACCCAGACACCCCCTCTTCCACCCAGACACCCCTATCATCACCCAGATACCCCTCCCCAACCCAGATACACCCTCCCCCACCCAGACACCCCTATCCCCACCCAGATACCCCTATCATCACCCAGATACCCCTCCCCAACCCAGATACCCCCTCCCCCACCCAGACACCCCTATTCCCACCAAGATACCCCCTCCCCCACCCAGATACCCCCTCCCCCACCCAGACACCCCTATCCCCACCCAGATACCCCCTCTTCCACCCAGATACCCCCTATCCTCACCCAGATACCCCTCCCCGCATTTGGACACCCCTTCCCCCACCCACACACCCCCTCCCCCATCTGGACACCCCTCCCCCACCCACACACCCCCTCTGCATCTGGACACCCCTCCCCCACCCAGACACCCCTATCCCCACTCAGATACCCCTCTCCCTCCCCACGCTGGCTCAGCCTGAGAGCTAATTCCGAAGCGGATGCTGAGCTGTGGGGTGCACTGGAGGAAGGGGTGGCTTGCTCTGAATGCTGCCTGCGCACCCCCCCCCCCCTTATTGATTGTGCACGATGTGGCCACGTGGAGCTCAGAGCAGGGCTGTGCACGGTCAGGTGGAGGGTCAGGCTGGTTCGGGGAGGCGTGAGGGGTGAGGTCAGACTCTGCCACAGGCCAGGCTGTGCTCAGCACCCAGGGCTGGGACCATCCTACTGGGAGGTGTGCCCGTCTGGTGTGTGGGCACCACTGCCCCGCCCCCAGGACAGCTCCCGCTGAGGCACAGCCCGGCCGCCCAGCCCTGCATGTGCCTCGGCCGGTGGTGGCCTCCAGCCCTGGCGCTTAGCTGCCCCAGCACTGCGTGGGTGCGGGTGCAGGGGCGGCACCAGGCCTGCGGGGGGCCTGGGCTGCCCCGGAGCTGAGCGCCGCCCGTTCTGTTCTTGCTCCTGGAACCAATTCACTCGCCCAGGCGCGCGCCGCCAGCAGCAGGGCTCCGACTGCACGTCCACCTCGGAGGAGGAGTACGGCTCCCGCCACGGCTCCCCCAAACACACGCGCTCCCGTGCCTCAACAGCCACGCAGACGCCACGGGCCGGCGCCCGGGCCCGGCCCCGGGGCCCCGGCCTCCGGGACACCGACGACGAGGAGGAGCCCAACCCCTTCGGGTTCATCGTGCAGCCGGCGGAGATCGCCGAGATCGCCAGGTGCGTGCCGCATGCCGGGCCGGAGCACCCGAGGGCAGGGCTGGGCTGGGCTCTCTTCCCAGGTGGGCTTCACACATGCTCTTTGGGTGGAGGGGTGATTGGATGGGAGGAGGGAGGAGGGATGGATCGTCAGGTGGATAGATGGTGGATGGATGGGTGGGTGGATGGATAGATAATCGGATGGATGGGTGGATGGATGGGTAGGTAATTGGGTGGGAGGATGGATAGATGGATGGGTGGATGGGTGGATGGGTGGGTGGTTGGATGGGAGGATGGATAGGGTGAGGGATAGACAGTCAGGTGGGTAGAGGGGTGGATGAAGGATGGCTGAGAGGATGGCTGGGTAATTGGCTGGCTGGCTGGCTGGATGGATGGATGAATGGGTAGTTGGATGGGTGGGTGGTTGGATGGGAGGATGGATAGGGTGAGGGATAGACAGGTGGGTAGAGGGGTGGATGAAGGATGGCTGAGTGGATGGCTGGGTAATTGGATGCATTGATGGATGGGTTTTGGATGGGTGGGTGGTCGGATAGGTTGGTAGTTGGATGGGTGGGTGGTTGGATGGGTGGGTGGTTGGATGGGTGGGTGGTTGGATGGATGGATGGATGGATGGGTGAGTGGGTGGGTGGATGGATGAATGGATGGATGGGTGAGTGGGTGGATGGATGAGAGGATGGATGGGAGGATGGATAGGGAGAGGGATATAGGTCAGGTGGGTAGAGGGGTGGATGAAGGATGGGTGAGCGGAAGGGAGGATGGGTGAGTGGATGGATGGGTGGTGGATGAGGGGTGGATGTCAGACAGAGGGATGGGTGGCTGGGTGGATCAGATGTTCCTGGGAGGACGGGGCCTCTGGCACGCAGACGCCTCCAGAGCTCTGGCTGACGATGTGCCCCGTGTGGTCCCTCACCAGAAGGCCTCCTCAGGCCGGGTGCAGAGAGTGGCGGGGGCGGGTCCTCTCAGCAATGATGGCCCTCGGGGCCTGTGGGGGGCAGGAGGGGCCTGGCTGGGTGGTCTGAGAGCCACGGGAGGCTGTGGAGAGGCAGACCGGGCCGGCGGTGCTGGGGCTCAGCTCCCTGGGCCGCCCTGCGCGGTGGGGAGGTCCTGGCTTATCTGCTTTCCCGCCTTTTCCTCTGCCCCATTCTGCCCCTCACCTGAGGCCCCGCCCCCTATCCTGCCTCAGTTTCCCTCCGTGTTCCTGGCAGCCCTGGTGGTTAGCCCCTGTCCCTGGAGGGGGGGGGTGCCTGCCTGGGAGCCCGTGGGTGTCTCTGCCCAACCTCCCTGCTCTGGCCCTGTCCCCCCTCCCCCCCGCCCCATGCCCGCCTCCCTCCCCGGACCCCGGGACACGTGCCTCCGGTGGAGCCGTGGCCAGTGGCTGGTTGGGCGAAGTGTGGGCCAGGCTGCAGGCCGCAGGCCCCCCTCAGCGGCCGCCCTGGGGACTCTCCTTGGGAGGGTGTGTGTGTGGGGGGAGATGGAGTCCTGCTCCCGCCCTCCCGCCGGGCAGGCTGGGGGGCCCACACCCTCCTTTCCCGCCCGCAGGCTGAGCCAGACGCTGGTGAAGGACGTGGCCATCCTCGCCCGGGAGATCCACGACGTGGCCGGGGACGGCGACCCGCTGGGCCCCCCCGGGCCCCCCCGCAGCTCCTCCCTCGGCAACATGCCCAGCACCCCCGCCTCCACCATCTCCGCCCGCGAGGAGGTGAGCGGCCCGGCCGAGGGCCGAGGGGAGAGGGCTGAGGGGAGAGGGGAGAGGGGAGAGGGCTGAGGGCCGAGGGCCGAGGGGAGAGGGGAGAGGGCTGAGGGCCGAGGGCCGAGGGGAGAGGGGAGAGGGCCGAGGGCAGAGGGGAGAGGGGAGAGGGCCGAGGGGAGAGGGCCGAGGGGAGAGGGGAGAGGGCTGAGGGCAGAGGGCCGAGGGGAGAGGGGAGAGGGGAGAGGGGAGAGGGGAGAGGGGAGAGGGCTGAGGGGAGAAGGCAGAGGGGAGAGGGCCGAGGGCCGAGGGGAAAGGGCTGAGGGCTGAGGGCAGAGGGCGGAGGGCTGAGGGCCGAGGGCAGAGGGCCGAGGGCCGAGGGCAGAGGGCAGAGGGCCGAGGGCCGAGGGCCGAGGGCAGAGGGCAGAGGGCAGAGGGCTGAGGGCAGAGGGCCGAGGGCCGAGGGCCGAGGGCAGAGGGCCAAGGGCCGAGGGCCGAGGGCAGAGGGGCAGAGGGCAGAGGGCTGAGGGCAGAGGGCCGAGGGCCGAGGGCAGAGGGCAGAGGGCAGAGGGCTGAGGGCAGAGGGCTGAGGGCCGAGGGCAGAGGGCTGAGGGCAGAGGGCAGAGGGCAGAGGGCTGAGGGCAGAGGGCAGAGGGCCGAGGGCAGAGGGCAGAGGGCTGAGGGCAGAGGGCCCTCACGGAGGCCACCCCGGGGGGCACAGGATCCAGGACCTGCCTCCATCAGGGGTGGGGTGTCCTGGTCCTGAGCCCCAGGCGGGGTTGTAGCAGAGGAGGTACCCCTCTCCGGGCTGACCCCCCCCGCCCCTCCCCAGCTGGTGCAGCGCATCCCCGAGGCCAGCCTCAACTTCCAGAAGGTGCCGCCCGGCGCCCTGCTCTCCCGGGACCTGGACCAGAACATGAACGACCGCCGTGAGGACGGCCTGGCCAACAGGACGCGGCCGCGGAACCGCGAGGAGGCAGGCGCCGGCCCCGACCGGCCACAGCCCCGGGCCCTCAGGGGGGCGGGCGGGGCGGGGCCTCAGGGGCCCTCAGGGGGGCGGGCGGGGCCTCTGGGGCCCTCAGGGGGGCGGGCGGGGCCTCAGGGGCCCTCAGGGGGGCGGGCGGGGCCTCAGGGGCCCTCAGGGGGGCGGGTGGGCGGGGCCTCAGGGGCCCTCAGGGCGGGTGGGCGGGGCCTCAGGGGCCCTCAGGGGGGCGGGCGGGGCCTTCGGGGCCCTGGGGGGAGCGGGCGGGCGGGGCCTCAGGGGCCCTCAGGGGGGCGGGCGGGGCCTTCGGGGCCCTCAGGGGGGCGGGCGGGGCCTCAGGGGCCCTCGGCTGTGCTGACACCTGGGCCCCGCAGGTCATCTTCGACAACCTCATGCTGAACCCCGTGTCCCAGCTGTCCCAGGCCATCCGCGAGAACACGGAGCACCTGGCCGAGAAGATGAAGTGAGTCTCACACGCGCGCACACACTCACACTCACACACACACACACATACACACTCACACACACTTACACACACACACACACACACACACTCACACACACACACACACTCACACACACACACACACTCACACACACACACTCACACACACACTCACACACACACACACACTCACACACACACACACTCACACACACACTCACACACACACACACTCACACACACACACACTCACACACACACACACACACTCACACACTCACACACACGCACACACACACACACACACACACACACACCCTCCGGTGTCCCTGCCCGGGGGCGGCCGAGCCCCCAGGACACCCACCCCCCTCCCCACGCCCTCTCCCGCCTCCCGCCTGACCCAGGCAGAGACGGACTCTGTACCAGCAGCCCGCCCGCCCTGGGCACAGGAGGGGTCTGGGCAGGTGCTCAGGCCCCAGGTCACCATCCTGTCCGCCCCCGCCCCCCGGCTGGCAGGATCCTCTTCCAGAACTCGGGGCGCACGTGGGAGGACCTGGAGGCCCGCATCAACGCCGAGAACGAGGTGCCCATCCTGAAGACGTCCAACAAGGTGAGCGGGGTGGCCATGTTGGCCGGGCAGGGCCGACCCTGTCCCCACCCACAGGCCCCTGACCCGACCCCTCCCCCACCCACAGGCAGGCCCTGACCCCCCTCCCCCACCCACAGACAGGCCCTGACCCCCATCCCCCAGCCCACAGGCAGGCCCTGACCCCCATCCCACCACAGACAGGCCCTGACCCCTAACCCCCTCCCCACCCACAGACAGGCCCTGACCCCTGACCCCCATCCCCCCTCCAGACAGGCCCTGACCCCCTCCCCCACCCACAGGCAGGCCCTGACCCCTGACCCCCTCCCCCACCCACAGGCAGGCCCTGACCCCTGACCCCCTCCCCAACCCACAGACAGGCCCTGACCCCCCTGCCCCACCCACAGACAGGCCCTGACCCCCCTCCCCCACCCACAGACAGGCCCGGTTGACCCCCTCCCCCACCCATAGACAGGCCCTGACCCCCTCCCCCACCCACAGACAGGCCCTGACCCCTGACCCCCTCCCCCACCCACAGACAGGCCCTGACCCCCCTCCCCCACCCACAGACAGGCCCTGACCCCTGACCCCCTCCCCAACCCACAGACAGGCCCTGACCCCTCCCCCACCCACAGACAGGCCCTGACCCCCTCCCCCACCCACAGACAGGCCCTGACCCCCATCCCCCAGCCCACAGGCCCCTGACCCCCCTCCCCCACCCACAGACAGGCCCTGACCCCTGACCCCCTCCCCCACCCACAGACAGGCCCTGACCCCCCTCCCCCACCCACAGACAGGCCCTGACCCCTGACCCCCTCCCCAACCCACAGACAGGCCCTGACCCCTCCCCCACCCACAGACAGGCCCTGACCCCCTCCCCCACCCACAGACAGGCCCTGACCCCCTCCCCCACCCACAGACAGGCCCTGACCCCCATCCCCCAGCCCACAGGCCCCTGACCCCCCTCCCCCACCCACAGACAGGCCCTGACCCCTGACCCCCTCCCCCACCCACAGACAGGCCCTGACCCCCCTCCCCCACCCACAGACAGGCCCTGACCCCTGACCCCCTCCCCAACCCACAGACAGGCCCTGACCCCTCCCCCACCCACAGACAGGCCCTGACCCCCTCCCCCACCCACAGACAGGCCCTGACCCCCTCCCCCACCCACAGACAGGCCCTGACCCCCATCCCCCAGCCCACAGGCCCCTGACCCCCATCCCCCACCCACAGACAGGCCCTGACCCCTGACCCCCTCCCCCACCCACAGACAGGCCCTGACCCCCTCCCCCACCCACAGACAGGCCCTGACCCCTGACCCCCTCCCCAACCCACAGACAGGCCCTGACCCCTCCCCCACCCACAGACAGGCCCTGACCCCCTCCCCCACCCACAGACAGGCCCTGACCCCCATCCCCCAGCCCACAGGCCCCTGACCCCCTCCCCCACCCACAGACAGGCCCTGACCCCCCTCCCCCACCCACAGACAGGCCCTGACCCCCCCTCCCCCAGCCCACAGGCAGGCCCTGACCCCCCTCCCCAGCCCTGGCTGCAGAGGCCATGGCCACTGGCCCAGGCTCTGCCCATCAGCCCTCCCCCCTTCCAGGAGATCAGCTCCATCCTGAAGGAGCTGAGGCGCGTGCAGAAGCAGCTGGAAGGTGGGTGTGGCCCCGAGGACCTGGTGGAGAGGCAGGGTGGGTGTGGGGGGCAGGACCCTCCCCTGACGCCCCCCTCCCCCGCCCCCGCAGTCATCAACGCCATCGTGGACCCCAGCGGGAACCTGGACCTGCTCACCGGGGGCCGGGGCGGCCCGGGCTCCGGCCTCGGGAAGGGCCGGCCGCCCGCCCACAGCCCCGCCTCGCCGCCCGCGCCCCTGGCGCTGAGGGCCTTCCCGCCGCGGCCGCCCTGCGGGTCCCCCGGCCTCCCGGACCCCGCCTTCCTGCCCGACTTCCTCCCGGACTCCGAGCGGTTCCTGATCTAGTGGCCGGGCCCCGCCTCCCGCTCCCCCTGCCCGCCCGGCCCTCCCCCTCCGGCTGCGGCCGGCTCACCCTGAACATCCCCACACGTGCCATACCCCCGGGCGGCTCCCCGGGCCCCTCAGCTCCCACCAGCACCCGCCACCTCCCCCGCCGCCTCCTGGCCCAGCTCCCGCTGCGGCCGCTGCCAAGGCCGGGGTCCCGTCCCGGGCCGTCCACGCCCGCTGCATCGTCGTTCCTTTTGTCTTTCGTTTCGGAGGAAAGTTTGTCCATGTCAGCGGCCTCCCCGCCTGCAGGCTTGTGCCTCACGGGCTGGAGCGGTGCTGGCCGGGCCAGGCCGGGGAGGGCCATCTGTGGGTCATTCAGTGCCAAACAGGGAGCCGGAGGGGCTGGGCCCCGGGACGCGGGGGGTGCAGGCCAGTGCCTGGGGCCCAGGGCCGGGCAGGCATGTGGCTGAGAGTCGCTTGGGGCAGGAGCCCCAGCCCTTCCCGCCTTCGGTGCCAACACGGCTGCTGACCCAAGCGTGCCAGCCGCCTCGAGGGGCACGCCTCCGCCTACACCTGCTCCCCACCATCCCGGGCGTATCTGCAGGTGCAGGGCCTGCCCAGAGGGGGTGCCGGGCCCCAGCTCCTGGTTCGTGGCCTCTGGGCCAGGGGAGGCGGGAGCCAGGCCAGAGCGGCTGCAGCCGGGCTCCCGGGAGCTCCTGAGGCAGCACGCCGCCCCGTCCCAAATGCCCGGCATGAGCGGGGCATCTGCCCTGGGCTCGGGCCCCACAGGCCCGTCCTGGGGGCGGGGCAGGGACAGGCCGGGAGCAGGTGGGTTTTCTCAGGGTCCTGTTGGCGGGAACACGCCAGGCGGCCCCTCTGGGGCTGTTTCTGGAGCCTCTAAGCCAAAGAGCCTGTGGGGGCGGGTGCCCCTCGACCAGAGTGCGGCAGCCCCTGGCGTCTGCATGCGTGTGGATTGCTGGGACCCACCGTGGGAGGCCCTGCAGCTGGACGGAGGCCACGGGGGCCGTGGCTGTTTACACTGGGCGCCCCTCCTGATGTTTACGTGTGTGAGTGGCAGTGGGGTCCCTGCCTGGTGTCCCCCCAAGAGCCTGCGGAGTCCCTCAGAGGAGGATCGAGTCCTGGTCCCGCCCCGCATGCCCCACGCCCTGCCCGCAGCCGCCGGGCACACGTGGTGGCCACGGATCCCGGCCACGCGGCCCTCCCACGCACACCCTCCCCGGGGCAGCCGAGCACTTTTTATCCGTAGACGCGTCCCCCCCGGCCCGGCCCGGGCTCCGTAACGTGTGTGTCTGGCTCCGCGGAGGCTCCTCCAGTTTGTCCTCAGGTGGTCTGTGGGTGTCTTTTAGAAAACGGTTATTTTATATGATTTGTCATGAATTTGTTCTAATAAATCATTCTATCACGTGGCAGCCCCGGCGCCGTGGCCTCGTTTCTCCGTGGCGGGTGGCTGGGCAGGGAGTGCGTGGCCCGAGGTCTCCCCCGCCCCCCCATGAAAACCGTTTGACCCCAAGCCCAGGGGACACTGCAGTGCAGAGGCCCGGCCACCAGGTGGCAGCCTAGGCCAGCAGGCAGAGTGGAAATTTCCAGCCGGTTTGCTTCTCCAAGAGAAAAGCTGTTTCATTCCGATGAGCAGAAGGCCACACCCAGCACAGTCCTCCGAAGCAGCTGTGCTGGGCCTGGCGGTGAGGGGGTTGGGGAGGGCTCTGAGCACTCACCCTGTGCTGCGGCCGGGGCTGCAGTCTGACCGGAGCTGCACGCCCCTCCACGGGTCCCTGAGCCTGAGGCAGTCGGTCCCTGGCCTGTGGCTCTGCTGGTGGAGCATCATCCAGGCACCAAAGGGGGCGGATTCGATTCAGATCAGGGTGCATGCCTGGGGGCATGTTCCATGTTTCTCTTTCTCTCCCTCTCTAAAAATCTGTAAAAACACATCTTCTTGGGTGAGAATTTAAAAAAATTTTTTTAAGTTAAAAATGTATTTAAAAAAAGAGAGACAGGTTGGGCTGGAGCCATGTCCAGTGGCGGGGACCCCCAAGGCCAGCCCTGGGCCAGAAGTGCAGGAGGCACAGGCACCCAGCACCTCCCCACGCCCTCTGTCCCCCGTGTCAGCTCTGCCCCCCATGCCCTCTGCCCCCCGTGTCAGCTCTGCTCCCCACGCCCTCTGTCCCCCACGCCCTCTGTCCCGTGTCAGCTCTGCCCCCCATGCCCTCTGCCCCCCACACCCTCTGTCCCCGTGTCAGCTCTGCTCCCCACACCCTCTGTCCCCCGTGTCAGCTCTGCCCCCCACGCCCTCTGCCCCCTGTGTCAGCTCTGCCCTCCATGCCCTCTTTCCCCCTGCCCTCTGCCCCCCACGCCCTCTGCCCCCCACACCCTCTGCCCCCCACACCCTGTCCCCATGTCAGCTCTGTCCCCCGTGTCAGCTCTGCTCCCCACACCACAGCCAGGGCCAGTCTCGGCAGCGGGCCCGCCGACCCCCGTGGAGAGCTGCTCCCGCTGGGCCTCACTCCCGGACCCTCCGCAGACCCTCGGGGAGCCGGCCAGGGTGGGCTCACCCCCGGGAGTCACAGCACACGCGGAGCGACCCCAGCCCAGCGTCGCGAGGGAAGACGGGTGGACGGTGGGGCTGACAAAGGGGAGAGGGGGGGATGCATCTCCGGTCGGGTCGGAAAGGGGTCACGCTGAAAGCTGTGATGCGGGAATACAAAATGGGAAGCAGAGGGTCCTGGGCGCAGAGGGTCCTGTGAGAAGCACAACATAGGTGTGCCCGGAGTTCCTGGGGAGGGGAGCGGGACGGAGGGGGGAGGGAGAGGGAGGAATCGCTCGGGGTGGGGAGAGGCGTGGTGTGCTGGGTCAGGTCGCCCCCCTCCCCGGATGCCCGGTCCCGGCGGCTGCGACCTGGACGTGGGAACAAGGTCCCTGCAGACGACCCAGGTAAGACCAGGTCTCAGGTTCGACTCTGACCCACCGCAATGGGTCTCCTTGTCGGACCGGGGCCTCTGGGTCCCGAGACAGAGGGCACAGCAGGGCCACGGTGTGTGGCCACAGGGGGAGTGCCCTCGGCAAGAAGGGGGCGCCTGGGGACACGGAGTGAGGAGGGGAGCTGGGAGCAGGCCCCCCGACGGCCGGCGATGGAACCAGCCCTGCCGGCACCCTGACTTGGGTCTTTGGCCTCCAAAACGGAGACAATAAAGTTCTGAGTTGAAGTCACTACGCTGTGTGGCTTTGTGACCACAGTCCCAGCAAACCTGTGTCTGTATCCATGGCACAGGGAGCTTCAGGGATAAAAAAAATCCAAGCAGAATTTTTATTAAATATACTAGAGGCCCGGTGCATGAAGATCCATGCACTGGAGGGGTTCCTCAGCCCGGCCTGCCCCCTCTCACAGTCCGGGAGCCCTCAGGGGCGGGAGGCGACCTGGCGATCAGGGGAAGGTGAGGCCCCATCACTCCTCTGCTGCTGCCACTGCCGGCAGCGCAGGCCTCGGCTGGCCCTGGTTACCCCAGCCTCGGGCGGCCCTGGGTGGCTGGGGGCTGAGGGGCTGGGTGCTGCCATCATGTGGCTGTGGGTGCCGCCATCTTTGAGGGCGTGGCAGTCATTAGCATATTCCCTCCTTATTGGCTGTGGGAGCTGCCATCTTTGTGATGGTGTGAGGGTCAGTCAGCATCTTTATTCGACAGGACAATTCTCCCCTGTACTACAGGCACACACAATTTCTTCGGCTTTCCTTCTATTTTTTATTCACGCTGAGAACCGGGGGGCTGGGCTCCCAAGGCCGTGGAGCCAGCGCCGTGTCTCGCCACCGGCCCTGAGCTTGCTCAGAGTCACAGCGAAGGAGCCGTCGCTCCGGCGGGCTCCGGGGGTCCCGGTGGCTGCTGGGGCCTCACTGACCCCCAGGCCGGGCCTGGGAGGCGGAGGGGCGGGGCCTGTCTCTGGAGGGGAAAGTTCTGGGCCTCCCCCTGGCGCGGGCGCCTCTGCTCCCGGTGTCAGCTGCCGCGTGCAGAGCGCGAAATCAGGACGAAGAGGAAGTGGCCGAGGGGAAGCTGCAGGCAGGGGAGCGGAGGCCGGGGCGGGGCGAGGCCAGGGCCACCCTGAGGGCTGAGGCTGCCGTCTGGAGCTGGAGCCGAGATGGGCGCCAAGGCAGGGCCCCCAGAGGTAAGTGCCCGGGGGCCAGGCCAGAGCCTGCGGTCCTTCTGGCCCCGTGCTGCCAGCAACCCAGCCCAGAGGCCACAGAGCCGGCAGCTGGGCCTGCAGCACCCGTTCCCCCACGGAGCAGCCGGGCCAGGGCCCGTGACCTGACAGCCGATCTCTGGGCCCGTCTGGGCCGCAGCCGGGCCACGTCCTGAGCCAGGAGTCCCGCGCCTTCAGCCAAGACCTCTGCTGCCGGCAGGGCCCGCGCCACCCACAGGGCTGAGGGCTCAGCTGCCCGGGGAGCCAGGGGGCCGTTTCCTCCCAGCAGCTCCCCCCCCCAGGGATGCCCAGTGCCCAGGCTGCAGCGAGTGACTAGCACCCTGGGGGCCACCCCATCCCGCAGCAACCCCCCCCCCCCCCCCCCCCCGTTCCTGTAGCTCCAGTGGCCGGAGGTGGGATGGTGGGATCGGGGATCGGGGCCGGGGCGAGGCCTCGGGGGCCCGTGTTCAGACAGGGTAGGGGCCCCTCGTACAGGGTGTGGGCTCGGGGAGCCTGCCCAGGAGGCCCCTGCGCACCCTCCCCGCCCCGGCCCGCCCGGCGGCACCCATGACCTCCCAAGAGCTGGTGAGGGCGGACGCCGGGCCCGGCCGCTGGGAGGGCGGCAGGAGCACCCAAGGCCCTGAGCTCCCGGGGGCACCCTGGCTCCCCACAGGGACCTCCTGGGAGAGGGACCAGCCCAGGGGGCCCTGGCAGAGCCCCCATCGCCCGAGCAGCTGGCGGTGCCGGTGCTGGGGGCCGGGGGCCGGGGGCCGGGTGCTGGGTTCTCTGGGAGGGAGGGAGGCTATGCCCCCATGAAGGTGGCAGAGTCTGGGGGTCCAGGGTGACCCAGCATCACACACACAGGCCTGTGGGGGTGGGGTGGGGGTGGGGGTGGGGGCAGGAGTGGGTGGGGGAGGGGTGGGAGTGGGTGCAGGGGTGGGGGTGGGGGTGAGAGTGGGGCAGAGGGGCCAGCCCGGCTGGAAGCAGCTATTTATAGGCCTGTGAGAGGCTCTCACTCAGGGCAGTTGTGGCCGAAACAGGAACCGAAATTCTGACACCCAGACCCCACTGAGAGGAACGCGAGAGTGAAAACGCGCGCACACACACACACACACACACACAGCGGATCACACACACACACACACACTCACACACACACACACACACATATACACACACACACATACACACAGAGTGAACCACACACACACACATATATACACACAGATACAGCGGATCACACACACACACACACAGCGAACCACACACACACACACACACACACATACACACAGAGCGGATCACACACACACACACATATACACACAGTGGATCACGCACACACGCATACACACACATATATACACACAGTGGATCACACACACACATACACACGCGCACACACACACACATACACACACACAGAGCGAACCACACACACACACAGAGCGGATCACGCACACACACAGATACACACAGTGGATCACACACATGCGCGCGCGCACACACACACACATACACAGACACAGACACACACACAGAGCGGACCACACACACACATACACACACACAGAGCAAACCACACACACACACACACACACACACAGAGCGAAACACACACACACACACACAGAGCGGATCACATACACACACAGATACACACAGTGGATCACATACATGCGTGAGCACACACACACACACACACATACACAGACACACACAGAGCGGACCACACACACACACACACACACACACAGAGCAAACCACACACACACACATACACACTGATACACACTGTGGATCTCACACACACACACACACACATACATACACACAGATACACACAGCGGATCTCACACACACACACACACACAGATACACACAGTGGATCTCTCTCTCTCTCACACACCCACACACACACAGAGCAGATCACACACACCGAGTGGAACACACCCCCCCCTCAGCCCCCCCCCCTCCCCCCCCCCCGCCGGCAGCTGCAGGCCGGGCCCTCAGGGATGCCTTCCCGCTGCAGGTGCTGGGAGCGCTGGCTGTGCTGGGGCTCGGGGCCGCTCTCCTCTGCCTCCTGTGGGGAGCGCCCTGCCCCCCCTGGGGCCAGCGGCCCCCCGAGGAAGAGCCCGCCCGGTCCCCGGGTTCCGGCTCCGGCCCGGCCTGGGAGCCCCTCGGCGGGGAGGCCCAGTGGCTGCAGCAGAACTCCTGCCGGTGAGCGAGCTGGGCCGTCTCAGCCTGGGCCACCCCCCTCCCAGGGCTCCCCAAGGGGCGGGGCCCCGCCCCTGCCGGCTCCTCCTGGGCCCCCAGGGGCTGGGGGGGCGAGGGGGGGCGGGGGCGGGGAGGGCCCCGCTGGATGGGCTGCTGCTCTTTGCAGCAAGGGGCCACCTGGGCTCTGACCAGGCAGGTCTCACCTGGCTGAGGTGTGGCATCTCATGGCCTGCCGGGGAGTGGTGTCTGCTCTGTGGCCCAGCCCTTCCCCATGGCCCAGCCCTCCCCATGGCCCAGCCCTCCCCATGGACCAGCCCTTCCCCATGGCCCAGTCCTCCCCGTGGCCTAGCCCTCCCCATGGCCCAGCCCTCGCCATGGCCCAGTCCTCCCCATGGCCCAGTCCTCCCCATGGCCCAGCCCTCCCCATGGCCCAGCCCTCGCCGTGGCCCAGCCCTCCCCGTGGCCCAGACCTTCCCGTGGCCCAGACCTTCCCCATGGCCCAGTCCTCCCCATGGCCTAGCCCTCCCCATGGCCCAGCCCTCCCCGTGGCCCAGACCTTCCCGTGGCCCAGCCCTTCCCCATGGCCCAGTCCTCCCCATGGCCTAGCCCTCCCCATGGCCCAGTCCTCCCCATGGCCCAGCCCTCCCCATGGCCCAGCCCTCGCCGTGGCCCAGCCTTCCCCGTGGCCCAGCCCTCCCCGTGGCCCAGCCCTTCCCCGTGGCCCAGCTCTTCCCGTGGCCCAGCCCTCCCCGTGGCCCAGCCCTCCTTGTGGCCCAGACCTTCCCGTGGCCCAGCCCTCCCCGTGGCCCAGCTCTTTCCCATGGCCCAGCCCTCCCCGTGGAACCCTTCCTGTGGCCCAACCCTTCCCCGTGGCTCAGCCCTTCCCATGGCCCAGCCCTCCCCGTGGCTCAGCCTTTCCCCATGGCCCAGCCCTGGCCGCCTCCCTGGCAGGCTCCTGGGGTCACCACTCCCTCAGGCAACAGCCCCTGGGCTGACCCACAGCTCTTGGGCCACGGGGAGGGCTGACCCACGGGGAGGGCTGGGCCACGGGGAGGGCTGACCATGGGGAGGGCTGGGCCACGGGGAGGGATGGACCACGGGGAGGGCTGACCATGGGGAGGGCTGGGCCTCGGGGAGGGCTGACCCACGGGGAGGGCTGGGCCACGGGGAGGGCTGACCATGGGGAGGGCTGGGCCACGGGGAGGGATGGACCACGGGGAGGGCTGACCATGGGGAGGGCTGGGCCTCGGGGAGGGCTGACCCACGGGGAGGGCTGGGCCACGGGGAGGGCTGACCACGGGGAGGACTGGGCCAAGGGGAGGGCTGGCCACGGGGAGGACTGGGCCAAGGGGAGGGCTGACCCACGGGGAGGGCTGGGCCACGGGGAGGGCTGACCATGGGGAGGGCTGGGCCACGGGGAGGGATGGACCACGGGGAGGGCTGACCATGGGGAGGGCTGGGCCTCGGGGAGGGCTGACCCACGGGGAGGACTGGGCCAAGGGGAGGGCTGACCACGGGGAGGACTGGGCCAAGGGGAGGGCTGGCCACGGGGAGGACTGGGCCACGGGGAGGGCTGACCACGGGGAGGACTGGGCCAAGGGGAGGGCTGACCACGGGGAGGACTGGGCCTCGGGGAGGGCTGACCCACGGGGAGGGCTGGGCCACGGGGAGGGCTGACCACGGGGAGGACTGGGCCAAGGGGAGGGCTGGCCACGGGGAGGGCTGGGCCACGGGGAGGGCTGTGCAGGGCTGGGAGGCGGCTGGGGCTCCCCAGCTCACGACCCCCGACCCCCAGGCTGGAGCTGGTGGAGAGCCTTCCCCAGGACCTGCCCTTCGCAGCCGGCAGCCCGTCCGCCCAGCCCCTGGCGCAGGCCTGGCTGCAGCTGCTGGACGGGGCGCGGGAGAGCGTGCACATCGCCTCCTACTACTGGTCCCTCACCGGCGCCGACATCGGGGTCAACGACTCCTCCTCCCAGCTGGTGCGCCGTCCCTCCCGCCCCCATCTACCCCGCCCCCCGTCCACCCCGTCCCCGCCTCCCCCCCCCGTCTACTCCGCCCCCCATTCCCGCCCCCCCCACCCGCCTCCTCCACCTCAGCTCTACCCCCCCACCCCTCCCCTGTCCCCGCCTCCCCCCGTCCCCGCCCCGCCTCCCCCCCAGCTCTACCTGCCCCCTCCATCCCCACCTCCCGCCCCCGGGTGCCGGCAGTGCAGGGGTGCTGGGGGGTCAGGCCGGCCCGGGGAGGGGCTGTCCTCCCCGTGGGGGGTCAGTGGGTGACGCCCGCCCGCTGCAGGGCGAGGCTCTCCTGCTGAAGCTGCAGCAGGTGCTGAGCAGGAACGTGTCCGTGGCCGTGGCCACCAGCCACCCGACGCTGGCCAAGAGCTCCACCGACCTGCAGGTCCTGGAGGCCCGAGGTGGGCTGCGCACCTTCTGCCGGGGCGGGAGGGCGGGGGGGGGGGGGGGGCGGCTGAATGGCTGGGGGCAGCGGGTGGGGTGGGGTGGGGGGCTGAGTGGCCGGACTGTGGACCAGGACGAGCCCTGGAGCTGCTGGGGGGAGGGGCCAGGAAGACACCCAGAGCGCCCCCAGGCGCCGGTAGGCGGGAGCGCAGAGCTTCAGGGCCGGCTGTGGCAGAGCCCGGGGCCTGGGTCCTGCTGGCCCAGCTGCTCTGATCCGGGCGGGATGGGGTGGGGGGCGCGGGCGGGGCGGCCTCATTGGTGAGGGAGGCTCGGAGCCAGGCTGCCCTGCGGGGTCCCAGCCCAGTTAGGCCCGCTCCCCGCCTGTGAGGCGGGGAGGAGCGGGGCCTGTGAGGCGGGGAGGAGCGGGCCTGTGAGGCGGGGAGGAGCGGGGCCGGTGAGGCGGGAGGAGCGGGGCCTGTGGGGCGGGGAGGAGCGGGGCCCGTGGGGCGGGGAGGAGCCTGTGAGGCGGGGAGGAGCGGGGCCTGTGAGGCGGGGAGGAGCGGGCCGGTGAGGCGGGAGGAGCGGGCCGGTGAGGCGGGAGGAGCGGGGCCTGTGGGGCGGGGAGGAGCGGGGCCTGTGAGGCGGGAGGAGCGGGCCGGTGAGGCGGGGAGGAGCGGGGCCTGTGAGGCGGGGAGGAGCGGGCCGGTGAGGCGGGAGGAGCGGGGCCTGTGGGGCGGGGAGGAGCGGGGCCGGTGGGGCGGGGAGGAGCCTGTGAGGCGGGGAGGAGCGGGCCCGTGAGGCGGGAGGAGCGGGGCCGGTGAGGCGGGAGGAGCGGGCCTGTGAGGCGGGAGGAGCTGGCCCGTGAGGCGGGAGGAGCGGGGCGGTGAGGCGGGAGGAGCGGGGCCGTGGGGCGGGAGGAGCTGGCCCGTGAGGCGGGAGGAGCGGGGCCTGTGGGGCGGGGAGGAGCGGGCCTGTGAGGCGGGGAGGAGCGGGGCCTGTGAGGCGGGGAGGAGCGGGGCCTGTGAGGTGGGGAGGAGCGGGGCCTGTGAGGCGGGGAGGAGCGGGGCCGGTGGGGCGGGGAGGAGCCTGTGAGGCGGGGAGGAGCGGGGCCGGTGAGGGGGGAGGAGCGGGGCCTGTGAGGCGGGGAGGAGCGGGGCCTGTGGGGCGGGGCCGGTGGGGCGGGGAGGAGCGGGGCCTGTGAGGCGGGAGGAGCGGGGCGGTGAGGCGGGAGGAGCGGGGCCGGTGAGGGGGGAGGAGCGGGGCCGGTGAGGCGGGAGGAGCGGGGCCGGTGAGGGGGGAGGAGCGGGGCGGTGAGGCGGGAGGAGCGGGGCCCGTGAGGCGGGAGGAGCGGGGCCTGTGAGGCGGGGAGGAGCGGGGCCGGTGAGGGGGGAGGAGCGGGGCCTGTGAGGCGGGAGGAGCGGGGCCTGTGAGGCGGGGAGGAGCGGGGCCTGTGAGGCGGGGAGGAGCGGGCCTGTGAGGCGGGGAGGAGCGGGGCCGGTGGGGCGGGGAGGAGCGGGGCCTGTGAGGCGGGGAGGAGCGGGGCCGGTGAGGCGGGGAGGAGCGGGGCCTGTGAGGCGGGAGGAGCGGGGCCTGTGGGGCGGGGCCGGTGGGGCGGGGAGGAGCGGGGCCGGTGAGGCGGGAGGAGCGGGGCCTGTGAGGTGGGGAGGAGCGGGCCCGTGAGGCGGGGAGGAGCGGGGCCTGTGAGGCGGGGAGGAGCGGGGCCTGTGAGGCGGGGAGGAGCGGGGCCTGTGGGGCGGGGAGGAGCGGGGCCGGTGAGGCGGGGAGGAGCGGGGCCGGTGGGGCGGGGAGGAGCGGGGCCGGTGAGGCGGGGAGGAGCGGGGCCTGTGGGGCGGGGTGGCCGCGGGCGGCTGGCGGCCTGCGGGAGGCACGGTGCGGAGCGGCTGTCGGCCGGGGCTCACCCTGTCTCGCGGCCGCAGGTGCCCAGGTGCGCCGCGTGCCCATGGGGCGGCTGACGGGCGGCGTGCTGCACTCCAAGTTCTGGGTGGTGGACGGGCAGCACGTGTACCTGGGCAGCGCCAACATGGACTGGCGCTCGCTGACGCAGGTGAGTCCCCGCCCGCCCCGCCCTCCCGCCCCCTGGGCTCCCGGCCGCTCGCTCCTCACCGGGGACCGGGAGGGCGGCCGCCCAGGACATCTCCCCGTGGGGCCCACGCGGCCGGACCCCACAGCTGCAGGATTCCCGGGCGCCCAGCCCCTCCGCTCGGCCTCCTTTCGCAGTGCGTGTGGAGGGGAGGAGGGAGAGAGACACATCCAGCGCTCTCCTCCCGCACACGCCCCACGGGGGGCAGGCGGCCAGCCCGCAGCCGAGGTCCGAGCCCTTGACGGGACTCGAACCCGTGGCCCTCGGGCGCGCAGGTCGACGCTCCACACAGCCCCGCGGCCGGCCCAGGCCCGCAGACGGCACAGCCGGGCCCTCAAGAAAACCCCCCGTTAAGGCGGCCAAACGCCGGCGGACGGTCCCCGTCACCCTGCTCGGCCCGGACCCTGAGGAGCACGCGCTCCCCTCGGCTTCATGCGTCTCCCGAGCGTTTCCGAGTGACCCTGTAGGCTTCCGTCCTCGGAAGCAACGCTCAGGACACACAGGGGCCGCTGGTCACCCCACTCCTGCTCGGGGTGCGGCCGTGGCCCAGCTGCTGGGGGCGCTGCACCCCGGCCCGGGCCCCCCTCACCGCTGGGGCCTGCACCCCCCCCTCACCGCTGGGGGCCGCACCCCCCCCTCACCGCTGGGGGCCGCACCCCCCTCACCGCTGGGGCCTGCACCCCCCCCTCACCGCTGGGGGCCGCACCCCCCTCACCGCTGGGGGCCGCACCCCCCTCACCGCTGGGGGCCGCACCCCCCCCTCACCGCTGGGGGCCGCACCCCCCTCACCGCTGGGGCCTGCACCCCCCCCTCACCGCTGGGGGCCGCACCCCCCCCTCACCGCTGGGGGCCGCACCCCCCTCACCGCTGGGGGCCGCACCCCCCTCACCGCTGGGGGCCACACCGCCCCCCCTCACCGCTGGGGGCCGCACCCCCCTCACCGCTGGGGGCCGCACCCCCCTCACCGCTGCGCCGCAGGTGAAGGAGCTGGGCGTGGTGCTGCACAACTGCAGCCGGCTGGCCAGGGACCTGGAGAAGACCTTCCAGACCTACTGGGCGCTGGGCGCGCCCCACGCCGCACTGCCCCGGCACTGGCCCCACAGCCTCTCCTCCCACATCAACCTCGCCCGGCCCCTCCGCGCCCGCTTCGGCGGGGTGCCCACCGCGGCCTACTTCTCGGTGAGAGGCCCGGCCCCGGGCCTGCCCCCCGCCCCACCCGCCCCGCCCCGGGCTCCCCAGGCGCCTGCACCACAGGAGACAGGCGGCCTGAGGGGTGGGGGCGTCTCCGAACAGGGGAGGGGGAAGGGGCTCCAGCTCTTCCCGCCGTCCTTACTCTGCGGGCGGCCGGCCATGCCCCGGCTGATGCCCCCGGCTGATGCTCCCGGCCATGCCCCGGCTGATGCCCCGGCTGATGCCCCCGGCCGGTGCCCTCGGCCATGCCCCCGGCCGGTGCCCCCGCCGGTGCCCCCGCCGGTGCCCTCGGCCCGTGGCTGGCCCGGAGCAGAGGCCTGGCGTCTGGGCGGGGACCTGCCCCCGGACGGGGTCCCCGTGCAGGCGGGAAGCCTTGCCTGGCACAGGGCCCCCGCCAGGCCGCGCCCAGTCTCCCTCCGACCCCACATCCTGGAGGGGGCGCAGGGAGGGCGCCCGGTCCGGGAACCGGGGTTCCAGCAGGGCGGCGCCCTCAGGGACCTCCCTCCCGGCCCCCAGGCCTCGCCGCCCGCGCTCTGCCCCGCGGGCCGCACCCGGGACCTGGAGGCTCTGCTGGCGGTGATGCGGGCGGCCCGGCGCTTCCTCTACGTCTCGGTGATGGACTACTTCCCCACCACACGCTTCCGCCGCCCGGCCCGGTGTGTGCGGGGAGGGGCAGGGGGCCGGAGGGAGACCCCCGGGCGGCGGGCCCCATGGCCGGGTCCCTGACCGCCTGCCCGCAGGTACTGGCCGGTGCTGGACAGCGCGCTGCGGGAGGCGGCCTTCAGCCGGCGGGTGCCCGTGCGCCTGCTGGTCAGCTGCTCGCTGCACTCGGACCCCAGCATGTTCTCCTTCCTGCGGTCCCTGCAGGCCTTCAGCAACCCCGCGGCCAACGTGTCCCTGGACGTGGTGAGGCCTGGTCCCCCTGCCCCTGTGCCTCCCCTCCTCCCCTCCCCTCCCCCCCCTCCCCTCCTCCCCTCCCCCTCCCCCACCCCCTCTCCCCTCCTCCCCTCCCCCGCCCCCTCTCCCCCCCCTCCCCCGCCCCCTCTCCCCCTCCCCCGCCCCCTCTCCCCCTCCCCCGTCCCCTCTCCCCCTCTCCCACACCCTCTCCCCCCCTCCCCCGCCCCCTCTCCCCCTCCCCCGCCCCCTCTCCCGCCCCTCTCCCCTCCTCCCCTCCGGACTCGCTCCCTCCGCCCCCACAGAAGGTCTTCATCGTGCCGGTGGGGAATCACTCCCACATCCCGTTCAGCAGAATGAGCCACAGCAAGTTCATGGTCACAGAGAAGGCGGCCTACGTAGGTGAGCCCGGGGCGGGGCTGTGGGCAGGGCACCTGTGAGTCTGAGGGGCGGCTGTGAGTGGGGACACAGAGGCACAGGCCCGCGGAGGGGCGTGCCGGGCCGTGGCCAGGCCTGGAGCTGGGGGCGTGGCTCTCAGCCCAGAGGGCCTCCGCGCACCCTGTGATCATGTCCCCACGGGCCGGGCCAGGCCGGGGGCGGGGGGGGGGGGGGGGTCCGGGAGGCCGGGCACCAGCATCTCCCCGCACCCCAGGCACCTCCAACTGGTCCGAAGACTACTTCAGCAGCACGTCGGGCGTGGGGCTGGTGGCGAGCCAGCGGGCGGCCAGCTCGGTGCAGGAGCAGCTGCGGCAGCTGTTCGAGCGGGACTGGAGCTCCCGCTATGCCGTGGGCCTGGACGGGCGGGCCCCGGGCCAGGACTGCGTGTGGCCGGGCTGAGGCCCGCCAGCCGCTCCGGCCGCACAGCCTCTGAGACACTGCCCCGCCCCCGGGCCTCCGGGCTGCCCCACCGGGGCTCAGGCCGCTCCGTTCCCACAAGCCCCGTCCGGGTGGAGACGCCCCACGCCCAGTCTGTGAACTGTCTGCTCTCCTGATGCCCAAATACAGGCCCCTGAGCCCGCCTCCTCCCGGAGCCTCCAGCTGCCTCTCAATTCCAGAGCCGCAGTCCGGCCCGGGAGCCGGCCCCTGGGGTGTGCGTCTCCCGCCGTGCGGGTCAGGCCCGTGGCCGCCTGTGAGCAGCGAGTCCCCAGGGCGGCCGGGCGTGCGGGTGGCGTGTCTGCCATGGAGCCACTGACGCCTCAGTGCCCAGCCCCCAGGGACCGGGGGCATTGGCATTGCCAGAGCCCTGGCTGGGGGTCGGGAGCAGGAGCAGATGGGCTGGTCCCTGTGACCACCTCCTGGGCAGTTCCTGGGGTAGCAGAGGGGCCCAGACCTGTGGGCAGGGCTGGAGGGGGAAGGGGGCAGAGGGGAAGGGGGCCCAGGATGGGAGGGGTGTAGAGTGAGGAGAACCTGGGCTGAGCGGGGGGGGGCTGGCCCAGCTGGGAGGGCAGGAGCGTACCCCCGAGCCGCTGCACCTGCCTGCGGAGGAGGGTCTGCATTCGGTCCCAGGTCCCACCTGCTGGCTCTGACTCGGGCTGCGACCCGCCCGCCCAGAGGGGGGTCCCCTCCCCGCTCCCCCCGTCACTGAGGCCGGATGGAGCTTGAGGCTGCTCCGTGGTCCCAGGGGCAGCGGACGCTGAGGGAGCTAAGCGAGGAGACACGGGGTCCCCCTCCCCCACACCCTGCGTTGCCCCTCCCGCCCCGGTTCTGGCGGCCCCTGGGGGAGCTGGGGGTCCGGTGGGACGCTCAGACACCAGCATCCTGTGAGGAAGTTCTCCAGAGCCAGCCTGATGCCCCCCACCCCCTGCGAGGACCTGAGGGGGGCGGGCCCTGCACTGTGGGCAGGGCGGCGGGCGGCTGGGCCCGTCCGTGCTGAGCTGCACTGACCAGGCGGGGCCGGGAGCAGACACCACCGCACCCTTGCTGCCCAGGCCTGGCCGGCCGGTCCCGACGGCTCTGCGCTCCAGGCCAGCTGGTGCCCGGGCCTCAGCCATGCCCGCCTCGCCCGGGGTCAGGTGGCCACGCCCCAGTGGCCACCTGGGGGGCCTGCTCCAGCAGAGCCCCCTCCCGGAGCCCAGATGGATGAGGCTGAGAGAAGGTTTGGGGGGTATGGGGGGGAACCAGGCCGTGTGCCTGCGGGCGGACCCAGTGCTGCCGCCACTGGCCAGTTCACAAGCAGCTTCTTCCCGTCCGGCCCGGAGCGGCCTGAGCCCCTTGGAGCCTGGGTCCCAGCCTGCGGGACCTGCAGGGGGGGGTGGGGGGGCGGCCTGCTCCCCACGACACTGGACGATAAACTGGGACCCGCCGTTTGTGGGGTTCCTCATCAGCGCACAGGAGGGTGGCCACACGGTCAGCATCGCAGCTGTGACCCCGGGGTCGGGGGCCGGGGGGCGGTGAATCCCCAGCCAGGCAGCCCCGCCCGTGTCCCCAGAGGCCAGCACTGGCCGGGAGGGGGGCGAGGGAGGGGGGCGCGGCCTTGCTCGGCTGCAGGCGGAAGGCCCACTGAGCCCTCCTTCCCGCCGCCCCACTCAGGGGCGCTCAGGGACCTGCTGGGGCTCAGCTCCAGGGCTCCCTCCCCTAACCTGATGGCCCTGCCCTCTGCCACAGCCGGCCCGGCTCGGCCCTCCTCCGCCTGGCCTCCACGTCCCTGGGCCCCACGGGGTTGGGGGGTGGGGGCAGTCTTGGAAGCAGCAGGCCACGTGGGGCCCACAGTCCCCCAGGGGGTTAAGGACCAGCTCCTGCCCCGCACCCACAGCCAGGGGAGCAGCAGCCCCTCCAAGGGAATGGGGGCCGGAGCCTGGGAGCCGGGGAGTGGGGGCCACGTGGGAACCCCCTTACTGCCCCCCCCAGCGGGGGCTTGGAGAGCCTCTGAGATGGCCCCTCCTGATAGACCCTCCCTTCCTCCAACTGATGGACGGAAGTAAACTCCACCTGCGGCCGGACATTCCAGAGCTCTGAGCCACAATCAGCACCTGCCAAACACCCTGAGCCCCCGACTCCTAAGTCCCTGGGTCCCTCATCATAGGCCTCACATGAACCCACCCGTCAGCGCGGCTGAGTGCCCTGAGCCCCGCCCTCTCTTCCCTCCCCTAAGAGTACGTGACCCCCCCCACGGCCTCCCAGGCGGCTCTGCCGGACACAGACGCCCCGGGACCCGCCGTGTGTGCCGGGGGACCCGCCGTGTGTGCCGGGGGGACCCGCCGTGTGTGCCGGGGGGACCCGCCGTGTGTGCCGGGGGGACCCGCCGTGTGTGCCGGGGGGACCCGCCGTGTGTTGGGGGGACCCGCCGTGTGTTGGGGGGACCCGCAGTGTGTTGGGGGGACCCGCAGTGTGTGCCGGGGGGACCCGCCGTGTGCCGGGGGGACCCGCCGTGTGTGCCGGGGGGACCCGCCGTGTGTTGGGGGGACCCGCCGTGTGTGCCGGGGGGGCCCGCCGTGTGTTGGGGGGGCCCGCCGTGTGTGCCGGGGGGACCCGCCGTGTGTGCCGGGGGACCCGCCGTGTGTGCCGGGGGGACCCGCCGTGTGTTGGGGGACCCGCTGTGTGTTGGGGGACCCGCCGTGTGTGCCGGGGGGGGGGGGCGCTTCTTCCCGGAACAAAAGCCCTCAGAGCCGCTGGTGGCGTCACCTCCTTTATTGTCTGGCGGGGAACAGCGGGGAGGGGCTGGGGCGCGGGCAGTCCCCCCACACTCCACACCCACACCCACACCCCTGCAGCTTCACCCACCCCACACCCACCCACCCCCACGGGCCCTGAGCGGCCAGCCGGCACCTGCCCCACATCCTGCCGGGTCCACGCTAAGCAGGGGGTGCCCCCGGGGCTGGGGGGGGAGGTCCACCCAGGAGCGAGCGGGTTACAGTGCGCGCAGGCAGCGGGGTCCCAGGAAGGTGGGGGCTGTCCGCAGGGAGGCTGGACGGCCAGGACCACGCCCACCGAGGCCACGCCCACACCGCGGTCACGCCCACCACTGACCACGCCCGCACACGTCACAGCCAACGAGCGTGCGCCACGGCCACGGCCACGGGCACCTCCGTCTCGCCGTCAGCTGCGGCCTCACTGGGCCCGGGGCGCGGGCTGGGCCCCGGCCTTCCCGCCGGGCTCCCGCGTGGCCGTGGCCGTGGCCGTGGCGGGCTCTCCGGGCTCCTCCTCGCGGTCCTCGGGGGACAGGCTTTCTCGGGCGTCAAAGAACGTGACGGCCTCCTCCGGGGGCTGCGCCTGGGCCGGGGCGTCCGCCGCGCCCTCGCCCTTCCTGCCGGGCGCCGCGGAGAAGCCCAGTCTGGGGAACCGGAACCAGCCCGTCTTCTCCTGCTTCCTGGGCGGCTCGGCCGCAGGCCGGGCCTCGGGCTGCGTCTGCACCGGGGCGGGTGTGGGTTCCTCCCCGGTGGCGGCGGTGCCCCCGGCGTCTGGGGCCCCGGAGGAGAACCCGATGCTCGGGAGCCAGAACCGGAACCGCCCAGAGGCCCGCTTGCTCTCCAGCTTCTCCCCGGCGGCCCCGTCTCCCTCTCGGCCGTCCTCTGGCGGGAACTCCAGGATCTCCGCGGGCTCCTCATCGGAACCGCTGTCCACAGGCTGCGGGCCCGAGCTGCCGTCTGACCCTTCGGACGTGGTGGTCTGCGGGCCGGCGTCCGTGCCGGAGGACAGGATCTCAAACGTCTCCGCGTCCGGCTGTGGGGCCCCCGGCGCCTGCTCGGCTCCCTGCGGGACCACCTGCACCTGAGCCCGCAGGGGGCTCTCGGGGACCTTCCCCTTGAGCAGGGAGAACCCGTAAGCCGGCGTCTGGACCTCGGAGGCCGGGATCTCCGCCTCCCGCACGATCTGGATCTGCGAGGAGCCGGCCTGCGGCCCCGGCCCAGCGGCGGACTCCGTGAGGACCCTGGTGTGGACGGTGACCTCCCGGCTCTCCACCCGCGCGCCCTGGATGTGCACTCTGACCTTGGAGATGGGGCCGGCCTCCGCGGGGAGGGCCAGGGCCTCCGGCGGCTGCGGCCCGGGGGCCCCGTCGCCCGCCTGCAGGACGCTCACGCCCCAGGCCCCGGGGGGCTCCCTCCGCAGGGCCAGGGCCAGGCTGCCGTCCGGGTGCCAGACCTCCCACGCGGCCGGGGGGACGAAGATGTCGGCCTCGCCGCCGGGGGCCGGGAACGTGAACCGGGGCACCTTGAGCTTGGGGAACCTGACGGTGAGCACAGAGTCCTCCCAGGCCTGGCCCACGACGGAGACTCGGGCTGGCGCGGCCGTCCTCGAAGCCTTCAGCCTGAGCGGGCCTTCCGGCGGGGGAGAGGGGTGCCCCGTGCCGGAGAGGGGGCCCTCGCCTGGACCCTGCGGGGCCTGGGAAGTGGGGGGCTCCTCGGGGGACGTGCTGGCAGGAGGCGGGGGCGGCTCCGAGCCCAGGCCCGGACGGAGCAGACCTCCCTCGAGAGCTCCCGCCACGTCCGTCTCCACCTCTGACCCGGGAGCACAGACCCCTGGCCTCGAGGCTGCGGCCGGGGCCTCCCCTTCCCTCGGCGCCCCCGGCGCCCCCGCCCCGCCCTGCTCCGTGGAGGAGCGCCAGAAGCTGGGCAGGCGGAGCGACGGCATCCTGAACCAGCTGTCCTGCGAGCCGTCCCGCACGGCTCCCGCCGCCGCGGCCCCCGCGGGCACCCCCTCGGCAGCCACGGCCGGAGTCCCGGCTCCGCCTGTAGGCTCCTCCGTCCCCTGGGGCACGGAGCCGCCTGCCGGTGGCAGCGGTGTGGCCGACCACGGGAACACCGTGGCTTCCTCTGCGCCTGGTGCCCATGCGGGGCTGCGTGGGGAGAGGGCGCCCTCCCAGGCGCCAGGCTCTGCCTCAGCCTCGGCCGATGCCACGGAAACCCGGAACCTCGGTCGGTGGAATTTGGGGAAAGTCACGCGGCCGTAGGCTGTGCGGATCAGGGCGTCCGCCGGGCCAGGGCGGCCGTCAGTTGGGGACGAAGGCACGGGCTCCTGGGATGGAGGGTCGGCGGCGCCTGGGGCGCTGAACAGGTGCGTGTCCCCCCTGGACTCCGAGGGCGTTGCCGGAGGCCGCTCTGAGGCCATGCCGGCTCCAGGGAAAGTCACCTGGAACTTGGTAAGTGTGACACCTTCACGGACCACGCGGGCCGAGGCCTCGGCGTGGTGGCCACTGATGTCAGGTCCGGCTGCAGAGACCCCAGGCCTGCCCGGCAGGGCCGCCTGCACAGAGGGCGCCGTGGCAGCCCCCGGGTCCCCGAGAGTCACCCCCACACCCACCACAGCCGGGCTCCCCGGGGCCTCCCCGAAGTCGCCCCTGGAGACGGAGCGATCAGCGGACACGGAGTACGTCTTACTGGACGACGGTCGGAAGAACGGCATGCTGACCTTTGGCATCTTGAACTTGCTCTCCCGGGCAGCCACCGCCTTGCCCTCCAGGCCAAGGTCACCTGCGACCTTGGGATGGGGCTCCTGGATGTCCACCTCCACGCTAGGAGGCGCCGTCTCTGAGTCAGGAGGGGTGACCTCGCCTTTGGTGCATTTCAGGTCCATTTTGGGCCCCTTGATGTCCACCTTGGGCACCTTCATGCTGGGCATCTGCACCTTGGGCAGGTGGCCTTTGAACTTGGCGCCTTCTCCTTTGCCCTTCAGCTCGCCCACCGTCACCTCGCCCTCCCTCAGGGGCACCGCCATCTCGCCTCCCTGGAGCGGCAGATCAGCGGATGGCAGGTGGATGCTGCCCGCTGGGGCTGGAATCTCACCCACCAGGGAGGCCGGGGGGGCCTGCTCTGTGCTGTGGGACCAGGACACATCAACCGAAGTTCCCCAGTCCTTGCGTGGTTGAGATACCCCGAAGGAAGGCATCTTGAACTTGGGCATCTTGAACTTGCTGTCTTTGGTGGCCACCTCTGTGTCCCCCAGAACGATGTCTCCCTCTAGCTTGGCGCCCGGAGCCTGAATGTCCACCGCCACACTGGGCAGCGAAACCTCCATGTCGGGGACGGTCACCTCCCCTTTGGGGCCCTGCAGGTCCACTTTGGGCCCCTTGATGTCCACCTGGGGGCCCTTGAAGTCGACTTTGGGCATCTTCATGCTGGGCATGTGAACCTTGGGCAGGTGCCCTTTGAATCCAACTCCGGAGGAGCGTCCCTCGAGCTCTCCCTCAGGCAGGTGACCCTCCGGGATCTTCACTCCAAGCTCGCCTGTCTTGATGTCCACATCAGCAGATGGCAGCTCAATAGTGAGGTCACTGGTCTTGATGTCAGTCTGAATGGAGGGCAGGGACACGTCCACTGAGGTCTCCATAGACTTGTGTGGCCCAGACATACCGAAGGAAGGCATCTTGAACTTGGGCATCTTGAACTTGCTGTCTTTGGTGGCCACCTCTGTGTCCCCCAGAACGATGTCTCCCTCTAGCTTGGCGCCCGGAGCCTGAATGTCCACCTCCACACTGGGCAGCGAAACCTCCATGTCAGGGACGGTCACCTCACCTTTGGGGCCCTTCAAGTCCACTTTGGGCCCTTTGATGTCCACCTGGGGGCCCTTGAAGTCGACTTTGGGCAGCTTCATGCTGGGCATGTGAACCTTGGGCAGGTGCCCTTTGAATCCAACTCCAGAGGAGCGTCCTTCGAGCTCTCCCTCAGGCAGGTGACCCTCTGGGATCTTCACTCCAAGTTCGCCTGTTTTGATGTCAATGTCGGCTGATGGGAGGTCAATACTGAGGTCAGTGGTCTTGATGTCAGTCTGGATGGAGGGCAGTGACACGTCTGCCTCAGACTTTGGCAGGGTCACGTCCACTGAGGCCTCCATGGCCTTGCCTGGCCCAGACATACCGAAGGAAGGCATCTTGAACTTGGGCATCTTGAACTTGTTGTCTTTGGTGGCCACCTCTGTGTCCCCCAGAACGATGTCTCCCTCTAGCTTGGCGCTCGGTGCCTGAATGTCCACCTCCACACTGGGCAGCGAAACCTGCATGTTGGGGACGGTCACCTCCCCTTTGGGGCCCTGCAGGTCCACTTTGGGCCCCTTGATGTCCACCTGGGGGCCCTTGAAGTCGACTTTGGGCATCTTCATGCTGGGCATCTGCACCTTCGGTATGTGGCCCTTGAACCTGGGCCCTTCTGCTTTGCCCTTCACCTCTCCAAGCTTCACTTCTCCCTCAGGAACAGTCATCTCCCCTTCGGGGCCCTTCAGGTCTACTTTGGGCCCCTTGATGTCCACCTGGGGGCCCTTGAAGTCGACTTTGGGCATCTTCATGCTGGGCATGTGAACCTTGGGCAGGTGCCCTTTGAATCCAACTCCGGAGGAGCGTCCCTCGAGCTCTCCCTCAGGCAGGTGACCCTCCGGGATCTTCACTCCAAGCTCGCCTGTCTTGATGTCCACATCAGCAGATGGCAGCTCAATAGTGAGGTCACTGGTCTTGATGTCAGTCTGAATGGAGGGCACGGACACGTCCACTGAGGTCTCCATGGACTTGTCTGGCCCAGACATACCGAAGGAAGGCATCTTGAACTTGGGCATCTTGAACTTGCTGTCTTTGGTGGCCACCTCTGTGTCCCCCAGAACGATGTCTCCCTCTAGCTTGGCGCCCGGAGCCTGAATGTCCACCTCCACACTGGGCAGCGAAACCTCCATGTCGGGGACGGTCACCTCCCCTTTGGGGCCCTTCAGGTCCACTTTGGGACCCTTGATGTCCACCTGGGGGCCCTTGAAGTTGACTTTGGGCATTTTCATGCTGGGCATCTGCACCTTGGGCATGTGGCCCTTGAACGTGGGACCTTCTGCTTTACCCTTCACCTCTCCAAGCTTCACTTCTCCCTCAGGAACAGTCACCTCCCCTTCGGGGCCCTTCAGGTCTACTTTGGGCCCCTTGATGTCCACATCAGTAGATGGCAGCTCAATAGTGAGGTCACTGGTCTTGATGTCAGTCTGAATGGAGGGCACGGACACGTCCACTGAGGTCTCCATGGACTTGTCTGGCCCAGACATACCGAAGGAAGGCATCTTGAACTTGGGCATCTTGAACTTGCTGTCTTTGGTGGCCACCTCTGTGTCCCCCAGAACGATGTCTCCCTCTAGCTTGGCGCCCGGAGCCTGAATGTCCACCTCCACACTGGGCAGCGAAACCTCCATGTCGGGGACGGTCACCTCCCCTTTGGGGCCCTGCAGGTCCACTTTGGGCCCCTTGATGTCCACCTGGGGGCCCTTGAAGTCGACTTTGGGCATCTTCATGCTGGGCATCTGCACCTTGGGCATGTGGCCCTTGAACGTGGGCCCTTCTGCTTTGCCCTTCACCTCTCCAAGCTTCACTTCTCCCTCAGGAACAGTCACCTCCCCTTCGGGGCCCTTCAGGTCTACTTTGGGCCCCTTGATGTCCACCTGGGGGCCCTTGAAGTCGACTTTGGGCATCTTCATGCTGGGCATGTGAACCTTGGGCAGGTGCCCTTTGAATCCAACTCCGGAGGAGCGTCCCTCGAGCTCTCCCTCAGGCAGGTGACCCTCCGGGATCTTCACTCCAAGCTCGCCTGTCTTGATGTCCACATCAGCAGATGGCAGCTCAATAGTGAGGTCACTGGTCTTGATGTCAGTCTGAATGGAGGGCACAGACACGTCCACTGAGGTCTCCATGGACTTGTCTGGCCCAGACATACCGAAGGAAGGCATCTTGAACTTGGGCATCTTGAACTTGCTGTCTTTGGTGGCCACCTCTGTGTCCCCCAGAACGATGTCTCCCTCTAGCTTGGCGCTCGGTGCCTGAATGTCCACCTCCACACTGGGCAGCGAAACCTGCATGTTGGGGACGGTCACCTCCCCTTTGGGGCCCTGCAGGTCCACTTTGGGCCCCTTGATGTCCACCTGGGGGCCCTTGAAGTCGACTTTGGGCATCTTCATGCTGGGCATGTGAACCTTGGGCAGGTGCCCTTTGAATCCAACTCCAGAGGAGCGTCCTTCGAGCTCTCCCTCAGGCAGGTGACCCTCCGGGATCTTCACTCCAAGTTCTCCTGTCTTGATGTCAATGTCGGCTGATGGGAGGTCAATACTGAGGTCAGTGGTCTTCATGTCAGTCCGGATGGAGGGCAGGGACACGTCTGCCTCAGCCTGTGGCAAGGTCACATCCACTGAGGCCTCCATGGCCATGCCTGGCCCAGACATACCGAAGGAAGGCATCTTGAACTTGGGCATCTTGAACTTGCTGTCTTTGGTGGCCACCTCTGTGTCCCCCAGAACGATGTCTCCCTCTAGCTTGGCGCCCGGAGCCTGAATGTCCACCTCCACACTGGGCAGCGAAACCTCCATGTCGGGGACGGTCACCTCCCCTTTGGGGCCCTGCAGGTCCACTTTGGGCCCCTTGATGTCCACCTGGGGGCCCTTGAAGTCGACTTTGGGCATCTTCATGCTAGGCATCTGCACCTTGGGCATGTGGCCCTTGAACGTGGGCCCTTCTGCTTTGCCCTTCACCTCTCCAAGCTTCACTTCTCCCTCAGGAACAGTCACCTCCCCTTCGGGGCCCTTCAGGTCTACTTTGGGCCCCTTGATGTCCACCTGGGGGCCCTTGAAGTCGACTTTGGGCATCTTCATGCTGGGCATGTGAACCTTGGGCAGGTGCCCTTTGAATCCAACTCCGGAGGAGCGTCCCTCGAGCTCTCCCTCAGGCAGGTGACCCTCCGGGATCTTCACTCCAAGCTCGCCTGTCTTGATGTCCACATCAGCAGATGGCAGCTCAATAGTGAGGTCACTGGTCTTGATGTCAGTCTGAATGGAGGGCACGGACACGTCCACTGAGGTCTCCATGGACTTGTCTGGCCCAGACATACCGAAGGAAGGCATCTTGAACTTGGGCATCTTGAACTTGCTGTCTTTGGTGGCCACCTCTGTGTCCCCCAGAACGATGTCTCCCTCTAGCTTGGCGCCCGGAGCCTGAATGTCCACCTCCACACTGGGCAGCGAAACCTGCATGTCGGGGACGGTCACCTCCCCTTTGGGGCCCTGCAGGTCCACTTTGGGCCCCTTGATGTCCACCTGGGGGCCCTTGAAGTCGACTTTGGGCATCTTCATGCTGGGCATCTGCACCTTGGGCATGTGGCCCTTGAACGTGGGCCCTTCTGCTTTGCCCTTCACCTCTCCAAGCTTCACTTCTCCCTCAGGAACAGTCACCTCCCCTTCGGGGCCCTTCAGGTCTACTTTGGGCCCCTTGATGTCCACCTGGGGGCCCTTGAAGTCGACTTTGGGCATCTTCATGCTGGGCATGTGAACCTTGGGCAGGTGCCCTTTGAATCCAACTCCGGAGGAGCGTCCCTCGAGCTCTCCCTCAGGCAGGTGACCCTCCGGGATCTTCACTCCAAGCTCGCCTGTCTTGATGTCCACATCAGCAGATGGCAGCTCAATAGTGAGGTCACTGGTCTTGATGTCAGTCTGAATGGAGGGCACGGACACGTCCACTGAGGTCTCCATGGACTTGTCTGGCCCAGACATACCGAAGGAAGGCATCTTGAACTTGGGCATCTTGAACTTGCTGTCTTTGGTGGCCACCTCTGTGTCCCCCAGAACGATGTCTCCCTCTAGCTTGGCGCCCGGAGCCTGAATGTCCACCTCCACACTGGGCAGCGAAACCTCCATGTCGGGGACGGTCACCTCCCCTTTGGGGCCCTGCAGGTCCACTTTGGGCCCCTTGATGTCCACCTGGGGGCCCTTGAAGTCGACTTTGGGCATCTTCATGCTAGGCATCTGCACCTTGGGCATGTGGCCCTTGAACGTGGGCCCTTCTGCTTTGCCCTTCACCTCTCCAAGCTTCACTTCTCCCTCAGGAACAGTCACCTCCCCTTCGGGGCCCTTCAGGTCTACTTTGGGCCCCTTGATGTCCACCTGGGGGCCCTTGAAGTCGACTTTGGGCATCTTCATGCTGGGCATGTGAACCTTGGGCAGGTGCCCTTTGAATCCAACTCCGGAGGAGCGTCCCTCGAGCTCTCCCTCAGGCAGGTGACCCTCCGGGATCTTCACTCCAAGCTCGCCTGTCTTGATGTCCACATCAGCAGATGGCAGCTCAATAGTGAGGTCACTGGTCTTGATGTCAGTCTGAATGGAGGGCACGGACACGTCCACTGAGGTCTCCATGGACTTGTCTGGCCCAGACATACCGAAGGAAGGCATCTTGAACTTGGGCATCTTGAACTTGCTGTCTTTGGTGGCCACCTCTGTGTCCCCCAGAACGATGTCTCCCTCTAGCTTGGCGCCCGGAGCCTGAATGTCCACCTCCACACTGGGCAGCGAAACCTCCATGTCGGGGACGGTCACCTCCCCTTTGGGGCCCTGCAGGTCCACTTTGGGCCCCTTGATGTCCACCTGGGGGCCCTTGAAGTCGACTTTGGGCATCTTCATGCTAGGCATCTGCACCTTGGGCATGTGGCCCTTGAACGAGGGCCCTTCTGCTTTGCCCTTCACCTCTCCAAGCTTCACTTCTCCCTCAGGAACAGTCACCTCCCCTTCGGGGCCCTTCAGGTCTACTTTGGGCCCCTTGATGTCCACCTGGGGGCCCTTGAAGTCGACTTTGGGCATCTTCATGCTGGGCATGTGAACCTTGGGCAGGTGCCCTTTGAATCCAACTCCGGAGGAGCGTCCCTCGAGCTCTCCCTCAGGCAGGTGACCCTCCGGGATCTTCACTCCAAGCTCGCCTGTCTTGATGTCCACATCAGCAGATGGCAGCTCAATAGTGAGGTCACTGGTCTTGATGTCAGTCTGAATGGAGGGCACGGACACGTCCACTGAGGTCTCCATGGACTTGTCTGGCCCAGACATACCGAAGGAAGGCATCTTGAACTTGGGCATCTTGAACTTGCTGTCTTTGGTGGCCACCTCTGTGTCCCCCAGAACGATGTCTCCCTCTAGCTTGGCGCCCGGAGCCTGAATGTCCACCTCCACACTGGGCAGCGAAACCTCCATGTCGGGGACGGTCACCTCCCCTTTGGGGCCCTGCAGGTCCACTTTGGGCCCCTTGATGTCCACCTGGGGGCCCTTGAAGTCGACTTTGGGCATCTTCATGCTAGGCATCTGCACCTTGGGCATGTGGCCCTTGAACGTGGGCCCTTCTGCTTTGCCCTTCACCTCTCCAAGCTTCACTTCTCCCTCAGGAACAGTCACCTCCCCTTCGGGGCCCTTCAGGTCTACTTTGGGCCCCTTGATGTCCACCTGGGGGCCCTTGAAGTCGACTTTGGGCATCTTCATGCTGGGCATGTGAACCTTGGGCAGGTGCCCTTTGAATCCAACTCCGGAGGAGCGTCCCTCGAGCTCTCCCTCAGGCAGGTGACCCTCCGGGATCTTCACTCCAAGCTCGCCTGTCTTGATGTCCACATCAGCAGATGGCAGCTCAATAGTGAGGTCACTGGTCTTGATGTCAGTCTGAATGGAGGGCACGGACACGTCCACTGAGGTCTCCATGGACTTGTCTGGCCCAGACATACCGAAGGAAGGCATCTTGAACTTGGGCATCTTGAACTTGCTGTCTTTGGTGGCCACCTCTGTGTCCCCCAGAACGATGTCTCCCTCTAGCTTGGCGCCCGGAGCCTGAATGTCCACCTCCACACTGGGCAGCGAAACCTCCATGTCGGGGACGGTCACCTCCCCTTTGGGGCCCTGCAGGTCCACTTTGGGCCCCTTGATGTCCACCTGGGGGCCCTTGAAGTCGACTTTGGGCATCTTCATGCTAGGCATCTGCACCTTGGGCATGTGGCCCTTGAACGTGGGCCCTTCTGCTTTGCCCTTCACCTCTCCAAGCTTCACTTCTCCCTCAGGAACAGTCACCTCCCCTTCGGGGCCCTTCAGGTCTACTTTGGGCCCCTTGATGTCCACCTGGGGGCCCTTGAAGTCGACTTTGGGCATCTTCATGCTGGGCATGTGAACCTTGGGCAGGTGCCCTTTGAATCCAACTCCGGAGGAGCGTCCCTCGAGCTCTCCCTCAGGCAGGTGACCCTCCGGGATCTTCACTCCAAGCTCGCCTGTCTTGATGTCCACATCAGCAGATGGCAGCTCAATAGTGAGGTCACTGGTCTTGATGTCAGTCTGAATGGAGGGCACGGACACGTCCACTGAGGTCTCCATGGACTTGTCTGGCCCAGACATACCGAAGGAAGGCATCTTGAACTTGGGCATCTTGAACTTGCTGTCTTTGGTGGCCACCTCTGTGTCCCCCAGAACGATGTCTCCCTCTAGCTTGGCGCCCGGAGCCTGAATGTCCACCTCCACACTGGGCAGCGAAACCTCCATGTCGGGGACGGTCACCTCCCCTTTGGGGCCCTGCAGGTCCACTTTGGGCCCCTTGATGTCCACCTGGGGGCCCTTGAAGTCGACTTTGGGCATCTTCATGCTAGGCATCTGCACCTTGGGCATGTGGCCCTTGAACGTGGGCCCTTCTGCTTTGCCCTTCACCTCTCCAAGCTTCACTTCTCCCTCAGGAACAGTCACCTCCCCTTCGGGGCCCTTCAGGTCTACTTTGGGCCCCTTGATGTCCACCTGGGGGCCCTTGAAGTCGACTTTGGGCATCTTCATGCTGGGCATGTGAACCTTGGGCAGGTGCCCTTTGAATCCAACTCCGGAGGAGCGTCCCTCGAGCTCTCCCTCAGGCAGGTGACCCTCCGGGATCTTCACTCCAAGCTCGCCTGTCTTGATGTCCACATCAGCAGATGGCAGCTCAATAGTGAGGTCACTGGTCTTGATGTCAGTCTGAATGGAGGGCACGGACACGTCCACTGAGGTCTCCATGGACTTGTCTGGCCCAGACATACCGAAGGAAGGCATCTTGAACTTGGGCATCTTGAACTTGCTGTCTTTGGTGGCCACCTCTGTGTCCCCCAGAACGATGTCTCCCTCTAGCTTGGCGCTCGGTGCCTGAATGTCCACCTCCACACTGGGCAGCGAAACCTGCATGTCGGGGACGGTCACCTCCCCTTTGGGGCCCTGCAGGTCCACTTTGGGCCCCTTGATGTCCACCTGGGGGCCCTTGAAGTCGACTTTGGGCATCTTCATGCTGGGCATGTGAACCTTGGGCAGGTGCCCTTTGAATCCAACTCCAGAGGAGCGTCCTTCGAGCTCTCCCTCAGGCAGGTGACCCTCCGGGATCTTCACTCCAAGTTCTCCTGTCTTGATGTCAATGTCGGCTGATGGGAGGTCAATACTGAGGTCAGTGGTCTTCATGTCAGTCCGGATGGAGGGCAGGGACACGTCTGCCTCAGCCTTTGGCAAGGTCACATCCACTGAGGCCTCCATGGCCTTGCCTGGCCCAGACATACCGAAGGAAGGCATCTTGAACTTGGGCATCTTGAACTTGCTGTCTTTGGTGGCCACCTCTGTGTCCCCCAGAACGATGTCTCCCTCTAGCTTGGCGCCCGGAGCGTGAATGTCCACCTCCACACTGGGCAGCGAAACCTCCATGTCGGGGACGGTCACCTCCCCTTTGGGGCCCTGCAGGTCCACTTTGGGCCCCTTGATGTCCACCTGAGGGCCCTTGAAGTCGACTTTGGGCATCTTCATGCTAGGCATCTGCACCTTGGGCATGTGGCCCTTGAACGTGGGCCCTTCTGCTTTGCCCTTCACCTCTCCAAGCTTCACTTCTCCCTCAGGAACAGTCACCTCCCCTTCGGGGCCCTTCAGGTCTACTTTGGGCCCCTTGATGTCCACCTGGGGGCCCTTGAAGTCGACTTTGGGCATCTTCATGCTGGGCATGTGAACCTTGGGCAGGTGCCCTTTGAATCCAACTCCGGAGGAGCGTCCCTCGAGCTCTCCCTCAGGCAGGTGACCCTCCGGGATCTTCACTCCAAGCTCGCCTGTCTTGATGTCCACATCAGCAGATGGCAGCTCAATAGTGAGGTCACTGGTCTTGATGTCAGTCTGAATGGAGGGCACGGACACGTCCACTGAGGTCTCCATGGACTTGTCTGGCCCAGACATACCGAAGGAAGGCATCTTGAACTTGGGCATCTTGAACTTGCTGTCTTTGGTGGCCACCTCTGTGTCCCCCAGAACGATGTCTCCCTCTAGCTTGGCGCCCGGAGCCTGAATGTCCACCTCCACACTGGGCAGCGAAACCTCCATGTCGGGGACGGTCACCTCCCCTTTGGGGCCCTGCAGGTCCACTTTGGGCCCCTTGATGTCCACCTGGGGGCCCTTGAAGTCGACTTTGGGCATCTTCATGCTAGGCATCTGCACCTTGGGCATGTGGCCCTTGAACGTGGGCCCTTCTGCTTTGCCCTTCACCTCTCCAAGCTTCACTTCTCCCTCAGGAACAGTCACCTCCCCTTCGGGGCCCTTCAGGTCTACTTTGGGCCCCTTGATGTCCACCTGGGGGCCCTTGAAGTCGACTTTGGGCATCTTCATGCTGGGCATGTGAACCTTGGGCAGGTGCCCTTTGAATCCAACTCCGGAGGAGCGTCCCTCGAGCTCTCCCTCAGGCAGGTGACCCTCCGGGATCTTCACTCCAAGCTCGCCTGTCTTGATGTCCACATCAGCAGATGGCAGCTCAATAGTGAGGTCACTGGTCTTGATGTCAGTCTGAATGGAGGGCACGGACACGTCCACTGAGGTCTCCATGGACTTGTCTGGCCCAGACATACCGAAGGAAGGCATCTTGAACTTGGGCATCTTGAACTTGCTGTCTTTGGTGGCCACCTCTGTGTCCCCCAGAACGATGTCTCCCTCTAGCTTGGCGCTCGGTGCCTGAATGTCCACCTCCACACTGGGCAGCGAAACCTGCATGTCGGGGACGGTCACCTCCCCTTTGGGGCCCTGCAGGTCCACTTTGGGCCCCTTGATGTCCACCTGGGGGCCCTTGAAGTCGACTTTGGGCATCTTCATGCTGGGCATGTGAACCTTGGGCAGGTGCCCTTTGAATCCAACTCCAGAGGAGCGTCCTTCGAGCTCTCCCTCAGGCAGGTGACCCTCCGGGATCTTCACTCCAAGTTCTCCTGTCTTGATGTCAATGTCGGCTGATGGGAGGTCAATACTGAGGTCAGTGGTCTTCATGTCAGTCCGGATGGAGGGCAGGGACACGTCTGCCTCAGCCTTTGGCAAGGTCACATCCACTGAGGCCTCCATGGCCTTGCCTGGCCCAGACATACCGAAGGAAGGCATCTTGAACTTGGGCATCTTGAACTTGCTGTCTTTGGTGGCCACCTCTGTGTCCCCCAGAACGATGTCTCCCTCTAGCTTGGCGCCCGGAGCGTGAATGTCCACCTCCACACTGGGCAGCGAAACCTCCATGTCGGGGACGGTCACCTCCCCTTTGGGGCCCTGCAGGTCCACTTTGGGCCCCTTGATGTCCACCTGAGGGCCCTTGAAGTCGACTTTGGGCATCTTCATGCTAGGCATCTGCACCTTGGGCATGTGGCCCTTGAACGTGGGCCCTTCTGCTTTGCCCTTCACCTCTCCAAGCTTCACTTCTCCCTCAGGAACAGTCACCTCCCCTTCGGGGCCCTTCAGGTCTACTTTGGGCCCCTTGATGTCCACCTGGGGGCCCTTGAAGTCGACTTTGGGCATCTTCATCCCGGGGATCTGCACCTTGGGCATGTGGCCCTTGAACCAGGCCCCTTCTGCTTTGCCCTTCATTTCTCCCAGGGTCACCTCTCCCTCTGGGAGGGCCACCTCCATTTCTCCCTCAGGAAACTGAAGATCAGCCGATGATAGGTGGACGCTGCCCTTTGCGACTGCAGTCTCCCCCGGGATGGATGGCAGGGTCATCTTCCCAGTGGCTTTGGGCACTGGCATGTCCACGGATGATCCCCAGTCCTTGCTCGGTACCGATGTGCCAAACGAGGGCATTTTGAACTTGGGCATCTTGAATTTGCTATCCTTGGCGACCACTTCCTTATCCCCCAGAGTGATGTCACCCTCCAGTGTCCGACCTGGAGCCTGAATGTCCACCTCCACACTGGGCATTGACACCTCCATGTCGGGGATGGTCACCTCCCCTTTGGGGCCCTGCAGGTCCAGTTTGGGCCCCTTGATGTCCACCTGGGGGCTCTTGAAGTCGACTTTGGGCATCTTCATGCTGGGCATGTGAACCTTGGGCAGGTGCCCTTTGAATCCAACTCCAGAGGAGCGTCCTTCGAGCTCTCCCTCAGGCAGGTGACCCTCTGGGATCTTCACTCCAAGTTTGCCTGTCTTGATGTCAATGTCGGCTGATGGGAGGTCAATACTGAGGTCAGTGGTCTTGATGTCAGTCTGGATGGAGGGCATGGACAGGTCTGCCTCAGCCTTTGGCAGGGTCACGTCCACTGAGGCCTCCATGGCCTTGCCTGGCCCAGACATACCGAAGGAAGGCATCTTGAACTTGGGCATCTTGAACTTGCTGTCTTTGGTGGCCACCTCTGTGTCCCCCAGAACGATGTCTCCCTCTAGCTTGGCGCTCGGTGCCTGAATGTCCACCTCCACACTGGGCAGCGAAACCTGCATGTTGGGGACAGTCACCTCCCCTTTGGGGCCCTGCAGGTCCACTTTGGGCCCCTTGATGTCCACCTGGGGGCCCTTGAAGTCGACTTTGGGCATCTTCATGCTGGGCATCTGCACCTTGGGCATGTGACCCTTGAACGTGGGCCCTTCTGCTTTGCCCTTCACCTCTCCAAGCTTCACTTCTCCCTCAGGAACAGTCACCTCCCCTTTGGGTCCCTGCAGGTCCACTTTGGGCCCCTTGATGTCCACCTGGGGGCCCTTGAAATCGACTTTGGGCATTTTCATCCCGGGCATCTGCGCCTTGGGCAGGTGTCCTTTGAACGTGGCTCCTTCTGCTTTGCCCTTCAGCTCCCCCAGCGACACCTCTCCCTTGGGGACGGCCACCTCCCACTCTCCCTCTGGGAGGTTGATTTCAGCCGATGGCATGTGGAGGGCACCCCCTGGGACTCGCATCTCACCCTCCAGGGAAAGAAGTCGCGCCTCCCCTGTTGACGTGGCCTCGGGCATGTCCACGGACGTCCCCCAGTCTGTCTCTGGCCTCGATACTCCGAAGGATGGCATCTTGAACCTAGGGATCTTGAACTTCCCATCCCAGGTGGCCTCCTCCATGTCCCTCAGGACAATGTCTCCCTCCAGCTTAGAACCTGTAGTCTGGATATCCACCTCCACACTGGGCACTGACCCCGCCACGTCAGGGGCCGACACCTCTGCTTTGGCGCCTGTCAGATCCACTTTGGGCCCCTTGATGTCCACCTGGGGGCCCTTGAAGTCGACTTTGGGCATCTTTATGCTGGGCATGTGAACCCCGGGCAGGTGCCCTTTGAGTCCAACTCCGGAGGACCGTCCCTCAAGCTCTCCCTCAGGCAGGTGACCCTCCGGGATCTTCACTCCCATCTCGCCGGTCTTGATGTCCACGTCGGCAGATGGGAAGTCAATACTGAGGTCAGTGGCCTCGAGGTCAGCCTGGATGGAGGGCAGGGTCACGTCCCCTGCGGCCCCCGTGGCTGCCCCTGAGCTGCAGAAGGACGGCATCCTGAACTTGGGCATCTTGAACTTGCTGTCGTGCGCGACCGCCTCCTTGTCCCCGAGGCCGAGGCCGCCCTCTGGCCTTGCCCCCCGGTCCCTCTCCGCTGCGGCCCTCGAGGGGTGCTTCTGGGCTCTGCGCTCCTTCCCAGCCGCGTCCTCCGTGTCCGCCTGCAAACGGACAGCCGTGACGTGTGTCTGGGTCTGGGTCTGCTTCCCGTCCCTGTGTCCCTGCCCTCGGCTCTGCCTCCTCGGGGGACCCTCCGAAAGTGGGCACTTTCCTCTCCTCCTCCCTGCCCCCTGTCACGGCCCCCACGTCTGCTGTCTGCTCTCCATCCTGCCCGGCCCCTCTCTGCTCTGGCCTCCTTCCCGTGTGGGCCGTGCGCTGTGGTAACTCTGTCCCCTGGGGTGTCTGGGCCCTGCTCCCTCTCCTCCTGCCTGGGCCCCAGCTCTCAGGCCTCCATCCCGCCTTCGGTGCCCAGCTCCCTTCCTTTGGAAAAGCCGAAGGTGGGCGTCTGAGGGCGTGGTGTTCTGGTCTGGACTTGGTTGGGGGCCCCCGGGCGGCCTCACCCGCAGGGTCTTGCAGGGATAACCTGGCAATGCCCGAGTCCAGCCTCCGCCTCCCTCCCCGAGGCCCGCCCCACCCTGTCCGGGGGCTGGGCCTGCCCCAGCTGCCCCCTGGGGCACCCTCTCCGCTGGCCCTTCCCGCCTCTGTCTTCTTTCAGCGTCTGCCCGTCCCACCCTCCATGCTCAGAGCAGGTGTCTCTGCCACCCTGCCCTCCCTGCTACCCTGAGCCACAGCCCTCACGTCCGGCTGGCTGTTACCCCAGGACCTGCCTCCGCCAGGAAGGGGGTCTGGACAGTCCCGCTGTGGCCCCTCTGCCTCGGCGCCCCCTCCCCCTCCCTCGATGGTCCCTTCCCGGAGCCCACCTTGAACCTGAGGTTCAGGAACCTCCTCCTCCGCTGGCTGCCGGCCGTTGCCGCCCGCTCCCGCTCCTCCGCCAGGAACTGGGCCTCCGTGTCCGAGCTGGTGGGGGACCCGTCGGGGGCCGGGCCCTCCTCGTGGGCCTCGGAGGAGCTGTGGGACCGCCGGGGCCCTCGCTGGCTCCGCGCGGCCTGGAACTTGGGCCAGGACAGCCTCTCCCGCTGGGCCCGCCGGCCCCGGCTGCCCCGGGACTTGGAGATGAGCCGCTCCTGGTCCCCGTCCCGCTCCAGCGTCCTCACGGGGGTGTCTGGGCCGCCCTCGGCGCCATCCTCGTCCTGGGGCGCAGGGAGAGGGCCTGTTGGAGCTGCCCAGGCAGTCCGCGGCGCTGGGCCCAGGCCCCCCACCCCGGGCCTCCCGGGGTCCCGCGCTCACCTGGGTCCCCGGATGCTTTGGGGCGTGCTGAGCGGTGCCGGAGGCCCCGTCCTCCGCCCCTGCGGCCGGGAGCTTCCGCTTGATGTGGAACTGGACCTTGTACGGCTCCGAGTACTGGAGGATCTTGAGAGCATCCTCGTAGTTAATGTGGTCAAAGAAGACGGTTGCGCTGAGCAGCTGGTCCCCTGGACAGACAGAGCGGCCGTGGCCTTAGCCCCCAGGTTTACCTTGCTGGGACCGAGGGGCCAAAGGGGAGCAGAGGGGCTTGGATAGGTGAGGAAGGGCCTGCAGGGGTGAGGAGGGGTGTGGGAAGGCCTGCAGGGGTGCGTGCACGAGAGGGAGTTGCCACGTGCCCAGCACGTCCGTCCACGGAGCCCTGCGAGGGCAGGCGTGTGTGTGTGTGTGTGTGTGTGTGTGTGTGTGTGTGTCCGTCACAGGGAGAGAGCCCAGCATGTGGGCCACATCCTGAGCCCCGGGCTGGCCTGGCCCTGCAGATCCCCCCCGCTTCTGGGGGCCAGGGAGCAGGGAGGTGGCCGGGCACCTTCTCGCAGGCTGAAGAGCTTGGCGGCCGAGGAGCCCTTGAGCACTTGCTTGACGAAGATGCCCTGGTCCCCGCCGCCCGTGACGCTGTAGCCGCTGGCGCCCGCCTCCACCTCCGTCTTCAGCGTCACCTCCGCCGCCTCCTGGTGGGCAGAGCAGAGCACACGGCCGGTGAGCGCGTACCGTCCTGCCCGGCCCAGTGCTGGCTGCCTCCTCCAGGACAGAGCTGGTCCTGCCTGCACCCAGCAGAGGGCGCAGAGAGGGCGCGGGGAGGGCACCTGGGTTGCTGTGGCCCAGTTTTGCTGGAGCCAGCTGCAGGGGAGGGGGCAGGCATGGCCTCCTCCTGTCCCCGCCCCCACCCGCCAGGACTCGGGGCAGCCCCAGGGACTTGGGGGGCAAAGGGGCGGGCCTTCTGCTCCCAGCTGTCAGCCTCGTGGCCTCGTTCATTCTTCACCCGCTGTGAGCTCAAACGGCCAGGGTCACAAACACGGAGGGAAATGCAGCAGAGGGCACGGCCTGCCTGGCCTGGGCGGCCGGGCCTGGGCCACAGGCGTCAGGACTGTCAGGGACCCCATGACAGACAGGTGGCCTCAGGGCAGCGCCCCCTCCTCCCCAGGAGCCCACAGACCCAGCACCCTCCGCAGCCTGTGCCGCAGGCAGCAGCCCCCCGCACACGGCTGAGCAGGGAGCTGTGAGCACCAGGTCCCGGCCCGCAGCCTGACCCGGCCCCTGGAGCCCGGCCCCAGGCCTGGCAGGGTGCACACCCAGGTCCCAGCACCGCTCCTCCTGCTCTGCTGGGCCTCTGGCTGCAGCCCTGTGAGGGGTCCACCCCCTGACACCCCCCCCCGTTCCCACCAGACCCACCTCCGAACGGCTCATCCTGGCAAACGTCCGCGAGTCCCCGGAATCCCGCTTCCACCAGGACCGCCGTCGCCCGGAGGGGCCCGGCCTGCTCTGCGTGTCCTCCTGCGGCCACAGACACCGTCACCCCCCCGCTGGTCACCCTCCGGCTGCCCGGGGACCCGGCAATGGCGGGGGCAGGAGCCTCCGGGCGAGGCTGCGTGCAGAGGGGGCCTCGGCCTCGGCTGTGGGACACCACCTGTCTCCTCCCCAGCCGCCCACAGGAGCATGAGGTCTGCTCCTCACACGCATGCGCACACGTGCACATGTATGCACATGCATGCACACATATACACAAATGCTCATGCACGCGCACACGTGTGCACACACCTCTCTGACCAGCTGAGGGGAAGGGTGGGGGGCAGAGGGCAGCCGATCAGGCACAGCCGAGGCCCTGGGCGGCGGACGGGGCGGGTGGGGGGTGGGGGCTGGCAGACACGCCTGTGAGCTGCCCCCTCGGCGATGAGGAGCGGCGGCCTGGGGGGGGGGGGGCGCCGGAGCCTCCCCTCAGCCCGGGGGAGGGGTCCCCGTCGGCGGCCTCACCCGCAGCGCGAAGCCGGCGCCCTCAGCCACGCATTCGTAGATGGGCGAGGAGCCCTGCGGGCGGGGCCGGATGATCTCCTCCACGGGCCCCTCGGTCACCTGTGGGGGGAGCGAGGGGGGCGAGTGGGTGACCCTCCGCCGGGCCTGCCCAGCCAGGGGAGGGGCGGAGGGCGTGTCCGGGCCTCACGTACCGAGCGGTCCTCCTCCGTGTCCGCGTCCGGATCCTCGGCCTGCAGCTGCCGCCCGGACACTGCGGGGAGAGGCGGCTCAGTGAGCCTGCGGGGGGCCCGGGGGCGGGTGTACGTCCAGGGGGGTCGCCCCATCCTGGATGCTGAGTCCGAGATCACAGGCGGGGGGGCAGGGAGCCAGGAAGGGGGTGCGGGGGGAGCTCAGGCAACGCGACAGACGCCACAGGTTCCTCTAAGGAAGAGACTAAACCAGCCCATCAGCCCCGGGGAGGCCGAGCAGCTGAGGATGGGGCCGGCGGGGCCCCTCGGACAGAACCCACGGCTGGCAGAGGCCCCCTCCGCAGTCCACAGGCCCCAGAGCCGCCGGCGAGGGGCGGGCGCAGCTGGCAGAGGTTAGGGGGAGGGGGAGGGCCTGTGTAATACTTCCAGCAATAAAGACTTAAACCAACAAAATAAGAATAAAATGATGGAGAACAGACTGGAAACCTGGAAAAGATAGATAAAATTGTCCAACAAGCGAAGGGGAAGCGTGTTAAAGATTCCGGGGAAATACATGCGTCCACGAAGGAAGCGCTCGTAAAGGAACAAATTATAAAACACAAAACCCCGCGGACAGCCCTGGCGTTAATTCACTCCGGGATCGGGCGCAGAGCGAGGCGCCGGGAGCCCTGGCCGCGTGCTCATTGGTTCGAGCGTCAGCCCTGAACCCGAGGGCCTCGGGTTCGATTCCGGTCCAGGGCACAGGCCTGGGTTTCAGGCTCCATCCCCAGTGAGGGGCGTGCAGGAGGCAGCTGATCCACGATTCTCATCACTGATGTTTCTCTCTCTCTCTTCTTCTCCCTTCCTCTCTGAAATCAATAAATATGTTTATAAAAAGAAAGGAGAAAGAGGCCAACAGTGGAAATAAAATGGAATACTGTCCTTCCGGACGAAGCCGGCCGGGGGGAAGCCGGTGCCGGCCGCCAGGGGCAGGAAGGCCTGCTCCTGCAGATTCCGTGCATCGGGCTGTAGTCTTACATATGAACATATATGATGTGTACATAGCGTGTGTGCTATTGTGGGATAAATATATTTAATTAACCCTGAAAACCAGGTACGGATAGAGGACAGAGAATGGACGGGATAACAGAGAGAGCAATTAGCAGGACAGTAGGATTTAAACCACATTAACAATCACGTTAAACCTAGCTCCATGGTCGGCAAACTCATCAGTCCAGAGCCAAATACCAACAGGACAATGATAGACATTTATTTGGAGAACCGAATTTTTAAACTTAAACTTCTTCTAACGCCACTTCTTCAACATAGACTCACCCAGGCCGTGGTGTTCTATGGAAGAGCCACACTCAAGGGGCCAAAGAGCCGCATGTGGCTCTCGAGCCGCAGTTTGCCGACCATGGACCTCGGGCGGGGAGGGGATGAGGGGGTTAAAAGTTGAGGCAAAAGGCAGAGATTGTCAGATGAGATAAAGAAGCAAGACCAGCTGTATGCCAGAACTAATGTATATACATATGCCGTTTTAAAGTGGAACCGAAGGAAAACAAAATATAAAGAGGCAAAGCCAAGGAATCATGTGTACATGCAGTGCCGTGGAGAATTGCGATTCACCCAAAAAACATAATAAGCTGTCAGTCTGCGGCCTGGGGGCGTCCCAGGTGCGAACGGCCGTGAGGGCGGATGGCAGGGACCAGGGAGAGGCGGCCCCTCGAGGGGCAGGCGTGGGTGTGGCCGGCCGGGCGCGTGGAACAGCAGACGGGGAAGGACGGGGCGGGTGAGGCCGTGCCCAGCGTGGGCAGCCGGCGGTCACACCTCCTACACGCATGTGCACACGCCCACAGAGCTAGAACGTGGGTGGGAAACAGGAGGACAAAGAGGCGGACCCCCAGCCCCCAGGGGGCTGGCTCCACTCAGACAGTCTGTAACCCACAGGCCGCCCACCCGCTCCCCTCACCCCGAGGCGCTGGGACCACGTGCCTGACGCGCCCTCTCGCCCAGGGCACCTGGGACGGTCGCCCGGCTGACCACGTGTCCCCGCCCGGCTGGCCTGGCTCGGTCAGTGGAGGTCGGCCCACGAACCAGAGGTGCTGGTGGGAATCCTGGCCAGCGCGATGCCGGCCGGCTCCGCTCCCGGGGGAGGCCTGAGGAGGCAGCCGAGGGATGTCTCTCCCTCTCTCCCTCCCTCTCTCTCTCTCTCTCTCTCTCTCTCCCTCTCCCTCTCTCCCTCTCTCCCTCTCTCCCTCTCTCTCTCTCTCCCTCTCTCCCCCTCTCCCTCTCTCTCTCTCTCTCTCTCTCTCTCTCTCTCTCTCTCTCTCTCCCATCAGTAAAAACACATTCTCAAAGTCCCACCGAATAAAATAACTGCAGCCGCACGGTGCCCTCCGGCTCCGGGGCCGGAGGCTGGGTGCAGGCGGAGCTGGAGGTCGAGGAGACCGGCTGGGGCTCAGCCCCTCTGACGAGGCCACCCGTCATCGCGAGAGAAAAGCAGCCGTTCCCCACAGGCTCTGGCGCCCGGTCATCGGCGTTGGTCTGGGGAAAGCGGGCCTTTCCCTCAGTTCTCCCGGGAAAACGGACGCCGTGAGTCACAGCGCTGAGTGGGCCGGACCACAGGCGGGAGGACCACAGGCGGGAGGGGCGGGCGCGGGGCCACGGGGGGGGCGGCGCTGTGGGCACGGAAGGCGTGACTCGTAAGGGAAAGTGGACACAGCGCCTTGGTCTGGAGAAGCACTCTCTTTTTTAAGTTCTGTGTTTTTTGGGTCGGCTGATTTTAGAGAGAGGGGAAGAAGAGGGAGAGAGAGAGACATCAGTTTGTTACTCCACCCACCCACGCGTTCATGGGCTGAGTCTTCTCTGCGCCCTGGCCAGGGATCGAACCAGCAACCTTGGCGTTTGGGGGCGACGTTCACCCCCCCCCCCAGCTCCCCGGCCGGGGGGAAGGCCTTCAGGAAGTGTCTGCCCGAGGCCTGGCACCGGAGCCATGCCAGGAGAGAGAAAGACAAACACGCCATGAGAAATGGGCCAGGAGCCGGCCTGTGTGGCTCAGTGGTTAAGACTCGACCCATGAACCAGGAGGTCACGGTGAGGGTCCCCGTCGGGGCACGTGCCCGGCTGGCGGGCTCCATCCCCAGTGGGGGGCGTACGGGAGGCGGCCGATCCACGCTTCTCTCTCATGCCTGATGCTTACATCTCTCTCCTCTCCCTTCCTCTCTGAAGTCCATACACTGTATTGGGGGGCGGGGAGCCGGGAAAGGGCCAAAGACCTGAACAGACGCACCCCAAAGACGCACCAGCAGCACCAGACGGGACAGTCCTCGGGCAAATGGGAATTCAGACCAAGGCAACAGAACAAAACCCCGGAGCGGACAGACAGACAGACAGCGGGCGGCGGGTCCTTCAGCAGCCGGGACGGCCTCCCCCCCCCCCCCCCCCCCGCCCCGCACCCAAACGGAACCGCAGGAACCGTGCTCCGCGGCCCCATGGCGGCCACAGGAAGTGTGCTGCCCTGAGAGGCAGAGCCGAGGGCCTGGTTTCACCATCAGGCTCCACGCCCTGGCGGGTGGCTCAGTGGGTAGAGCCCCGGCCCTGGGGCAGAAGGGTCCCGGGTCCCATTCCGGTGAAGGGCAGGGACTCGGCCGCAGCCTCCTCCCCAGCCCGGGCCTGGTCGGGGTGCCTGCAGGAGGCACCCCATGGATCGGTGTGTCTCTCAACGGTGTTCTGTTCCTCTGTCTCTCCCTCTCCGTCCGCGCTAACACCGATGGGAAAACATCCTCAGAGGAGGATTCACAACCACAGACACGAAAAGCCGACCAGACTTCCGGAGACCGTGGACAGGGCTGGGCGCGGGAACCGTCCCTCACCGGGACCGAGTGGCCCCAAAGCCAGCTGACACCACAGGAGCTGCGGGGAGCAATGGGGCGGGGAGCTCGGGAGCAGAGCGAGGCCTGGACCCCGGTTCTGGCGCAGAGCGGGAGGGGTGGGAACTGGACCCCGTCCTGCAGAGCCTGCCGGCCCCCAGCAGCCGTCCCTCTCCCCGCAGAGAGCGGGTGGGGCAGGCGACCGGAGCTGAGGCTGCGGGGGAGCCGTGCGGGCGGCCAGCAGGGCTCCGCTGGGCGGGCACGGGCCCAGGGGGTGGGCGGGCTGGGCGGGCTCACAGCCAGAGACCCGCCCCCTCTGAGGCTCGGCAGCGGCTGACTCTGAGTCACAACAAAACAAGGCTGAGGGCGGGCTGCCTGGCAGCGCTGTGTCCCCAGGGGGCGGCGCCCGCACAGACCTGGACGAGGCCCTGCGACCCTGGGCGGAGGGTGCCCTGTGCGGGGCCTCGGGCTGGGTGCTGGCGGGGGTGCCCTGTGCGGGGCCTCGGGCTGGGTGCTGGCGGGGGGGCCCTGCGTGAGCGGGGGAGCACGGGGTGAGAGGCCCCGAGAGCTGTACCCCAGTCCGCTCGGAGGACGGGGTTGACAGCTGGGCGGGCATGCCTGCCGGAAGCCGGGGTGGGAGCTCCTGTCCCACCAGCCCTCCGCCCTCACAGCCGCCCCTCCTGGGCGCAGGCCCTCTGCCAAGCCCTCTGCTGGGCGCGGAGCGGCGGGCCAGGGGGGGGCGAGGCTGCAGTCGGAAGCTCGGGGTCCCTCTGCGCCCCTGAGCGGGAGCCGGCCACCCAGGGCACCCACAGGGGAGGAGGTGCCGGCTGCCCGGCCAGGCCTGTGCCAGCCCCACAGGCCCTGCAGGGGGCGAGGCCCTGGGCATCTTGGGGCCATCCCATCCTGAGGGGCCCCACCTGCTGCCCAGTCAGACGCTGGGGCCGCCCCGGGGCCAGCAGCCCCTCAGATAACGGGGTCACTTGAAGGTCACAGAGCCCTTGCTCAGGGAGGATGTGGAGGTGACATACCCTCCCCCCACCTGGCCCAGGCCCGCCCGGCTGGTACCCCGCCATCAGCCCCGCCCCACACGCCACCTGATCAGCCGTAAACAGTCCAGGGAGGGGCCCTGGACTCGGGTGCATGGAGGCGGCAGAGGGGGCAGAGCCCAGGCTTGCCTGAGGGGCTGTGCCGGGGTGCCCCCCGCCAGCAGCCCAGGGGGAGCCTGCGGGCGGGGGGCGCGGCTTAGACAAACCCCGTTGGCATCCAGCCCGGCCCAGCACCAGCCTCCAGGGGGCAGGTGTGGGGGCCTTTGCATGTTCCTGGGGCAACGGCCTGCTGGGACGAGGGCTGCCAAGGGGGCCCAGGGGGCCCGAGAGGTCGCGGGGCAGGGGGAGAGGGGGGGACACGTGTGTCTGGTCCTAGCACCCCGCTTCCAGCTCCGGCACACACACACACCCCGGCTCCCCCCGGACCGGCCCCTCGTCCGGGAGCTGCACGGGGACACGCTGGGCTGACGGTCATGAGACTGGCCAGGGCTGGCGGCTCCTCCTGGGCCCCGGGGGCCGGGACCAGCCTGGGTCCCCGAGACCTGGGGGGGCTGGTGCCTCCCGCTCCAGGCCTCTCAGCAGCCCCTGGGGTCGGCCACCCCATCAGGGGCCACAGGGCACCCTATCCACGGCCCCCCTCAAAGCTCCCTGCTGCCTCCTGGTCAGCGAGACAGGGAGCCCCCAAAACCCCACGGCCGCCCTCACGGCTGTGCCTGCGCCCCAACCTTCCCCCCAGCCCCAGCCCGGCTGTCCCCCACCCCTGAGCGTCTCAGCTGCTTCCTCCGCCAACTCACAGGCCCACCGGCCCTGCCAGCACTTCCCCCCGCAGCCCCCGGGCCCCCAACACTGGCCCAGCCAGCCCTGCAGCCCCCTGAACCCCACACACTGGCTCACCCAGCCCTTTACCCCCTGGCCCCCCACACACTGGCTCACCCAGCCCTTTACCCCCTGGCCCCCCAAACACTGGCTCACCCAGCCCTGCAGCCCCCGGGCCCCTACTGTCCCCCAAACACTGACCCACCCAGCCCTGCACCCCCTGGTCCCCCAAACACTGGCTCAGCCAGCACGAGAGCAGACACACAGTCGGTGCATAATGAACGCTCCAGCAGGGAGTGATGCGCGGGGAAGGGAAGCAGCGGGCAGACCTCCCGGATCGAGAGGGCCCTGCCCAGCCTGAGGGGGCAGCCAAGTTCCGGGCCTGAGAGGCAGCGGGTGGGCTCGGGGCGTCTCCCACGGAAACTGGGGAAACTGAGGCACGGGCCCGACGGCCAAAAGGAGAGGCCGCCGGATGGGACGGGGCAGCGCTGCTTCTCTCGGGGCTGGGAGGTCCCCCCCCGTGGCCAGCACAGGGCGCCCGATGGTGCTGCCCCGGCCCAGGCCCCCGCACCTTCGGTAAACAGGCGGCTGACGCCCTCCACAGACTCTGGGGTCCGGCCCAGGTGCCAAACAAGTTCAGAAGCCCCCCGTCACATGGCCCAGCTTTGGGGTGCCCTCCAATGGCAGCGGGCAGGCCCGGGGCAGGCCGGGGCAGGGGCACAGCGGTGCCACTTACCGAGCCCACGTCCTCGCCGCTGGCCCGGAGTGAGGCTCCCGCAGGGGCTGGCCAGCCCAGCTGCCCTCCTGGGCCCTCCCGGGCCCTCCCCCGCGCCCCGCCCTCCGGCCCCTCCCAGCTGGCCTGCGCCCCTGCAGCGCTGTGTCTGAGGGGCGCCCCTCCCCCCGCCCTGCCGAGCAGCTGACTGGGGAAGGAAACACGCCCAGCCCAGCGTGGGGATGTGAGTCACTGCGCCCACGGCCCAGCCCAGCCTGGCTGGTTCTGCCCGGCCCGGCCCGGCCCACGCCTGCTGTGCCGACAGACGGGCATGTCAGACACGCAGCCTCTGCCTCGGTCTCCCCGCCGGTGCCCCTCCTGGAGGGGCTGCAGGCGGCACCCATCCTGCCCCATCGGGGCCCAGGCTGTGGAGACCCAGCCACACGGCTGGACGGGGCCGGACACGCCCGCCCAGGGCCGGGGGAGTGGGCAGGGCCTGCCCGTGCCCCCTGGAGGGCAGCCGGACCCCCAGCCCTCTCCGCCCACGCTCGGCAGCCCCTGCCACTCGGAGCTCTGGGGGCGGGGAGCAGGCATCGGGGCCAGCATCGTCACACCCCACCCGGCACCGCAGATAGTGGTGGCTGGGAACGCCCCCTGCAGGTCTGAGGACCCCCGTCCCCAGGCCCCCAGGGGCCCACAGAGGCTGCCACCGGTCACTCCCCCTGCCGTCCCGGGCCCCGCCCACACGGCGAGCCTCCTCCGGCTGGGGGGGGGCGGTGGGCAGGTGCAGGCCCAGGCAGATCGGCGCTCCCGTCTGCGTGCCGGCCGCCCTCGCCCCGGGCCTGCAGGTGGGCCGCCCCGGCACCGCCTCCCGCCCGCAGGTCGCAGCAGGGAGGGCGGTGGTGGCTGCAGCCGGGGGCCCTGGGGGGGGGAGGGGGGGGCAGTGGTGGCTGGAGCCCCAGGTGAGCGCGTGTGGCTGTGGGAGGGGAGACGTCACCGCGGCCGGCCTGGCTGTCCTCTCACCGGGCACAAAGGCAGCTGCTGGGGGAGCCCCCACCCGGACGCCGAGCCGGGAGCCGGGGGAGGGGGGCGACGGCAGAGAGGGCCCGGCTCTTCCGAGGGCTCCTCCGAGGGCCCCCGATAACGCTCCGGCCCCCGGGCGGGGAGCCGGGCTGGCAGCCGGGTCAGAGGCCCTGGGAGTGCCACCCAGGCCCCTCCTGCCCCCCACCCAGCACCTCAGCAGCCACAAACCACTCTGTGCCGGTGAGAGGACAGCCAGGCCGGCCGCGGTGACGTCTCCCCTCCCACAGCCACACGCTCTCACCTGGGGCTCCCCGTCTACAGCCGTCCCCCCACCAGACCCTCCCCCCCCTCCCCGTCACGCCGGGTGCCGGCTGAGTGGGAGGGGGCTGGCAGGGGCAGGGTCGCGGCACCCCCTCCTCAGCCTGGGGCCCGTCTCCTGAACCCCACGGCCTCCTCGGCCTCAGCCCTGCACCTCGGGGTCACCTTTGTCAGGCCCCCACCTGGGAAGCCGAGGGCGCACCACCAGCCCGTCTGCTGTGTGGCCTGCGAACTGGGCCCCTCCCTGAGCCCCGGCTCGGTTCCCCCACCACAGGCCCCCCCCGACTCAGGCCCCCCCCGACTCAGGCCCCCCCCGACTCAGGCCCCCCGCGACTCAGGCCCCCCCCGACTCAGGCCCCCCCCCCGACTCAGGCCCCCCCCCCCGACTCAGGCCCCCCCCCGACTCAGGCCCCCCCCCGACTCAGGCCCCCCCGACTCAGGACCCCCCCGACTCAGGACCCCCCCCGACTCAGGACCCCCCCGACTCAGGCCCCCCCCCGACTCAGGCCCCCCCCCGACTCAGGCCCCCCCCCCGACTCAGGCCCCCCCCCGACTCAGGCCCCCCCCCGACTCAGGCCCCCCCGACTCAGGACCCCCCCCGACTCAGGACCCCCCCCGACTCAGGCCCCCCCAACTCAGTCCCCCCCCGACTCAGGGCCCCCCCCCTGACTCAGGCCTGCGCTGAGGGGCGGGTGAGCCCAGAGCGGACTGGTGTGCACACGGGGAGAACCACGGCCTCGCTGACCCCACCCCCCATCTCCACCCCCGCTCCCCCTCCCTCCCAGCTCGGACCTGCTGCCTGGGCCTGAAGTGCCCTCCCAGCTCGGACCCGACTCCCCCCACCCCGAGCCCCACCCCCCGGGGGCAGCACCAGCAGCCCCGCCCAGGCTGGGCACCAGGGCCCCCAGATGGACCTGCGGGAGGGGGAGGGGGACGCGGCTGCACAGGCCGGGAACCCTGGGCAGGGAGCGAGGGTCGGGCTGGGAGCCCGGGCTCAGGGTCAAGACCACGGTGACGCCCTCACCCAGTGGTCCGCAAACTGCGGCTCGAGAGCCACATGCGGCTCTGTGGGCCTTGAGTGTGGCTCTTCCACAAAATACCACGTACCCTAATTAAGTTAATTACAGTGCACCTACCTACATAGTTTAAGTTTAGGAAATTTGCCTCTCAAAAGAAATTTCAATCGTCGTACTGCTGATATTTGGCTCTGCTGACTAATGAGTTTGCCCACCACTGCCCTGACCGGTGTGGCTCAGTGGATAGAGCATCGGTCTGCGGACTGAAGGGTCCCAGGTTCGATTCCGGTCAAGGGCATGTACCTTGGTTGCAGGCACATCCCCAGTGGGAGGTGTGCAGGAGGCAGCTGATGGATGTTTGTCTCTCATCGATGTTTCTAACTCTCTGTCCTCTGTAAAAATCAATCAACCAAGCAATAAAATTTTTAAAAGCCCACTATAACCTTGTTGTGGCTCAAGCCAGGGGCTGCCCTCACACCCTTCCCCGCCCCCTGTAGGTTCCAGTCCTGCAGGGACACACCGGGCCAGACCCATGGCTCCCACTGCCCAGCCAGTGCCCGCGTGCCCCCCCCAGCTGCCCCCCGACCCCGCACAGAGGCCTGGGAAGGCCTGCGGGCGGAGGGCAGGGCCAGGGCAGCTGATAGTGAATCAGCTGGCAAGGCAGCCGGGACCCAGCGTGCCATTCTCAGGGGATGTGTCACGAGGCACCCTCGGGTGCGGGCACCACCCAGGAGCAAGGCCTGCTGGGAAGGGGTGCCCGAGGGTCCTGCAGCCAGGCCGCGTGAGGCCGCCCTCGCCCCGCCCCTGAGGGTCAGCAGGGCCTGGAGCTGGGGAACCAGGGTGTGGCAGGGCCGAGGCCGGCGGGAGGGGCAGACTCCAGAGGACGGTGGGATCCACGCACTGGCCAGCGGGCCTGAGCCGCCCACCCCTGCTGTGCCACCGGGAGGCGAGGCCCGGCCGTCTCCGTGGGCACCCCGGGCCGGGCGGGCCGGGCAGGAGGTGGCTGGAGAACCCTCCCCGGGACTCAGCCGCTGGAGGCCGGCCCCTCCCAGCCCGGCGTGAGCCTGAGGCCGCCCTCCTGGGGGCCGGGCCTGGGGTCTCCTGGGGCTCCTGCAGGGCGGGACCAGCAGGGACCAGCGAGAGGGGGATGCGGGCCCAGGGGTGCTGCCTCCGCCTGCCCCACCCCCAGCTCCGGGCCCAGATCCATTTTTCCATTTTAGAAAGTGCTTCTGCCATTAAATATTCATCCCAGCCAGGCCGCCGCTGGCTCCCGGCCCCTGGGCTTCCGAAAAAAGGAAAACACGGGAGCCTGGAGGGGCGGGGGGAGGAGGGGGCCTGGCAGAGGCGCCCAGAGGCTCTGCCCCGCACGCACGGGCGCGGCTGCCTTGGCGTGGAGATGGGGATGGGGTCAGGGGGGCAGCGGTTCTCCCGTGTGCACACCCAGACCGCTCTGGGCTCACCCAGCCCCCCCTCAGCCCCCAGCCCCCCATCTTCTCATCCAGCCACCCCCCTCCCCTCAGGGCCTGCCCTGAACCCCTTAGGAGCATCCTGCTGCCCTCAAAGGAGTCCTCCCTGCTGACAGCGGCCCCTGCCCGCTCCCCTGAACCCCACCCTCCCCTCCCCACCCTGTGGGCCACTGCTGCTCCCCCAGCTAACACTCCCCAGCCTCCTGTCTGACAGCCCTTCCTCCGGGCAGCCCTCCCTGACTGCTCCTGCCCCCGAGGCTGCCTGACTCACCTCAGCTGCAGGGCCTCCACGGCGAGGCCCTTGGGATGCAGACAGACGATGGGGGGCAGGCACCCCCTCACATGAGGCACCTCCTCCCAGGCCCGGGACCAAGCTGAGGCGGGGGGCAGGGCCTCACCCCCAGGCCGAGCCTAAAACACAGGAGCCTTCAGCAGGGCCGCCCGGAAGGAGGCAGGGGGCCAGAGCCTGGAGGAGAGTGGTGGGCCCAGCAGGCAGGGGGCCTTCCTGGAAGAGGCAGCTCCTGGCTGGTCCAGGACAGGGAGACGGGGTCACAGGGCAGGCCTGCCGCAGGCCCATACGCCGGGGGCCCAGGGGCCCAGACCCAGGGGAGGAGGGGGCACCCTTCTCCCAGCACTTGGGCGCACGCCCAGCTGTCCCAGACCCGGGTGCTGCCGGGCACAGCCATGCCAGCAGTGGCTCTGAGGGCCCAGCTCGGGAGGGGTCCGGAGGGCTGGCCCCTGGGCCAAGGTGGCCTCCATGCCCGCCCTGCCAGGCGCACGCCCAGGCTGGAGGGGGCACGTGAGGGCGCCCCCGCCTGTGGGCCCCCTGCCCGGTCATACGTCCCTGCGTGAAGCCGGTGACATGGCCGCTCTGGGCCCCGCCGAGGCCGGAGAGCCTCCAGGCTGCCCGGGACTCGTGTGCCCGTCTGCAGATGGGGACACAGCCCTGCCTGGTGTGGACGGCGCAGGCCGCCTGCCCGGCTGCCTGCTCTGCCTGACCTTGGCCGTGGCAGCTGTGGTCACTCCTGTCCACGGATGCCTGATCCAGCCTCCAGCCCTCCAGCCCAGGGCCGTGCGGGGGCGGGGCCACGGGGGCCCAGCCCTGCCCTGCCCTAGGGAGGCCGTGGCATCCCAGAGCCACCCAGACCCCCTGCATTGCCAGTGCTGCCCCTGGGGCCTCCCTGGCCCTCAGGTGGGGGTCTCCGGCCACGCCAGGGGCTGTCAGGTATGAGGCGGAGGTCAGGGGCTCCCTGCTGTGCCTGTGGAAGGAGCCACGGCCCCGGGGTGGGAAGGGGTGTGGCCACGGGAGCCGTGGCAGCTGAGGGGTTCCGTGTCCTGAGTGGGGTGGCACAGGGCACTCTGGGACAGGGAAGGTCACCTGGGAGGGCAGTTGGGGTGTGGAGAAGGAGCTGGCCTGGTCTGGTGCGGGAGGCTGGGCCGATCCCTGCTCGGGTATGTTCCCTGCACAGCCACCAGGGGGCAGCCGTTACACGCAGGCTGCAGGGGATCTGGCTTTCTCCCCCTGGACGAGGGAGAGGGTGCAGACCGGCCCTGGTGGCGGGTGCAGGGGGCAGGCTGGGTGAGGGGAGAGACCGGGGTGTGGTCCCTCCGGGCCGCTAAGGAGGAATCCACGGGAACAGGCCTGGACCACCCCCGGGGCCTCATGGGGGGGGGCGTGCAGGCTCCACTGCGGTGTGCTGGGCACCCGCCCCTGATGCAGCAGGTCTCCCACCACTGCCCACGAGGGGCTGACTCCACCCCTAAGAGCGGACGCCTCACTGGACACCGGAGGCCAGGGAACCACCGAGACCAGGCAGAGAGCGAGGGCCCCTGGGGAGGCGCCGGGCCTCGGGGAGGTGGGAGGCTGGCGACATGGACCCTCCAGCCTGCGGGCTGGGGCGTCCTGGGGCGTCTCTGGGCCAAGGCAGAGCAACGCCGTGTCCTCCAGGCCCGGCTGCTCTCCCCACCACGGGCTGAGGCCCTGGGTTCAGGCCCGGCCCCCCTGGAGGAGGCGGCGGGGGCGGCCCACCCACAGGTGTGGGCCGGAGGTCAGGGCGCCCCTCTGGGTGAGGGAGGCGCTCAGGAGGCCAGCTGGGCCTCGGTATCCTCAGACACATGGGGCAGGAGGGTGTGCCTGGGCCAGGAGCACCCGTCCCCGGCACCAGCAGCGCCATCGCCACCATCGATCTGCTGTCCCCGCGGAGTGAGGTCCAGCCTCACCGATGCAGCGAGCCCCTGGCAGAGGGCCAGGTGCCGGGTGTGGCCAGGCTGCCGCAGCCCTGACCCTGACCCTGACTCTGACTCTGGCCGCCTGCCTCTGCCCCACCCTCCTGCCAGACGCCCAGATGCGGGCCCTGGAGCCAGGCCGTGCCGTCTGTCCGGCAGGTGCAGGAGGTCAGAGCACCTGGTGCTCATTCCCTCGCCCAGCACCGTGGCTGACCTCTGACCCCCTCAGGTCCCTCTCCGAACCCCAGGCTTCGGATCCATTCCTGCCACAGCCACCAGCTGCCCCTCAGACCCAGCCACATAGCAGCCGCCCTACTGACCCAGCCCAGCCAGCCTGGTGCCCCGGACCCGGACCAGCAGCTCTCCATCCCGCTCCCCCAAACCCCTCCATCCCGCTCCCCCCAAACCCCTCCATCCCGCTCCCCCCAAACCTCTCCATCCCGCTCCCCCAAACCCCTCCATCCCGCTCCCCCAAACCCCTCCATCCCGCTCCCCCCAACCCCTCCATCCCGCTCCCCCCAAACCCCTCCATCCCGCTCCCCCCAACCCCTCCATCCCGCTCCCCCAAACCCCTCCATCCCGCTCCCCCCAAACCTCTCCATCCCGCTCCCCCAAACCCCTCCATCCCGCTCCCCCAAACCCCTCCATCCCGCTCCCCCCAACCCCTCCATCCCGCTCCCCCCAACCCCTCCATCCCGCTCCCCCCAAACCAACCGCGTTCGACGGCCCATGGCCCTCGCGCCCGCTCACACGTGCGGCCCTCCCCGCGGCGTCTCCAGGGACAGGCACTCCCCGGGGGCAGCGGGGCAGCCTCGGGGCGGCAGGCATGGCAGCGGGAGGGGAGGCAGGGGCCGGAGGAGGCGGGGAGGATTGTCTCTGGAGAGGCCGTGCGGGAGGAGGCGGAGGGAGCAGCGCCGGGGAAGGCAGGCCCGGGAGGCGGGGGGGACCCAGGCTCTCCCCGGCGGCCCCTCCCCGGGGGCCCACCCGCCGGAGCGGAGCGGGGCGAGGGCTGCAGGCGGCGCACCGCTGCCGGGGGCTCCGGGCCAGGCGGGCAGCACCATGTGGAAGCAGTCGCACATCGCGGCGGCGGCGGCGGCGGGCGGGCCCGGCCTTCAGTCGCTGCTCCGGCTCCGTCTCCGGCCCCGAAGGGAGCGGCCGGCGCTGCGCTCAGCTCCGCTGCTCTGCTCTGCGCCGGGACTGACTGCGGACCCGGCCGACCGCGCCCCCGGCCCGCCACCCCGCCCGGCCACAGCCAGCAGGGGCGGAGCCGCCCGCCTCATTCAGCCCATTGGCTGCGGGGCCACAGGCCACGCCCCCTGTCACCAGACCACGCCCCAGGGCCGGCAGGCCCCGCCCCGCGCCCGCCCCCACGCCCCGCCCACGTCGGCCTCCCGCTGGACTCCCCTCCCCCCGCCCCCCACCCCCCAGCCCCCCTCGGGTCTCAGCTGCGGGCCAGCCCCGCCCCCGGCTCGGCCCGGCCCGGCGCCCCCGGCCCGCTTGCTTTCGGGGTGCAGAGATACCTGTGGACCCTGCCAGGGGAGGGTCGACCCCTGAACCGCAGTCTACTGTCACGGCTGGGTGCGGGGCGCCCTGGGCTGCAGGGAGGAGGCTGACCCTGCCCTGGGGCTCCGGGTGCGGCCCTGGAGGGGGGGTGGCGGTGGAGTGGGTCCTGGGAGGCCCTGGGGGGGGCGGGGGAGAGAGTCCTGGGAGGCCCTGGGGGGGCGGGGGAGAGGGTCCTGGGAGGCCCCTGTGCAGGCCTCGCCCTCAGGAGCGGGAACAGAGGCAGCAGAGTGTGTGCAGAGGACGGTGACGCGGCTGGTTCCCGCTGGCAGGCCAGAGGGCGGGGGCGGTGGAGGCCGAGGAAAGACCACCCGTTGGGTGGGGGTGGGGTGCGCCTGGGGCAAGTGAAGGGGGTGGGGCTGGACCCCCTGGCGGTGGGAGGGGTGTCTGTGGAGGAGGGGTGTGGGGGAGCTGGTGGGGTGGCAGGACAGTTGGGGCCACGGTTGCTGTGCAGAGAGCAGAGGGCAGCTCCCCTGGGGAAGGGGGCGTGAGTGGGGAGCCCAGGAGAGGGGTTCCCATGGGCATCGGGGGGTGAGCGGAGGCGCAGGCTGTGGAGGGCCCCTTGGAGGACACGTCCTGCTGGGCTGGGGAAGCCGGGCCAGAACAGACCCAGTCTCCAGGGGCATGGCCGGCGGCCGGCTGCTGCTGGATGGCAGAGGACACACAGCCCCGTTTGCTTGCAGGCCGACTGCAACAGAGGCCCCAGACACACATTCACTATCGCACACTCACACACACACACTCTCACACACATATACTCACACACACTCACACACACTCACACTCACTATCTCACACTCACACACACACAAAAATACACACATTCACACACACTATCACATTCACACACAAAAAAAAATACACACATTCACACACACTATCACACTCACACACACACACACACTCACACACTCACTATCTCACACTCACACACACACACATACACTCACATACTCTATCACACTCACACTCACTATCACACATTCACACACACACATACACACACACTATCTCACACACTCACACACTCTCACTATCACACACACTCACACACTCACACACACACACTCGGCCCAATGCCCAGATACACAGATCTGCTTGGACAGGTCCCCCTGCACTCAGAAGGCACACGCACTCACACACGTGCACCCACCCCAGCCCAGCTGCTGGGATGGGACACGCGCACACTCACACACGCGGGTGCACAGCGTCGGCTCCGGAGCACACGCAGGCCCAGGTGCGCTGCTGCATGACTCACTCCGGTTCCCGGCATTGCCGAGGGCAGCCCTCCAGCAGCGTCGGACAGACGCGGCCGCGCTGCCGGGAAGAGGCCCTGGCAGCCGCCCGCGTCTCCAGCCGTGGCGTGATGGCACAGCCCTGTCCTTCAGGAGGGACACGCGTGGGCCGCACCCCTCCTGCCTGCCGTCTCCGCTCAGGCTGGCAGCCCGCCAGCCAGAGCCCCTGCGCCCCCGCCGCCCCCGCCGCCCTGAGACCGGCCTCTGCCGCGGTGAGTCCCGGCCGGCGCCCCTCAGGCCTGTCAGGGGTCCCAGCCCATCTCTTAGGAGACTTGGGGCATGGCTCCGCGTCCCCATTGGGCGTGTGACCTTGTGAGGTTGTGGGGACCCTGGCCCCACCCAATGGGAGCAGCTCACTCCGTGCGACATTGGCGTGTCCTGATGGTCACGCAGGATGCTCGGCCTGCGGTGGCTCCCAGCGGCTCCGTGCGGGGGAGGGGGGGGGGAAGGACTGGGACTGGGACTGTCAGGTGAGGGGCTGGGACTGCCTGGCCTGAGCCCCGAGGAAGCGGCTGAGCCACGCACTGCTGGCCCCCTGGGCAGTGGTTGGTCCCTGGGGCCCCAGATTCAGGATGGGGGGTAGGGACCCCACCTCAGGGGCTGCCCTTTCCCCGCTCCTGCCTGCTCTGAAGCAGAGGCGGACGTCACCTGCTGTGCTCACCCCTGGGACCCCTAGGGCCACGTGGGCCCCATTTTATCCCTGGGAGGCCCTGCCCCACAGGCAGCGTACCCCACAGTGTGCGGAGGGGGACTGTCCGGAAGTTGGTCAGGCCCTGCCTCACCTCCCACCCTCCTCCCGCCTGCAGGCCCCAATCCCAGGGCCGGACGGGAGAAGGCGCCCAGTGGGCCCAGGAAACTGCTCGGTACCTCCCTGCCCGGCCCGACCCCCAGCCGAGGCCTGGCCCCGTGCCTGTGCAGAGCCCTGTGCGCCAGGAGCTGCCGCGTCTTCAGCTGCAGCCGGTCCCGTGTGCCCCTCTGGGGACAGATGGCCTACTTCCTACGGCCACGGCATCTGGGCTGGCATCTGGGCGTGGCTCAGGAACGCTGTCCCCGGAGGCATGGAGACAGGGCCCACCTCACAGCCCCTCCTCCGCCCCCCATACACACCGCCTCTGGGGACCACCCCCTGGGGGCCGTGCGGCCCTGCAGTCTCTCTCCATCCACAAACAGGCCTCCTCCCCAGGCCCCCGGCCCTGGCCGTGGCCGCGGGTCAGGGGTCCAGGCTCGCCTGCCGCCTCCCAGGGCTGGCACCTGGGTGCTGGTACAGGAGTAGGGCACTGTTGGAGGCAGGGTGAGAAGCTGGGCTCCAGCCACATCTCTGCAGGCTGGCTCTGGGCAGAGCCGCACCCACCCGCACCAGGCTCCTGGCCGCTCCGGGCAGCAGGGACGCGAGGAGCATCAATGATTGATGCACCTTTGCAGCAGCCGCAGCAGCAGAAGCAAAAATAGCTCTGCCGTGGCCCTGCCCACCCCGAGGGGCACGGGGCGGGTACCTGGACCTCCACAGCTACGCCCCCGCCCTGCAGCAGGGCGGGGGCTCAGGGACAGGCCAAGGGGTCCTTCCTGAGGCACCTGGGAGGGCCACAGGGGCCCTTTCTCCTGACCACACTGCACCCCACTTCACGCCCCTGTACCCCCACTTTAAGGGGGACCTGCCTGCTGGCCAGCCTCTCCCAGCCAGTGAAGCATGCTTACCTTAAACAACTGCCTGCCCTGCCCGCGCCCCCGGAGGCCTGGTCTGCGGCTGGGACCCACGCCATGCTGGGTCTATCTGTCCAGATGCTGACCTGAGGAGCAGGGGTCACCTCAGCCTGGGCTGCCCTCACCCCCTCCTTCCGCCGGGCTGAGCATCCAATGTCGGGGTCCCCTCTGCTGCCCCCTCTGGGTGTTGGCTCAGCCCGGAGCACCTCCTGCGTGGGGTCACCAGGTATGACCCCTGTGGCCGCTGTGACAAGTAACAGTGCACAGAGTTACAGTTTGTTCTTTCACAGAGATGAGGTGGGGGACGAGGGGGGCTGTGTGCCTCTGGGGGTTCAGGGAGACCACTGCCTTTTCAGCCTCTCAAGGCGACCTGCATTCTGGCCCCCACGTCCTCCGACCCCTGCTCCCGCCTTCCATCCTCTCAGACTCTGAGCCTCCTGCCTCCAAGGGCATTTTCTCCATTGATCTTTTATTTATTTTTAAAATACATTTTATTGATATTTACAGAGAGGAAGGGAGAGGGATAGAGAGTTGGAAACATGGATGAGAGAGAATCATTGATCAGCTACCTCTTGCACACCTCCTACTGGGGATGTGCCCGCAACCAAGGCACATGCCCTTGCCCGGATCGAACCTGGGACCTCTCAGTCCGCAGGCTGACACTCTATCCACTGAGCCAAATGAGTTAGGGCTCCATTGATCTTTTAGAGAGAGTGGAAGGGAGGGAGGAGGGAGAGAGAGAGAGAGAGAGAGAGAGATCAATGCCAGAGAGACGCATTGATTGGTTGCCTTCCGGACGTGGGAATTCAACCTGCAACCCAGGTATGTGAGCCCAGGCATGTGCCTTTGACTGGGAATCCAACGGGCGACGATCTGCAGACTCATGCTCTAACCACTCTAGCCAGGGCTGCCCCCTCTCTTATGGGGTGACCTTGGCTAGTAGGATTGTACAGGTTTCCGGTGTACCACCTTACAACACATCATCTGCACGTTGTGCTGTGTGCTCACCACCCCGAGTCAGGCCTCCTTCCACCCCGTGTCCCCCCCTCTCCCCCGTCCACCACCCCCTCCCGTTCCCCGGCTCCCTCTGGGACGGACCCTGCGATTACTGGGCTCAGCAGCATAACCGTCTCCCAGGACTGTCTCTCCTTCTCAAGAGTCTTAGCACGTCTGTGAAGTTCGTCTTACTGTGTGAGTTCCCTGTTCACAGGTTGGGGGTCAGGACTCAGACTAGTCTGGGACGCCAGGTGCTGCTGTGCCTGGGTGTTGCCACCCCGCATCCCGAGGGTCGTACCCAGAGGGTCACAGTGCTGTCCTCACTCCCCACCCAGGCCCACAGGGGGCATGGGGAGCCTCAGAAGAGCTGGCTCCAGCCCTGGCGACCCCTCCCTCGAGCCTCGGGTGAGGACAGCACTGTGGCCAGGCCGTGGGCTGTGCAGACAGCAAGGACAGTGGATCAGGGTCCCAGAAGAGGCCGCCCGGCGCCTGGTCACCTCCTGCAGGGTCACCGGTGTCTGTCCAGGCCGGGCAGTCTGGCTGGGCGGGGTCACCGGTGTCTGTCCAGGCCGGGCAGTCTGGCTGGGCGGGTCACCGGTGTCTGTCCAGGCCGGGCAGTCTGGCTGGGCGGGGTCACCGGTGTCTGTCCAGGCCGGGCAGTCTGGCTGGGCGGGTCACCGGTGTCTGTCCAGGCCGGGCAGTCTGGCTGGGCGGGGTCACCGGTGTCTGTCCAGGCCGGGCAGTCTGGCTGGGCGGTGTCACCGGTGTCTGTCCAGGCTGGGCAGTCTGGCTGGGCGTGTGGCTGCTCACACACTGCAGAGCCGGCTGTTGTGCGGGAAGCAGGGCCGGGAGCAGGAGGCTGCGGTCCAGCGTTCAGAGAATGATCTCATCTGGTGACTTTTTTTTTTTTTTTTTAAATATTTTATTGATTTTTTACAGAGAGGAAGAGAGAGGGATAGAGAGCCAGAAACATCGATGAGAGAGAAACATCAACCAGCCGCCTCCTGCACATCCCCCACCGGGGATGTGCCCGCAGCCAACGTACATGCCCTTGACCGGAATCGAACCCGGGACCCTTCAGTCCGCAGACCGACGCTCTACCACTGAGCCAAACCGGTTTCGGCTCATCTGGTGACTTTTTAAACTAATGTTCCCAGGAGCTTGGCTGAGGACCAGGGAGAGGGGGTGATTCGTGCACACAGGACGGCCCGGGAAGAGCCCGGAGTCCCGGGTGAGGGACGTGAACGCGGGTGGACTGGCCGGCGGGTGAGGGTCCCGCCCTGAGGGCTGCGCCCGGCGGGGCCTGGGTGGGGCTGAGGGAAGCCTGGCCAGCGCCCCTCGCCCCAGATGGCAGCAGCAGCAGCAGGGCTGGTGACCGGGCAGGACCAGGCACTGCAGGGGCCTGGGAGCAGGGACGTCCTCTGTCCTGGCGCTAGGAAGGCCGAGGGCGGGAAGGCGGGAAGGTGTCGCGCAGCCGCCGGACAGTCCGCGTGGGGGCGGCACGAGGCCTCGCAGGGTGGCAGGGTGACGTCAGCCCCTCTGGCCAAAGCGTCTGGGCGCGCCGGGGGCCGGGGCTCCGAGGGGCGTGGCCTGGAGCTGCCACGCCCTCTGCCCCAGGCTGTGACGTCAGGGTGGCATCGCCAGAAGTAGGACTGGTGAGCGTTGTTGCTGGGCAACCGGCGGGAGCCGCACGCGGACTTGGAGCCGTAGGCGTGATTGCGGGCCTGAGCCGGACACCGGCCTGAGCGCGCCCAGCTGCGGCTCCCTCCCGTCCGCCCCGCCCGGGGACCCTCCCCCGGAGTCCCGGCCCCACTGGCGGACTTCGCGCCGCCGTCGCCTCCCTTGCTCTGGCCGGACCGGACCTCGCTGACCCCTGCCCACCCGGCCCGAGGCCCCATAGTCTGAGGACACGCCCCTGAGCCGGACGGTCCGTGTTCCACAGACCCGGGCCCAGGCGGGCCACCCGCACGCCCGAGCAAGCCAGCAGCAGCGGCTGGGCAGTGGCGAGCAGCGGCCCCAGGCCGTCCGGTCTCCGGAGCGTCCTCCCTCCTGCGAGGCTGGCCCGGGGCGAGAGCCTGGCTGGACTCCCATTATGAGTGGGTCTCTGCGTGACCCACAGCGGCAGCAGACGGGTCTCTGACCACCAGGCTCCCGAAGACAGCGGGCAAGACCCCTGGGAGCCTGGGCAGTGCCCATGCGCAGCGGGTGCGCCCGCCCCCGCCTTTCTCTGTCCGAGGGGAAGCCAGGATTTGCAGGCCCCGAGCCTGGGGGCCTGGACCCAGGGGCACCATGCCTGGGGGAGTCTGAGGCTGGAACCCTCGGCCCAGGCTGAGCAGCCCTCAGCACGGGAGCTCCCGGGGCGGCCCGCAAAGCCACTCCTGCCCAGGAGTGCGGCTCCCCCAACCTCCCAGGGCGGACCCTGGGTGACAGGAGCCATCACCTCCACTTCCGAGTATTCCTCAGGTTCCCGGGATCGGAAGACTGGCGACAGCACGGACATGAAATCACCACGAGCCCAAAGAAAGTCCACCTCAGGGAGGGAAGGAGCAGGCGAGAGGAAGGAGCTGTGTGGGAAGGGCAGTGCCTTGTGAGCTGGAAAGAGGAGGAGGAGGGGCAGGTGGTGTCCACCAGGCCTCGGGCAGGCACCCCCGCCAACCCACCACCCACTCCCTCAAGACCGAGGGCCATCGATGCCCTGTGTCCACGCTCTTTAACCCAGATGTACACTGACCTGGACAGCGGGTCCCAGCAGGCACGAGCAGGCACGGCCCAGCCCGCCAACAGCAAGCGTGTGCACAGGCCTTTGTGCCGAGGTCGGCACCAGAGACCCCTAAGGTGTCTGAAGACCCACGAGGGCCAGACAGCAATCTGACCTTTGCCCCCAAGAACATTTATACATAAACCAGAGGCCCAGCACGTGATATTGGGGCACTGGGGGGAAGGGGGGTGTCCGTCTGCCGGCAGGGAGTGAACCGGAGCCTAAGCCGGCCGTCAGCACACGCACCCCCCAGGGGTCCTTAGCGCTGCCTCAGAGGCAAGAGAGGCTCAGCTCCTGCGTTGAGGTCCGCCCTGTGATGGACACTGAAGTGCCTGTCGTATCTCACTCAGTCTATTTGCACATTAGCCTTTTATTATGAAGGATGTAGGACAGCCATCCATTAAACCCTGCAGAGCCTACACCGCTTCCCACCAAGCTGGGAGGTGGGCTGGCTGCCTCATGGAGTGGCCCCCGCCGTGGCAGCACGTGGGGCGGCTCCACAGAGCTTACAGGGAAGCTGACTTGGAGGAAGGACCCTCGTCAGAAAGAACCGACCTCGGGAAGTAAACACACCGACTGCAGGCGCTTGGGTCACAGACGGTCTATTAGCAGCAAAGGACGTTCATAGAAAAAATATACTTTTCACAAAATAGCTGGGAAAGTCCAGAGATAATAAAAAGTTTACAAAATATATCTTAAGCAAAATGTTGCCCAAAACGTATAAAACTCAGTCTTTAAAACTTCACCCAGGACCGCAGGCGCTGTCGCTGGGGCCGGTCCTCCGGGAGCCGCCCCGAGTGCAGCCCAGCCCGGCCGGAGGAGGGCGAGCAGCGGCCACCAGGCCGTCCTGCGGGCACACAGCAGCTGCCGTGGGCAGGCGGGGCCGGCAAGTGCGGGCGGCAGGGCCAGGCTCAGGTCTCCACCAGGATCTCCACCACGTGGTCCAGCTCGCCCAGGTCCCGTTTGCAGCTAGAGCCGGGGGGCGGGGCGCCCGCGGAGGCCAAGGCCTCGAACCCGTCGCCGGGGACTGCCTTGGCGCCCACCATGCCCGTCAGCACGGCGTCCAGGTCGTAGTAGGGCCCGTCCACGTCCGCGAACAGCCCTTCCGCCGCGCGGGGCGCCCTGCTCTCCAGGGTCTCCAGTATCTGGTCCAGCGACGTCTGGAAGCCGCCCCGGCTCTCCCGCGGGCGGTCCGCCTCCCACGCGCAGCGGGGGGCGCTCCTCGGCGCCTGCGCACTCGGGGCCCCCGGCAGTTCGCAGAGGTCTGGCGCGGGGCTGCCCCCAGAGTCAGGAGCAGAGTGGCCGCCCTGCTGCTCCCAGGGGCTTCGACACAGGATGTCGGTGGAGACGAGGCGCTCCAGCGGCCCCCGCCCTGCGCCCGGGGGCGCCGGCAGCCGCCAGGCCGCGTCCAGGCTCAGGTCTTCCTGCAGCTGCCGCACGGTGTTGGCGATGAGCACCGAGCGGCAGAGGTTGGGCTCCACCAGCATGTGGCACAGCTGCAGCTTGACCAGCGACATGTCCAGCAGCGACTGGCGCTGCAGGCTGTAGGAGGGCGGCGCCGGCGGGCTGTCCTCGCCGTCCGCGCTCTTCCTCTTCAGCCCGCGGGCGAACATGCTGTGTCCTGCGGAGACGGGAGACCTTAGCCCTTCGAGCCCTCGGTCTGCGGCCGGGCGGGGCCGGGGCGGAGACCAGAGGCCGCTTCCAGGGCGTCCACGCTGTGCACCACCACTCGGAGCTCCGAGTGCGAGCACGAACCGCAGCCTCCGACCTGCACAGCCGTCTCCACCGCAAAGACGATGGGCTGGAAACGGAGGCACAAGCAGAGGAGCGGGGCTGAAGCCGCAGTACAAGCCGGGCTGCGCCAGGCAGGGCGCACCTTCCTCTGACCAGCCAGCCGGCCGCCGGCCGGCACCGGGAGGGGCCCCACCCCAGCCCCACACGGCCTGCAAAGAGGTGCAGAGAACCCGCAGGCCGCCCCCTCAGAGTCCCCGGAGGACCCTCACCTTTGGGAGTGGCCTCCGCCCGTCTGACCCCCCAGGCTGCTCTCCAGGGCCCTGGGCCATCGGCCGGCAGGCTGCAGGGACACAAAGGCTGCGGCAGTGCCTGGGGCGCCCAGAGGGCTGTCTGCAGGGCCTGGGCGCGCCCTCAGCTGACGTGCTGGGGTCACTAAGCCGAGCACTGTGGTGGGCGCCTCCCACCAGGGCTCCCTTTCCAGAAGAGGTGCCCACACCGTGTTCTGTTCTCTTCCCAACTTGGCCAAGGAGCTCGGCGCCTTGACTTCAGATAACTCCCTCGCGTGTGCGTGAGGGTTAGACCCTGCACTTGCCCATCACTGGATTTCCTTTCTAAGAACACCAAACCCGAGGCCGCGTGGCGGTGCTGGGCGGAGCCCGGGCGGTGGCGATGGGTCTGCAGTGAAGGAAGAGGGGCTGAGGCCCCCGCAGGAGCCCCTGGCAAGGCCCCCCGACCCACCCCGAGCGCCAGCCCTGCCCTGAGTGTCAACACCCTCCACCTCGCTCCCCTGTACTTACCCGGTAAAACTTAAGCGACCGTGGGCATTAACCCGGGAATGAACACCCATGTTCACATACAGACATGCAAAGGCATGTTCACTGCAGCTGACTCAGAGCTGAACACGGAACAGGCTCGCCCCAGCGGGGCTGGGGTTCTCCGGGCCCACACCACGCACCCCTTCCCGGCAATGGGAGTGGCCAGGGACCCCGGGAGCTGCCACGTGAGAAAGCCAATCTCAAAGAACGTGGCGCTGACCCCACGGCGGCAACGTTCCAACAGAGACAGTCGGGCAGGCGTGGCCAGAGCAGGTCTGCATGGTGGGTCCACAGAACCACAGGAAGGGACGAGCAGAAGGTAGCCTGTCTTGTTTTGCTCTCACATCGCTATTTCTCTCTCCCTCTCCCTTCCTCTCTCTCTAAAAATAAATTTAAAAACCTAAAACCCACACAAACAAAAAGCTGTGGTCACAGCTTATTTCCCCACCAGACTAGGTCCCCCGGAGCAGCAAGCAGGTCGAACGCATCAACACAGCCGGCAGCTGTCTGTCCGTCCATCCCTGCCCTCACAGCGCCGCAGGGGCTATGCCCACATCATGGGGTTACCACCAAGCTCCTAAGACCAGTCCAATCCCTCTGGAGGGGGTTCACGTTTTCTGTCTCAGCAGCTAGTCCAGCACTCACCGCCGCAGCCCTGGCGAAGCCCCTAGCTAAAATGCTAACCAAGAGTACCGCTAGCTACACTGCTAGGCACCAGGACCGGCTGCGTGTGCCGTCTGCAGACGTGTGCTCTGGTGTTATTGGCCACTGCATCACTGCCACGCGAACACCTGTGCTGAGACCAGGCCGTCACGTCAGGCTGTCGGACGCCCGGCCGAGGCTCTGCAGCCCTGGCGCTCCGAGTGTCTCCAAAGAAGCTAGTCCCGCCTCTGCGTGGCGACCGGCCTGGCGTAACTGGTCCCACCCCTCTCAGGAGGGGGGCACAGGGAGGGCGGAGGAGGCGAGCCGGCTGGCCCTCAGAGCGCAGCGGCACCTGGGCTGCAGGAAGGCGGGTCTCCGAGGACAGCCTCGTCCCCATTCCGGCCGAGGGCCCACAGAGGACCAATGTCCCAGCAGTCACAGGGCGCCGAGTCCCTTCTCCGGCCGGCGTGCCGACAAGCACGAGGGGCCGCCTCCTGTGACCGCTGGGAAGAGGGTCAGAAAGCACTGGCCACCCCGGGCCCGGACGGAACCCCACCTCGGGTTCTCCCGCGTTTTCTGCATTTGTGTCAGGTGCAAGGTCACGACCACTCCCGACGTCCAAATGTGGGGCTCTCACTCCCCCGCCCCCACAGCCCGGCACGGACTCCTCAGAGCCTCCGCCAGGACTGGGGAGGGGCTGTTCCAGGCCCGTGCACCCCGCCCAGCTGCCCCCTGGAAGCAGACGCCCCCAGGTTCTCCGCACCGCCTCCCTGCCGGACCTTCCAGCACGGGTCCCCGCCCTGCCCCCTCTGCTCCTGCCCACAAGCCCTCCCGCCCACGGGCCCCTGCCGGCAGCCCGTTTCCCAGAGGGCATGGGTAACCGAGGCCACCGCATGGCGAATGAAGAGGCAAGACCCAAACGGAGGCCCACAGGACTGTGCCACGGCCCACACGACAGGCGGCTGGCCGAGGCCCGGAGCGCGCCGCTGAGTGTTGGCGTCGCCAGGCCACCGTCCCACGTCACACCCGGTGACCGAGACGGACGAGCCAGGGGAGAGGAGCCGCGCAGGACGCACATCAGGCCCCATCCCGGCCCGGCCCAGGCGGGCTCCATCCACACCGCCGCTCGGCAGCTGCTCACTCAGTGCCCAGCAGGCAGAGCCGCACGGACGGCTCAGAGGCAGCGGTGTGTGTGTGTGTGTGTGTGTGTCACCGGCCGAGCCCACAGAGGTGGCCAGGAGGGCCACGCTCCTCGCACACTGGTGCTGGGACAGTCGCCGGTGTGGCTCCGCAGGGACCATGGGGCGAGCTGGCCCAGCACAGCTCCCGCAAAGCCGTCACCCTCCTCACGGGGGACCCGGGTCCCACACCAGGCCGGCCCACCCGCAGAGCCCGGCTCCCTGCTCGGGTCTCACCCACGCCATTCCTCGGGGTGGCCGGCTGGCGCGCCCAGTTCAATGCCCAGGTCCCCGGCACCGCTCCTGTCGGCGGCCGGAGAGGACGGAAGGCCGAGTCCACCGGGGAGCGGCAGCCCCACCAGCGGGGCCCGGCCCCTCACCCACCTCAGGGAGGCTGATGGGAACGCAGGAGGCGGGACAGGACCGACTCTGACCGGCCCCATCACCGTGACCTCCAGCCGGGCCAGGCACCCGGCCTCAGGTGTTTGTCTGTCCCAGGCAGACCCCGTCAGGAGGGCGCGGCGCGGGAGATGGGCGGGCCACGGCGAGGCCGACCGCGGTGGCCTGACACCCTCACGGGCAGCCCCACGGAGCCCCGGCCTGGCCACCGGAGGAGACAGGCTCCATCCCGGCCGAGGGACCATCCCCGCCCTCCTCCAGGCTAAACCTGCAAAGGTCATCGCGAACTCCACCCTGATTTCCACTTTAACCGTAAAACGCGGCCAAACTGGCCCCTGGGCTGCGTGGGCAGGCAGGCGCTCAGACATGAACCTGTTTTCCTTTGCTTGTGAGGACAGTGACCTCGGTCGGTCGGTCGGTCGGAGTCTGAGCGCAGCCCCGCAGAGGAAAGGCGCTGGGCACCCCACCCCTCCCGGGGGGCTCTTCCTGGGAACCCTGTTTTGGGGACGAGCTTTCGAAGATGTGGAGCTAAGGTGGCCGGGGAGCTGGACTGGAGTCACAGCTGGGCCCATCCCAGGCTGACTGCGGGCGGCACAGGAGCCACAGCAGACAGCGCTCCTGCCAGGGGTCCGGACGGGGCAGCCCGCCCTGCCCGTCAGTCTCCACCGGCCCGGGCGCTGGGAGGCTGCCAGGAGACGGGCAGAGCACGCGTGTCAGACCCGAGGCCCCACGCTGGCTCCGGCCCTCCCAGACCAGGGAGCTGGGCCCTTCGCAGTCTGGAGCAGGGAAGCCATTGCAAAATGTCCTTAGCATCCGGGTACGAGGCAACCACCACCGAGAAACAAAGGGGGCACCCACGGGCTACGGAGGCTGTCCTGCCTTGTAAGGCTTCATGTTCCAGCAGACAGCTTCACTGAGACAGAGGAAATTCAAGTGTCCCACCACTCACTCTGCAAGGACTGCGGTCAGGAGGGGGACCGAGCCTCCCTGTGGTCCACACGATGGGTGTGTGGCACGGCGGTGGAAGGATGAAAGGAAGGATGGATGGGTGACTGGGTGAGTGGGTGGGAGGGTGACTGGGTGGGTGGAAGGGTGGAAGGGTGGATGGGTAGGAGGGTGACTGGGTGGGTGGATGGGTGGGGAAGAAGGGGCAGCCTCAGGGCACGGGGTGGAGCTGTAACTTTGTCAGCGGGAGTCCCCACGAACTTCATGGAGGGTCTCCTGGGTGATAGGGAAGCCTGACCCACCTGGTCCAAGGCCCCTGGAAGGAGACCAAGGTGGGGTTTCCCTACACCACCCGCCCAGCAAACCCTCTCGGCGTGTCTCTGTCTAAAGAGGCCGGACTACAGCCACGAGCTGTTACTTTTGGGTGAAAATGGGACTGGAGGGGCGGGAATGGGGGGGCAGAGGTCCACAAGGTCGCGCCCCTCTTCCGGGCGCCCATCGCCGGCACCGCCCGCCGCCCGCCGCCCGCCGCCCCGGGACCCCGGGCCACCCTCACCCCCCCACCCTCGGAATCCCAGGCCGCCCCGCCACCCCAGGCCCCCAGGCGACCACGTGCCGCCTTCCACCTCCCCAGACCCGAGCCTCCCGCGCCCGCGGAGGCCGGGCCACCCCCACCCCCCACCCTCGGAATCCCAGGCCGCCCGCCACCCCGAGCCCCCGGCCGCCCGCCACCCCAGGCCCCCAGGCGACCACGTGCCGCCGCCGCCTCCCCAGGCCCGAACCTCCCGGCGCCCGCGGACCCCGCCGCCCCCCAAGGAGGAACCGGAGCCCAGACGCTGCTCACCTGGCGGCCGCCGTCCGCACCGCCTGCGCCGAGGGGGCGGAGCCGGGGCGGGCGCTCAGCGCCCACAAAGGGCCGCCAGGCGCGGCCGGCCCGCCCGCCGATTGGCTGAGATCGGGGGCGGGGTCTCTGGTTCAAACCGGGGGCGGGGCCTGCCGCTGCAGTTCCCGCGCGGCCGCGTTGGCCGTTGGGCCCGCGCCCTCCGCCCCGCCCCCCGGCTCCCAGGTCTCCGCGCGCGGCCCTACTGCGCCTGCGCGGGCCTCCTGGAGGCGGGGCGGGGATGCGAGAGGAAGAGCACCAGGGGGGAGGGGCATGGAGGGGGTGGGGCGTGAGGCAGGAAGGGGGCGGAGCATGGGAGGGGCGGGGCGGGGCGTAGGGCAGGAAGAGGGTGGGGCGGCATGAGAGGGAGGGGCAGGAGGGGCGGGGCATGAGAGGGAAGGGGCCGGAGGGGCGGGGCGTTGGAGGGAGGGGCGAGGGCGGTGCGTGGGTAGGACGGGGCGGTGCGTGGGAGGGGAGGGGCTGAGTGCTGGGGTCAGGAGCCAGGAGGTCGGCCACCAGTTGGATTCCCAGTCAGGGCACATGTGTGAGTTGTAGGCTCGATCCCCAGTAGGGGGCGTGCTATCTCTCCATCCCTCTCCCTCTCTAAAACCAAGAAAAACATATTTCTTAAAGCTTCTTAAAAATACATTTGTGTTGATTTCAGAGAGGAGGGAAGATGGAGAGATAGAAAGGACCAGGATGAGAGAGACACATTGGTTGGTTGCCTCCTGCATGCACCCTGACCAGAGGCATGGATCCAGGCCGCAACTTAGGTACGTGCCCTTGACTGGAATCGAAGCTGGGACCCCTCCGTCTGCAGGCCTATGCTCTACCCACTGATCGGAACCAGTCAGGGCTCTAAAAACAGATTTTTTAAATGTTCCAGGCAGAGAACCTGAGGCGCGGGGAGCATTGTGGGGGGTGCAGCTCTCAGGAAAGGCCAAAGGCTGTGGCTGCAGCACAGTCACCGAGAGTGAGGTCACGGCTAAGCGTGGGGCGCAGCTCACACCACGGATACGCAGGCGACACCTTCGAGAACTGTACCCTTGAAACTTACAAATTGCCCCAGAAAACTTAACTTAAGTAAACGGAAGGGATAGCCCTGGGCGGTGTTGCTCAGTGGATAGAGCACTGGCCTGTGGACTGGAGGGCCCAGGGTTCGATTCCGGTCAGGGCACATGCCTGGGTTGTGGGTTCGATCCCCAGCGGGGGGTGTGCCAGAGGCAGCTGAGCAGTGATCCTCTCTCATCACTGAGGTTTCTATCTCTCTCCCTCTCCCTTCCTCTCTGAAATCAATAAAAATATATAAATAAAATAAAATAAAATAATAGAAGGGACAGGGGCCCGGAGGGGGAGCAGAGCCGTGAGAAATGAGCCCAGGAGGACGGCAGCCCAGAGCTGGGGGAATGTGGCCGCCCCCCTGAGCCTCCGGCGGAACCGGCCCAGACGTCGCCCCCTCTGGCTTCCTGCCCGACTCAGGAGAACCGCCGCCTTGGCCGCCGTCTGTGGTGCAGACTGAGCAGCCCCCGGAAGCCACACACTCTGCCCCTCGGAGTGTCGCGTGCCCCCGCCCCGCCTGGACTCCCCCAGCCCACCCCTGAGAGAGCGGGGGCCGCCCCGGAGGGAAGTTTTACTCTAAAAGGGAAAAAGACGTTGTTTCATTCAAACGGGAAGTTGAGACGGACACGCAGGCATCCCGTTTTATTTCTAAATGTGCTTCTCAGTGCCTCTCCCGGTGCGGACAGACAGACAGCCAGCGCTGCCTTCCACACACGGCCCGCACCCGCACGGCCTCCTGGGAAAGGACCCCCAAAACAGGGAGGGGCCTGGCCCGGCCGGCTGGGCGTCTGTCCTTGTGCTGAGCTGTGAGTAGCCGAGGCGGAGGCCTAGTGAGGCAGGTGTGGCTGGCCCTGGGGCAGATGGGGAAACTGAGGCAGCCGTGGGTGTGGCTTGGCCCAGAGAGGCTTGTCGGGGGTCAGCCCAGGTCCGACCCCACCAGGTGGTTTCCGGGGAGCCCACTTGCTCCGGCCCGAGCTCCGCCGGTGCCTGTGAGGGGTGGATGCTCTGATCCAGCCGTCCCTGCCCCGCTGCTCCCCGGACAGCGGTGCGGGAACCAGGAGTGAAGGGAGTCCCACGGCCTCGGAGCCTCGGACCCGGTCACCGTCCCAGCCCTGCCGGGAGCCAGGAGCCCTGGGCTTCCTCCGGGGGCCACGTGGCACCCCAGCTCCCCGAAGGCTCTGCGGCCTGCAGCGTCAGACCTCGGCACACAGCCAGCCACCCCGCGAGGGCCCTCGGGGCTGGGCTTCTGCCCCACAGGCCTGGGTGCCCCACGGGGACCAGGCTCTGCCTAAGCCCGCTCCCGGTGCACAGCCACCAGGAACTCTCAGTCGTCAGAGCCACACCCACCAGAAAGCCTAGAAATGAAGTCTTTGCCGGCCTGGCCTTGTGGCTCGGGGTTCGATTCCCGGTCAGGGCACAGGCCCAGGTGGCAGGCTCGGTTCCCAGTGCAGGGCGTGCAGGAGGCAGCGGGTCCATGATCCTCTCTCATCATGGACGTTCCTACCCGTCCCTCTCGCTTCCTCTCTGACATCAGTGTATGAACACGTACATATTGCTGTAAGTCTCCCCTGGATGCTGACTCGGCACCTCCAGGGTGCCGGAACGTGCCAGCTAACCGCCAGGCGAGCTGTGGCTGCCGGGCCCCCTGCCTGCCGGGCTGCCTGGCTCCTGGGCCCCCGGGGAGAGCCAGGCCGGGCCCCGAGGGGAAGAGGCGTGTGGAGCATGTGTCTGCAGGAACAAGGAATCGGTGGCACGGCTTCCAGAGGCGTCACGGCAGCGCCACGGACACGGTGGGCTGGCTCCGGGGACGGGGAAGCCGCGCGGCCGGCCCCGGCCCCCCGGGCTCAGCAGGACTCCTCCCGCAGCCTCTGCAGGGCGCCCGGCCGTGTCCCCCGGGGCGGCGCGGGGCTGGGGAGCAGGCAGCTGCCCGCCAGCGGCTCGGGCGACGGCCTCGCCTCCGAGTCCTTCAGGCGCGTGAGCCTCATGGCCTCCGTCCCCGCAGACCACGCCGTCCACTCCCTGCGGATCCAGGACAGGTCCTGCCGGGAGCGGGCCGTGGCCAGCATGTAGAGCACGGGGTCGGCCACGCTGCTCACCGTGGTGAGGCACAGGAAGGCCACGGAGGCGGTGCCCACGCGGGCCTCCAGGCGGCACAGGGCGCCCTCGTCGCCGCCGTAGTAGGAGAAGGCGGCGGCCCGGAGCAGCAGCACCAGGTGGTAGGGGGCGAAGCAGGCCAGGAAGATGGCCACCACCGCCAGCGCCGTGCGCCGCGCCCGCGCCTTCCGGGCGGCACTCAGGCCCGCGCTGCGGCCCACGGCCCGGAAGACGCGGTGGTTGGCGCCGGCGATGACGCCCAGCGGCAGGGCGAAGCCCAGGGCGAACCGCGCGTAGTAGTAGCGGGCCGCCCGGGCGTCCACGGGCAGCGTCTCGAAGCAGGCGTCCTTCACGTCCGTCTCGAACACGGGGTAGTGGACCAGCCCCACGAGCAGGAAGGCGGCGGCCATGAGCAGGCCTGCGGTGCGGCGGCGGCGGCGGCCACGGCTCTCCAGCGCGTAGGCCACGGCCACGTAGCGGTCGCAGGACACGGCGCAGAGCAGCAGGATGCTCACGTAGAGGTTGCAGAAGAAGACGAAGGCGGTGACCTGGCAGGCCCGGGCGCCCAGGACCCAGCAGTGGCCCTTGTTCACATACAGCACCCACAGCGGCAGGGTGGCCGCGTACAGCAGCTCGCAGAGCGCCAGGCCGCACAGGTACACGGCCAGCACGCTGCCCCGCCGTGCCTCCCGCAGCGCCAGCCAGGCCGTCAGGCAGTTGGCGGGCAGCCCCAGCGCGCACACGGCGATGTACACGGACACGGCCAGCACGCGGCTCTCCTCGAAGGACACGTTGCAGCGGTTGGGCTCACAGACAACCGCGGCCGTGAGGTTTCCTGCAGCCGTGAGGTTTCCTGCGGACGGAGACGGCGGCGTGAGGGTGGTGGAGGGGCCCTTCCAGAGACACTCAGAAACGATAAGATCCTGCCCTGGTCAGTGGAGGGAGGGCCGGCCTTCCACGGAAGGGTCCTGGGTTCGATTCCAGGTTGGGGCACAGGCCAGGGCTATGGACTGGATCCCCAGTGGGGGGCGTGCAGGAGGCAGCCGGTCCATGATTCTCTCTCATCTTTGACGTTTCTCTCTCTCTCTTTCCCTTCTTATCTGAAATCAAAGCAGCCGGGCTGCAGGCTGCTTTTCATCCTTCGCTGAGAATAGGAGGAAGGGGGAGAGAGAGGCACATGGACGTGAGAGAGAAATGTGGACTGGCTGCCTCCAGACGGGATGGGATGGAACCTGCAAGCTCCTAGTGCACGGACGACGCTCCGACCACGGAGCCCCGGCTCCTTTCCCGGCGGAGTTCGCCGTCTGCGAGAAGCGCCCGGCGGAGCCCTCCCGGGGCCCCTCCCACGGGTTCAAGGCAGAGGAGGCGTGGGGGCTCTCACCTGGCATGCTGGCCGGGTCCAGGGTCGGGTGGCTCTTCAGCAGCGCCCCAGGCACATCACATCCTGTGGGTCTTGCTCCGAAGCTCACTCAGGGTTCACCAGGAGCTGGAGAACAAGCAGATTGAAATCGCTTTAGGGAAATCGGGTTAAGTCACAAGCGAAGGCATGAGGCCTTGGTGAGTGAGCCGTTATGATGAGTCACGTCCTGCACTTATCCTGCGGACTCTACAGTGTGTCCTTCATATATAAAGAGCTCCTACAAATCAACAGCAAGTGTCAGAGCCAACGAGCAGGTAGTTCCCAGGAGAAACAAGCGCAGCCCCACAAGTAAGACGATGAGAAGCTCCAGTGCAGTCCCTTCGCCTCCCGGCTCCGAGGGAGCGTGAGGAAGGCCCCCTTCCCCTGAGCCGATGGCAGCGTGAACCGCAGTGTGGCCACTGTTTCCCAAGATGCACAGCACCTGTCGCCTGAAAGAACGTCCCAGCATGCTCCTGAAAAAGGAACCCAGGCCCCGGAGCACCCAGCAGCCCTCCGACCTCCCCTGGCTCCCGCCCGAAGCACAGGCGCCGAGAGGCTCCACCCTCAGAGGGTGTGGATGAGCCCGAGCCCGGAGCTGCGTCCCACTCCGCTCTGCGGGGCGCTCTGCGGGGCGCTCTGCGGGGCCGGCCTCAGGTCACGGAGCCACGAGGCAGCCGGCGGTCTGAGCCCTGGCTCTGAGCCCGATCCCCTGCCCAGGGCAGCCCCGAGTGCTGCCCACACGCCCGATGGGCCTCCCGGCCCCGCCCCCGAAGGCAGTTCCACCGCTGGAAACCACAGGAAGCCTGTGTTGACCTGAAACCAGACGCCCCCTCACCAGGCGTGCTGGGTCAGACCGAATGCACGCAAGGAAAGGGCCGAGGCAAAGAAGAATCCAGAAACCCCTTCGCCAAATGACTGACATCCCACAGGGGCCGGGAGGTCACAGGGCCGGGAGGTCACAGGGCCGGGAGGTCACAGTCAGGAGGTCACAGATCCTGGAGGTCACAGATCCTGGGGATCACAGGGCCTGGGGGTCACAGGGCCTGGAGGTCACAGGGCCTGGGGGTCACAGGGCCTGGGGGTCACAGGGCCTGGAGGTCACAGGGCCTGGGGGTCACAGAGCCTGGGGGTCACAGATCCTGGGGGTCACAGGGCCTGGGGGTCACAGGGCCTGGAGGTCACAGGGCCTGGGGGTCACAGGGCCAGGAGGTCACAGGGCCGGGAGGTCACAGGGCCGGGAGGTCACAGGGCCTGGGGGTCACAGGGCCTGGGGGTCACAGGGCCAGGAGGTCACAGATCCTGGGGGTCACAGGGCCGGGAGGTCACAGGGCCTGGGGGTCACAGATCCTGGGTGTCACAGGGTCTGGAGGGCACAGGGCCTGGAGGTCACAGATCCTGGGGGTCACAGGGCCGGAAGGTCACAGGGCCTGGGGGTCACAGATCCTGGGGGTCACAGTGTCTGGAGGTCACAGGTTCTGGAGGTCACAGATCCTGGGGGTCACAGGGCCGGGAGGTCACAGGGCCTGGGGGTCACAGGGTCTGGGGGTAACAGATCCTGGGGGTCACATATCCTTGGGGTCACAAGGCCGGGAGGTCACAGGGCCTGGGGGTCACAGATCCTGGGGGTCACAGGGTCTGGAGGTCACAGGGCCTGGAGGTCACAGATCCTGGAGGTCACAGGGCCTGGGGGTCACAGATCCTGGTGGTCACAGGGCCGGGAGGTCACAGGGCCTGGGGGTCACAGGGCCAGGAGGTCACAGGACCGGGAGGTCACAGGACCTGAGGGTCACAGGGCCTGGGGGTCACAGGGCCGGGAGGTCACAGGGCCGGGAGGTCACAGGGCCTGGGGGTCACAGGGCCTGGGGGTCACAGGGCCGGGAGGTCACAGGGCCAGGAGGTCACAGGGCCGGGAGGTCACAGGGTCTGGGGGTCACAGATCCTGGAGGTCACAGGGCCTAGGGGTCACAGGGCCTGGGGGTCACAGATCCTGGGGGTCACAGGGCCTGGGGGTCACAGAGCCTGGGGGTCACAGGGCCTGGGGGTCACAGGGCCTGGAGGTCACAGGACCGGGAGGTCACAGGGTCTGGGGGTCACAGATCCTGGGGGTCACAGGGCCTGGGGGTCACAGGGCCTGGGGGTCACAGATCCTGGGGGTCACAGGGCCTGGAGGTCACAGAGCCTGGGGGTCACAGGGCCTGGGAGTCACAGGGCCTAGGGGTCACAGGACCGGGAGGTCACAGGGCCTGGGGGTCACAGGGCCTGGAGGTAACAGGGCCGAGGGCACAGGGCCGGGAGGTCACAGGGCCTGGAGGTCACAGGGCCGGGAGGTCACAGGGCCGGGGGGTCACAGATCCTGGGGGTCACAGGGCCGGGAGGTCACAGGGCCGGGGGGTCACAGATCCTGGGGGTCACAGGGCCGGGAGGTCACAGGGCCGGGGGGTCACAGATCCTGGGGGTCACAGGGCCGGGAGGTCACAGGGCCGGGGGGTCACAGATCCTGGGGGTCACAGGGCCGGGAGGTCACAAGGCCGGGAGGTCACAGGGCCTGGAGGTCACAGATCCTGGGGGTCACAGGGCCGGGAGGTCACAGATTCTGGGGGTCACAGATCCTGGGGGTCACAGGGCCGGGAGGTCACAGGGCCGGGGGGTCACAGGGTCTGGAGGGCACAGGCCTCTCTCACCCTGCCCTAGCCCCCGGGTCTCAGGTCAGACGGCTGCAGGCCGGGGCCTGGGTCCCCTGGGCGCCTGGCGAGGCCCACCTGCCATGCTCGGCCCTCTGAGGAGGTGGGGGCCCTCCCCCAGCCCTCCCCTCCCTCTCTCCCAGCGCCGCCCTGAGGGCAGGCCGTGGCGGGCGGGTCCTGGGCAGAGCCGGGCGCTGATGCCCAGACCAGGGCCACAGCCCTGCCCTCAGGCCTGACAGCCAGGCCGGGTGCGTGGGGGGCCAGAAAGGGACCCCCCGAGAGGAGCAGCCGGGCCCACGCAGCCTGAGAGGGGACCCAGGCCCCCGGACGCCAGACCCAGGGCCCAGGCCCCGCCCCACCCTGGCCGCCCACTCCCCAGCGGACACCCACAGAGCTTGTCCTCACGTGGACACGTGGCCCCCTCCCAGGGCTTCCTGCCCGTGACCCCGTTCCACTGTCGCCCTCTGCTTCCTGCCCCCTCCAGTCCATGCCCCCAGGGGAGGAGCCGGAGGGCCGGGCTGCAGCCTCAGCGGCCGGGCTGCTCCCGCGCTGGCGGCCGGGAGCCCGCAGCAGCCAGGGGGCAGCCCGTGTCCTCCCGGCGTCCCCGCCCGGTGCCTGTGGCCGTCCGGCCAGTGGCCGGTGAGGAGCAGGCGGCCCACGGGCACAGCGCCCTCCCTGCCGGGCCTCCCCCCTCCCTGCCGGGCCGTCCCCCCCTCCCCGCAGGGCCTCCCCCCTCCCTGCCGGGCCTCACCCTCCCCGCAGGGCCTCCCCCCCTCCCTCCAGGGCCGCCTCCCTGCCGGGCCGCCCCCTCCCCTGGACGCGATGTGGGGGGACAGGCCAGCAGGCGGAGCCCGCGTCCCCCACGCCCGCGGCGCTGCCCAGGGCCAGGCGTAGGCGCAGTCACACCAAACCCCCTTTCCCACGAGGTCCGCGAGGCCTCGCCCGCCGCCGTGCCTGTGCCTGCAGCACGGCCCTGTCGGTCCACACACGTGCTTTTACCATGAACGTCTCACACAGACAAACACGCCAACTGGGAGCCTCTCGCACAGCATGCTGTCCCCACCGTCCTCTTCCCCTTGTCCCCTCGTCCCCCATCCCCCCATCCCCCCGTCCCCGTGTCCCCGGGTCCCCTCGTCCCCTTGTCCCCTCATCCCCATGTCCCCCCGTCCCCCATCCCCCCATCCCCAGGTCCCCAGGTCCCCGGGTCCCCTCATCCCCATATCCCCCCATCCCCCCGTCCCCGTGTCCCCGCGTCCCCTCATCCCTATGTCCCCCCATCCCCCCGTCCCCCCAGCCCCCCATCCCCCCGTCCCCTCGTCCCCATGTCCCCCATCCCCCCGTCCCTCCAGCCCCCCAGCCCCCAGCCCCCCATCCCCCCTTCCCCGTGTCCCCATGTCCCCCCGTCCCCCCGTCCCCCCATCCCCCGTCCCCCCATCCCCCGTCCCCCCATCCCCTCGTCCCCTTGTCCCCTCGTTCCCCCATCCCCCCGTCCCCTCGTCCCCATGTCCCCCCGTCCCCCAGCCCCCCATCCCCCCTTCCCCGTGTCCCCATGTCCCCCCGTTCCCCCGTCCCCCCATCCCCCGTCCCCCCATCCCCCGTCCCCCCATCCCCTCGTCCCCTTGTCCCCTCGTTCCCCCATCCCCCTGTCCCCCCAGCCCCCAGCCCCCCGTCCCCCCGTCCCCTCGTCCCCATGTCCCCCCGTCCCTCCAGCCCCCCATCCCCCCATCCCCCCGTCCCCATGTCCCCCCGTCCCCCCGTCCCCCCAGCCCCCCATCCCCCATCCCCCCGTCCCCGCGTCCCTGAGTCCTCTCGTCCCGACGCCTGGGTGGGCGGTCCGGCCTCTCCCCTCCACAGGGCTCCCACCGCCCAGCTCCTGCCGGCCCGCCGGCTCCCCAGTCCCGGCTCACTGCCCCGGCCAGTGAGCGGACCCGCCTTGCCCCCACCCCGTGGGGCTCACCTCCCGTCCCCGGTTTCCATCGGGTCTAACACACCCTTCAACACACGCTTCATGTCCCTCAGCACCAGTGAGGCTGAGCCCCAGATCTGTGCTCGCACCATCTCCCCTCCCGCCTCCAGCTCTGGGCCCGCCCCTGGACTCGGGGAGCGGCTCTTCATTCCCGCCAGCCCCCACCCCACCCCACCCCACATGTCAGCGCCAGCTGGGCACCCCGGAAGCTCCTGAGCCTTAGCAGGAGACAGTCTGTGAGGTTCTGGCACCCCAAACCTCTGCCCACATAGCGCGGGGGCGGGGGGCACTGACACCCGGGCTCCCTGGTGAGGCCTCAGGCTGTGACCCCCCAGCACCCCCTCCGCTGTCAGACGCCCCTGCGGCCCCTGCCGCCCTCCCCGGTGCGGACTCACCGGCCCTGAACCAGCCGCCGTCTGAAACTCCCGCTCAGACGCAGGGGCTGACCGAGGGGCGCGGGCTCTCTGGCTGGACCTGTGCCTGTCACTGAGCCTGACACTGTGTCTGTCACTGAGCCTGACACTGAGCCGGCAAGAACAGGAAGCGGCCCAGCCCACTTCCCCTCTGACAACACAGGGCCGGGGGCGGGAAGCACCTCCGAGTTCCCCAGACCGTCCCCACACGCAGGCCCCAATGACCAGGCCCCGGCGACAAGACCCGGCGACCGGGTCCCCGACAACCGGGTCCCCCGGCGACCAGGCCCCAGCGACCAAGCCCCCAACAACCAGGCCCCGACAACCGGGCCCCGACGACCAGACCAGGCAACCGGGCCCAAAGACCAGGCCCCGACGACCAGGCCCCCGACAACCAGGCCCCCGACAACCGGGCCCCGACGACCAGGCCCCGATGACCAGACCAGGCAACCGGACCCAAAGACCAGGCCCTGATGACCAGGCTCCCAGCAACCAGGCCCCCAACAACCAGGCCCCCGACAACCGGGCCCCGACGACCAGGCTCCCAGCAACCAGGCCCCCAACAACCAGGCCCCTGACGACCAGGCTCCCAGCAACCAGGCCCCGACTACCAGACCAGGCAACCGGGCCCCAAAGACCAGGCCCTGATGACCAGGCTCCCGACAACCAGGCCCCCGACAACCGGGCCCCAACAACCAGACCCCGACGACCAGGCCCCCAACAACCGGGCCCCGACAACCAGGCTCCCGACAACCAGGCCCCCGACAACCGGGCCCCAACAACCAGACCCCGACGACCAGGCTCCCGACAACCAGGCCCCCGACAACCGGGCCCCCAACAACCAGGCCCCGACGACCAGGCCCCCGACAACCGGGCCCCGACAACCAGGCTCCCGACAACCAGGCCCCCGACAACCAGGCCCCAACAACCAGACCCCGACGACCAGGCTCCCGACAACCAGGCCCCCGACAACCGGCCCCAACAACCGGGCCCCGGCGACCAGGCCCCCAACAACCGGGCCCTGACGACCAGACTCCCGACAACCAGGCCCCGACGACCAGGCCCCCGACAACCAGGCCCCTGACGACCAGGCTCCCAGCAACCAGGCCCCGACGACCAGGCCCCGGCAACCTGGCCCCGGAGACCAGGCCCTGGCGACCAGGCCTGGTGACCCAGACAGACGGGCAGGGTGGGACCGGCCGGGCCCCTCGAGGGGCTCCAGCTCCTGACCAGCCTTGGGCAGCGTGGGCAGCACAGGCCGCCTCGAAGAGCCTCCTGCATGTACCCTACCAGGGCCCGGGGCCGGGGAGGAGCCTGCAACCCTGGGCACATGCCCTGAACCAGAATCTAACCGGAGACCCTCTGGTCCACTGGCTGGCGCTCTACCCACTGAGCCACACGGGCCGGGACAAAATGCCCAGTTAACCACTGGGACGTGCCCAGCTCAGTGCACTCAGCGTCCACCCTGCTGTGCGACCATCCCCCCCACCCCTCCGAATGTTCTCTCTTCCCAGACGGAGCCTCCGCCCGTCACACCCGCCCCGCCCGCTGCCTCTGTGGTCTGCCCCTCCGGCCGAATCCCGAATAGGTCCCTGGAGTCTGGGCCACCTGTTTGTCCATCTGCCCTGGTGGGTTCGGAACTGCTGCCACCCACTGGCGACAGTGGGCACTGCAGGGTGGCCTTGAGGTGCGGATCTCGCATTCTCACATCTTCACCGCGTGTCCGTCCACCACACACATGATCCAGGGTCACCCTGTCCGACGTGAGACACGCTTTGCACCTCACCTCCTCAGAGGGCTGTGACACCGTGCGTGGTGCGAGCCTGCGTCCCTGTCAGTGTGTCCCTGTCAGTCTGTCTGTTTCAGTCCGTCAGTGTCAGTGTGTCCCTGTCAGTGTGTCCCTGTCAGTCTGTACCTGTCAGTCCGTCCGTGTCAGTCCGTCCATGCCAGTCTGTCTGTGTCAGTGTGTCCGTGTCAGTCTGTCCGTGCCAGTCTGTCCCTGTCAGTCCATCCGTGTCAGTCTGTCCGTGTCAGTCCGTCCGTGACAGTCTGTCTGTGCCAGTCTGTCCCTGTCAGTGTGTCCCTGTCACTCTGTCCCTATCAGTCTGTCCGTGTCAGTCCATCCATGTCAGTCTGTCCGTGTCAGTCCATCCGTGTCAGTCTGTCTGTGTCAGTCTGTCCGTGTCAGTCTGTTTCTGTCAGTCTGTCTGTGTCAGTCTGTCCGTGTCAGTCTGTTTCTGTAAGTCTGTTTCTGTCAGTCTGTTTCTGTCAGTCTGTGTCAGTCTGTTTCTGTCAGTCTGTCCGTGTCAGTCCGTCCCTGTCAGTCCATCCGTGTCAGTCTGTCCTGGAGGCTGAGCGATCGGCCAGGGGCCATTGTCGGTGATGCCCGGTCAGGGCCCGGGGGGTGGGGTGGGGGGCTCCCCGGGTTTCCCGGGCCTGGCAGGCAGGGAAGGGGCTTTCTGATGGAGAGGGGGGAGCAGGGTGGGCAGGAGAGAGCCAGGGGGAAAGGGCTTTGACCAGCATCACTGAGAGCTGGTGGCTTACACCCTCCTGCCCCCGTCCCTCTGGGGGAGCACCCCGTCCCTCTGGGGGAGCACCCAGTCCCTCTGGGGGAGCACCCCGTCCCTCTGGGGGGAGCACCCCGTCCCTCTGGGGGAGCACCCTGTCCCTCTGGGGGGAGCACCCTGCCTGTGACCAAAGCGGTCGGTGTCCTAGTTCACCAGCTGGGCGGCCACACCCCAAGCCCCAGGTCACCTGGCTGAGCACACGGGCTCCGCCCCCCTGCCCTGCCCCCTGCCCTGCCCCCCCGAGCCGGCCTGGCACTCCCGCCAGGGAAACGGCCCCTCGTGTCCACGGAGGCCCTGAGCTCCGGCCCTCACAGCGGCGTCCCAGGTCAGGAAGGAAGGACGTCGGGCGTGACCTCCCTGTCAGACGCCCAGACTCTCCTGTCCTGGCCGCCCTCAGCAGACCGACCCCAGTTCTCACAGGTCAGAGGTCAGCAGATGGATGGATGCAGATCCTCCCCTAGATTCCTCTCCCCTCTGGAGGACCCCTGCAGCCCCACCCAGTGGTCCCCAACCAGGTGCTCCATCCCCAGGGGAGAGAGGGGCAGGTGCCTTTCTGGAGACCTTGGTGGGGAAAGCGCTAAACTTCCCATAATGCACAGGACAGCCCCGCCCCCACCGCAAAGACTTGTGGGCCCCAAAGGCCACCGTCCCCACGGCGCAGGGGGCCCAGGCCTTGTGGGCAGGCCCCCTCTAGGAGCTGCTCCGGGTCCTGTGGGAGGAGGGGCCAGGGACGCAGGTGCCCCTCCCGTCCCCCTGCCTGGGGAGCCCCCACTCCACCCGCGGGCAGGCCCCTCCCCCGCGGCGGCTCCTCAGAAAGCAGAACCAGCAGGGAAAGGGAACTGCCGCTGGGGGACCCCCTCGGCCCCCTGACACCGTCCCCAAAGAGAGCCCCGAAGAGGCGCGGAAAACACCTCGAGCTGGCCGACCGCACACACACAGCTCACAGCTCACAGCTCACACCTCACACACCTCACACCTCACACCTCACACACCTCACACCTCACACCTCACACCTCACACACCTCACACCTCACACACCTCACACACCTCACACCTCACACCTCACACCTCACACCTCACACACCTCACACCTCACACACCTCACACCTCACACCTCACACACCTCACACCTCACACACCTCACACCTCACACACCTCACACCTCACACCTCACACCTCACCCACCTCACACCTCATACACCTCACACACCTCACACCTAACACACCTCACACCTCACACCTCACACACCTCACACCTAACACACCTCACACCTCACACCTCACACCTCACCCCTCACACACCTCAAACCTCACACACCTCACACCTCACACACCTCACACCTCACACCTCAACCTCACACACCTCACACACCTCACACCTCATACACCTCACACCTCACACCTCACACACCTCACACCTCACACACCTCACACCTCACACACCTCACACCTCACACACCTCACACACCTCACACCTCACACCTCACACACCTCACACCTCACACACCTCACACCTCACACCTCACACCTCAACCTCACACACCTCATACACCTCACACCTCACACCTCACACCTCACACCTCACACCTCACACACCTCACACCTCACACCTCACCCACCTCACACCTCATACACCTCACACACCTCACACCTCACACATCCTCACACCTAACACACACCTCACACCTCACACCTCACACACCTCACACCTCACACCTCACACACCTCACACACCTCACACCTCACACCTCAACCTCACACACCTCATACACCTCACACCTCACACCTCACACCTCACACCTCAACCTCACACACCTCACACACCTCACACTCATACACCTCACACCTCACACCTCACTCCTCAACCTCACACACCTCACACACCTCACACCTCACACCTCACACCTCACACCTCACACCTCAACCTCACACACCTCACACACCTCACACCTCATACACTCACACCTCACACCTCACACCTCAACCTCACACACCTCACACACCTCACACCTCATACACCTCACACCTCACACCTCACACACCTTACACACCTCACACCTCACACACCTCACACCTCACACACCTTACACCTCACACCTCACACACTCACACCTCACACCTCACACACCTCACACCTCACACCTCACACACCTCACACCTCACACCTCACACACCTCACACCTCACACACCTCACACCTCATACACCTCACACCTCACACCTCACACCTCACCCACCTCACACCTCATACACCTCACACCTCACACCTCACACCTCACCCCTCACACCTCACACCTCACACACCTCACACCTCACACCTCACACACCTCACACCTCACACACCTCACACCTCACACCTCACACACCTCACACCTCACACCTCACACACCTCACACCTCACACCTCACACACCTCACACCTCACACACCTCACACCTCATACACCTCACACCTCACACCTCACACCTCACACCTCACACCTCACACACCTCACACCTCACACCTCACACCTCACACACCTCACACCTCACACCTCACCCTCACACACCTCACACACCTCACACCTCACACCTCACACACCTCACACCTCACACCTCACACCTCACACACCTCACACCTCACACCTCACCCTCACACACCTCACACACCTCACACCTCATACACCTCACACCTCACACACCTCACACCTAACACCTCACACACCTCACACCTCACACCTCACACACCTCACACCTCACCCTCACACACCTCACACACCTCACACACCTCATACCTCATACACCTCACACCTCACACCTCACACACCTTACACACCTCACACCTCACACCTCACACACCTCACACCTCACACCTCACACCTCACACACCTTACACAGCTCACACCTCACACCTCACACCTCACACCTCAACCTCACACACCTCACACACCTCACACCTCATACACCTCACACCTCACACACCTCACACACCTTACACACCTCACACCTCACACCTCACACACCTCACACCTCACACCTCACACACCTCACACACCTCACACACCTCACACCTCACACCTCACACACCTCACACCTCACACCTCACACACCTCACACACCTCACACACCTCACACCTCACACCTCACACCTCAACCTCACACACCTCATACACCTCACACCTCACACCTCACACACCTCACACCTCACACACCTCACACCTCACACACCTCACACCTCACACACCTCACACTTCACTCCTCACACACCTCACACCTCACACACCTCACACCTCACACACCTCACACCTCACACACCTCACACCTCACACACCTCACACCTCACACACCTCACACTTCACTCCTCACACACCTCACACCTCACACACCTCACACCTCACACACCTCACACCTCACACACCTCACACCTCACACCTCACACACCTCACACCTCACACCTCACACCTCACACACCTTACACAGCTCACACCTCACACCTCACACCTCAACCTCACACACCTCACACACCTCACACCTCATACACCTCACACCTCACACACCTCACACACCTTACACACCTCACACCTCACACCTCACACACCTCACACCTCACACCTCACACCTCACACACCTTACACACCTCACACCTCACACCTCACACACCTCACACCTCACACCTCACACCTCACACACCTTACACAGCTCACACCTCACACCTCACACCTCAACCTCACACACCTCACACACCTCACACTTCACTCCTCACACACCTCACACCTCACACACCTCACACCTCACACACCTCACACCTCACACACCTCACACCTCACACACCTCACACCTCACACACCTCACACTTCACTCCTCACACACCTCACACCTCACACACCTCACACCTCACACACCTCACACCTCACACACCTCACACCTCACACCTCACACACCTCACACCTCACACCTCACACCTCACACACCTTACACAGCTCACACCTCACACCTCACACCTCAACCTCACACACCTCACACACCTCACACCTCATACACCTCACACCTCACACACCTCACACACCTTACACACCTCACACCTCACACCTCACACACCTCACACCTCACACCTCACACCTCACACACCTCACACCTCACACCTCACACCTCACACCTCACACACCTCACACACCTCACACCTCACACCTCACACCTCACACACCTCACACACCTCACACACCTCACACCTCACACCTCACACACCTCACACACCTCACACACCTCACACCTCACACCTCAACCTCACACACCTCATACACCTCACACCTCACACCTCACACACCTCACACACCTCACACACCTCACACCTCACACACCTCACACTTCACTCCTCACAGCTCTCAGGAGGGGAGGGGCCAGGACTTCGCAGATGTCTCCCGGGCTGGCAGGCCATCTGCTGTTCCACCAGGTGTGGGGGTGAGGTCAGAGCCGGAGGGGAGGCGGAGGCACAGCTTGGGTGGGGCTGCAGGTTGGTTGGGGCGGGGTCTCAGGAACCCTCTCGGGCTGGTAGAAACTCAGATATGGCTGCCGGCCCGCTCCGGGGGGACATGGGGCGGTCCCAGCACAGGAACAATGACCCCCGCCAGCACCTCCATCCAGGGAAAGCCGCCGAGTTCCTGCCCCGATGCCAGACGATCCAGTTCCTCCCGTATGTCCCCGGTTCCCCCAACACTCAGAGGAAGCGGGGCTGTAAGCTTGTGCATGGCCCTTTAAGAGGAACTGCCTGGGTCTCCCGCAGCCTCGGGGCCACTCGGCCACACTCCCTGCTGGGTTTTTTTTTTGGGGGGGGGGGGGGCTCCCCTTCCCAGCTCAGCCACCCTGGGCCGGGGGCTGGTGTGGGGCTGGGACCCCCGGCCTCTCACAGGAGCCTCCGCAGCTGAGACACCCCTCTGATTACAACGTGGTGCCAGGTCAGCCCGTCTCAGGGCTCTGCCCACCCCCCCAGCCTCTGCCCCCCCTCCCCAGCCTCAATGCTTTCTTCTTCCTCCCACAGGCAGGACCCATCGAACCGGCTCCAGGCGGTTCTGGACGAGGTTGTCCGCATTTTGGTTGTAATTTCGATGTGGTTGTGGGAGACGCCGAGTGCCGACAGTCACGCCGACATCTCGAGTCTCCCGGTGGCAGGACTTTAAATATGGCTTCCGGTCCTCACCGCTGTGCCTCAGTGGGTAGAGCGTCGGCCTGCAGACTGAAGGATCCCAGGTTCGATTCCGGTCAAGAGCATGCACCTCGGTTGCAGGCACATCCCCAGTAGGGGGTGTGCAGGAGGCAGCAGATCGGTGTCTCTCTCTCAGCGATGTTTCTAGCTCTCTCTCCCTCTCCCTTCCTCTCTGTAAAAAGTCAATAAGACTATTTTTTAAAAAGATCAATCAATATTGCTTCCGTTGACCTGCCAGTCACAGGAGGTCACGGGTCTCCTCTCTCCTGGACGAGCCTGGTTCCGACACGGTCAGTGCCGTCCGTGTCCAGAAACAGGACGCGGCCGTCTCGCTTCTTCCTGGAGCCGGTTATTTTTGCATTTCATGCACACGCGGCGAAACGCGCTGTGCAGTGGCCGCCCTGCGCGGTGGCAAAGGCAGACTGCGGTGTGTGCGCCAGCGCAGCGCAAATGCCCAGCCCCCTCTGCTGGCCTCCGGCCTCCTCCACTCCGTCCCAGCCGCTGGGCCCCGGGTCTGCGTCCGCTCCAGTGCTGCCTTCTCCAGAATGTCACAGGAAGGGGTGACACAGCCGCGGTCCCGTTCGTGGTGAGGACGCCTCGAGAGCTCCCGGGACCACCAGGCGCCTCCTGCCTTCCGCGCAGACATAGGTGCCGTTTTTACATTCTCTCTCTTTTAAAAAAATTTTTAAAAATACGTATTATTGATTTTTCACAGAGAGGAAGGGAGAGGGATAGAGAGTCAGAAGCATTGATCAGCTGCCTCCTGAACACCCCCTACTGGGGATGTGTCGGCAACCAAGGTACACGCCCTTGCCGGGAATGGAACCCAGGACCTTTCAGTCCGCAGGCCGACGCTCTAGCCACAGCCACACCGGCTCCGGCTTTCGGTTCTCTGAGTGAAGGGCTGGGTCCCCGTGGCGGGTGGTGGAGGCCCCGCTCGGTCGGTCGGGACTCCCCGGTGCCGTTGGCGGCGCCGTCAGCCTCTCGGTGACGTGACGCCTCCCGCCGTCCGGGCGTGCAGGCGCCCTCGGTGGTTGTGGTTTGGCTCGGCCGGGAAGCCCCCGCTGTCCCCATCCTCCCGCTCTGTGCGCTATGACAGCTTGGAAGGTGATTTCCTTCTTCACGGCTGAGCTCCGAGTGCCCCTCACAGGTCCCGGCACAGCCCTCTCCGCCGGCCGGCCACCTCCTTCTCCCTCTCCCCTCTCCCCTCTCCCCTCTCCCCTCTCCCCTGCCCCTCTCACCTCTCCCCTCTCCCCTCTCCCCTCTCATATCTCCCCTCTCCCCTCTCCCCTCTCCCCTGCCCCTCTCACCTCTCCCCTCTCCCCTCTCCCCTCTCATATCTCCCCTCTCCCCTCTCCCCTCTCCCCTGCCCCTCTCACCTCTCCCCTCTCCCCTCTCCCCTCTCATATCTCCCCTCTCCCCTATCCCCTCTCCCCTGTCCCCTGTCCCCTGTCCCCTCTCCCCTATCCCCTCTCCCCTGTCCCCTCTCCCCTCTCCCCTCTCCCCTGTCCCCTCTCCCCTCTCCCCTCTCCCCTGCCCCTCTCACCTCTCTCCTCTCCCCTCTCCCCTCTCATATCTCCCCTCTCCCCTATCCCCTCTCCCCTCTCCCCTGTCCCCTCTCACCTCTCCCCTCTCCCCTGTCCCCTCTCCCCTCTCACCTCTCCCCTCTCCCCTCTCACCTCTCCCCTCTCCCCTGTCCCCTCTCCCCTCTCCCCTCTCCCCTGTCCCCTCTCACCTCTCCCCTCTCCCCTGTCCCCTCTCCCCTCTCCCCTGTCCCCTGTCCCCTGTCCCCTGTCCCCTGTCCCCTGTCCCCTGTCCCCTCTCCCCTGTCCCCTCTCCCCTCTCCCCTGTCCCCTGTCCCTCTCCCCTCTCCCCTGTCCCCTGTCCCCTGTCCCTCTCCCCTCTCCCCTGTCCCCTCTCCCCTCTCCCCTGTCCCCTGTCCCCTCTCCCCTCTCCCCTGTCCCCTCTCCCCTCTCACCTCTCCCCTCTCCCCTGTCCCCTGTCCCCTCTCACCTCTCCCCTCTCCCCTCTCCCCTGTCCCCTCTCCCCTCTCCCCTCTCCCCTCTCCCCTCTCCCCTGTCCCCTCTCCCCTGTCCCCTCTCCCCTCTCCCCTCTCCCCTCCCCCCTCCCCAGAGGCTCCTCTCTGGCTGAGCTGTCTCTCCTCCTCACTGTGTGGTTTTGATGTCATTCCCAGAAGCGGGTCTGCTTCATGGGGCGACCTTTTCCGAGAACAGACATCTGTCTTCGCCCCTGAACCCACCCCATCCCGTCCCCACCCACACACCCCATTACCTGCGGGGGCTCCTTTCGGGGGTCAGGCAGCGGCTGGGAGAGTGGCCAGGACCCACACCTCCTTGGCGCCTGAGAGCGGTCCCTGGGCTGGAGCGGCCGTGCCCTGCGGGGGTGCCCTGCGGGGGTGCCCTGCGGGGTGCCCTGTGGGGGTGCCCTGCGGGGTGCCCTGCCCGAGTGCCCTGTGGGGGTGCCCTGCGGGGGTGTCCTGCGGGGGTGCCCTGCCCGAGTGCCCTGCGGGGGTGCCCTGTGGGGGTGCCCTGCGGGGTGCCCTGCCCGAGTGCCCTGTGGGGGTGCCCTGCGGGGGTGTCCTGCGGGGGTGCCCTGCCCGAGTGCCCTGCGGGGGTGCCCTGTGGGGGTGCCCTAAGGGGGTGCCCTGCGGGGTGCCCTTGGGAGTGCCCTGCAGGGTGCCCTGCCGGGCGGTGTGAGCTCCGCAGTCGGGCTGCCTCAGCCCCCCCCCGCCCCCTGCAGACAGGGTGACTCGGCCTCTGGAAACTCCGTGGTTCAGAGAACCCTCCAGCCGCCCGCAGAGGAGTCTCTGGCCCCTTTGGGCAGAGACAGGTTCCCCCACCGCCCAGCCAGCAGGGAGGGCATCAGCGCCCCGACTCGGTCCTCGGAGGGCAGGGGAGAGGGTGCAGGGGCAGAGACAGGGGGCAGGGGGCAGCGGGCAGTGCAAGGGGCAGGGGCAGGGGAAGGGGGCAGGGGGCAGGGGGCAGCGGGCAGCGCAAGGGGCAGGGGAAGGGGGCAGGGGGCAGGGGAAGGGGGCAGGGGGCAGGGGAAGGGGGCAGGGGGCAGGGGACAGGGGGCAGGGGGCAGCGGGCAGCGCAAGGGGCAGGGGAAGGGGGCAGGGGCAGGGGCAGGAGCATTCCCCACCAG